>CM051350.1:14492935-15092935 GCA_028015215.1 Gynostemma pentaphyllum
TTCTATTTTCAAACCTAAATCATAGTTGAGTGAATAAGAAAAGGAAAAAAGAAAAGAAAAAGAAAAGGAAAGGAAAGAAAATAAGAATAAAAAGAAAATATATATATATATATATATATATATATATATATAAAAAAAAAAAATTATCTTAAACGGGGCGGGGCGGGGCCCCGCGGGGCCATTACTCATGGCCCCTCCCCCGCCCCGTTTACTAAACGGGGGAAATTTTTTTCCCCCGCCCCACCCCTGCCCCTGCCCCTGCCCCATTTACGAAGCGGGTTTTGCAGGGGCGGGGCGGGGAAGCGGGGTCGGGGTTTTAACTTTCACCCCTAGATATAATATAAAAAATCTATAGATAAAATTTAAAAGATTTGTGGAAGCAAATTACTGCATCAATATGGGTTGGCGTCATCTCTCATTGTAAAATTATGATAAATTTGTGAAAAAGATAATCCATATTGATAGATCAAATTCTATTTGTATTTAACTTATAATTATGTGGGTCTTTAATACATAAAATTTACTGTTTTATAAAATATTTGATATTGTTTTATAATTGAATATTATTTTATGCGATTTAGAATTTTTATAATATATGATTTGTTGATCACCAAAGTGACCAAATCATAAAGTTTATAAATAATTTATTAGAATTATAATTTTTTTATTATTGCATTTTATGATAGAATTTTTGTACTGGCATATCAAAGACTCAAATGTACTCATTTTATTTTCTTCTTTACGTATTTAGTATGAGCATAAATATTTTTTGATAAATATTTATGTTTAAATGTCATTTATCAAATGTGACCATTTTAAGTGTTATAATTATACTTGGTCATTATTTTGTGTATGGATAATTTATTTTTGATTTGCTAGTCACCAAAGTGACCAAATCATAATGTTTATAAATAATTGCATAAATTTGGTTTTCAATCACCCATAAGATTATGATGTTTATAATGTGATATTTTTTAATCATTTGATTATTATTAGCTTATGGATTAATTGAAGTTTATTCTTATAATTAATAAACATAATTGATATTATCTATTTATGAGTTTATTAAAAATTAAATTTATAGATATGATAAATTATTTTATGCAATTTATAATACTTATAACATAAAGGATTTGTTAGCCACCAAAGTGACCAAATCATAACGATTATATAGATTAATTTCATTTAATTAAATAAATTATTTTCAATTACCCATAAATTTGTGATGATTATAATGTGATAATTTTTTTTTAATAATTTTATTGATGGTTATTGATTTATGGGTTAATTGAAGTTCATTATAAGAAAAATTTACATCACCCAAAGTTGGATTGATTGTTCTTATAATAAATAAACATTATTGTTGATAATTTAGTATTTTATTAGATATGTTTTGTATATCCAAAGATTACAAGTATATTTATTAAAATATATGAAATTGTCAAATTATGTCAAATTTAAATTATAGTTTATGTATGTATATCTTAGTATCATCCAAATGAGAAACCTAGATATACAATGAGTGTTCATGATTATTTCAATCTTGATTTATGACTCAAAGCATTGAATATGTGAATATGTTCCTGGAACATTAATGATAAATTAAACCACCATGAAATTTTATGGTTTACGTTCCATGCATGAGCATGTTTTCCGGATGACAGATATAATGGCATATTAAAGATATCAATATAAGGACTCAAACAAACTTCCTGACAATGATACTAAAGTTTAATGTTAACCGTAATCTTTTTAGGTTTTAAAGAGATCACCAAAAATCGGTGTATGTATCTTAAGGTGTAACGTCCCGTTACTTTTGAAGTAAAAAAAAAAAAAATTATTTATTTTATTTTAATTTAAGCATTTAAAGTCTATTTTAGAATTGGTAATTTAGAAATTAGTAGTTTATTTCGGTTTAAATCTTTTTAAATTACCTTTTTAGTTTAATTTCGTTTTAATGGTATTAATAATTATTAAAGGGCCAATTAATAATTATTAATCACTATTGGGATAGTTTAAGAACTTCGGGTTTCAGTTTATAAGTCAAAAGTCATAAAAGGACGCAACCGTCATTTCCAAAATTCCTAAATATCTATTTACTATTCACTTCATCTCTTTAAATTGCCTTTGACCCAAAAGTTGACCAAAAACTCATCCATTTTCTCTCCAAACCCGAGCAACAAGAGGAAGAAAAGAGAAGAGGAAGAAAGTGTCGCCCCGGCTTCGTTTCTTGGTTGTTTTGCGTGATTTTAGATGCGTTGGAAAGCTCTCGCCGAGATCTTTCTACCCATTCCACTCTTGGAACATTTCCAACTATCTAAGGTAAGCCCTAGATTTCGAATTCTCATAGTTTTTCCATGGAAATTGATTCAAGCTTTTGAGTTCTTGGCCAAAACTTTCATCCCCTTCCAATTTTGTTGTTGAATGTTGATGGAAAACTTATTGGGTAAATATTACTTGACTTTCCCTTAACCCTAAAACCGAGTTTCAGTCGAAACCCTTCCCGTTTGAAATTTACTTTTCGGGGTTTGAATAAGGGTTATTTATTATTGATAAATTGTTATTGTAATTCAATTCGGGATTTGACATATTGTTTAAAAACCCTAATTATCGATACCCATTGAAATCGGGAATATCAAAATTGCTTGAAACCAACTCGAAACACATCTAAATTTCCTAAAAGCCGGAAAACCAAACTAGAGGCCTATTTTTCCCTATCATGGCCGAGAGCACCCTTTGGGATATTCGTGGTTTTTCGTCATTTTATGTCTTTAGTTGTCAATTGATTGATGTATGTTTATTTATTAATTGTTAGATATAATTATTTGTAGGTGTTTTTGGACCTTTGATTTGATCACCTTACCGGAAGTTTGGAGCGAAATATTTATTTACTAAGGTGAGAATAGTTAGGATTTAAAGTAATTTTAGAAAGCAAATAAGTATAATGATTTGTAGAATTAGAAACTAAGACTAGGATTCGAATGTATGAATAGAGGGAAGTGAGTTAGTGCCCTTAGGATTAAGAGTTAATCCATTAAGTGAGAACTTAGGAGTTCTCGTGGAAAACATTGAATCTTAGAAAATTCTAAGTTAGATTCGTTTCGAAGTTTAGGATGGATCATTGGAAGTTAAAAGATCCAAACTTTTAGATAGAACGGTTAATAGAACCTCGGATTTTATTGGAAGTTTAGAATCCTTGAAGGAATAGATTAATCGTTTAAGATATGATTTTACTTTTATTAATGTAGCGGAGTTCGATTAACATATCGTTCTTCCGGGATTTTTATCTATTTTACTTTATGTCTTTTACTTTATGCCCCTTTACTTTATGATTGTTTCGGCTACTTTAATATTCGCACTGTACTTTATTTATTTTGTGCAAGCATATGCATAACATCTTGCACCATAACATCTCGCATCATTGAAAGAAAGTGAAAAAGAAAAGAAGGGGAGAATGTTGGACCCTACGGAGAATGTCCGCATCACCTTTAGAAAAAGAAAAGAAAGTGAAAAAGAAAGAAGGGAGAATGTTAGACCCTAAGGGGAATGTCCGCATCATCTTCAGAGAAAAAGAAAAGAAAGTGAGAAAGAAAGAAAAGGAGGTTGAATGGGATCCTACGGGACGTCCTCATTACTTCCTCATTCATAAGGTTGAATGGGTATCCTACGGGATGTACCTATTATCTTCATTCATGCATAAAGGGCGAATGCGAATCCTACGGGATGTCATTACCTTTATGCATATGATCGATGGAAATATATATCATGGATAAAGAACCGAAATGTTATATTTATGTAAAGTTTATTTACTTTTCTTATTTATGTTATAACAAGTTAATGGATGAGAATTTGACTACGAGTGTTAGTGTAACGTCCCGTTACTTTTTGAGGTAAATTTTTTTTTTAATTAATTAAAGTTTTTAAGATTAGTTTAAATTCAGAAATTTTGATTTTAGTAGCTATTGTCGTCCGAAATTCTTTTAATCGTTTTAATACTTTAAATACGTTTCGGTGACATTAATAATTATTAACGGGCCAATTAATAATTATTAATCACCTTTAGATTTATTTATGAGCTTCGGGTTTCGTTTTTAAAGTACAAACAAAAGAGGGACGTAGGCGTCATTTCTCAAATTGTTAAATATCTAAAAGTTACTATTCATTCATCTTTTAAATATACAAACAAAGGCAAAAATTGATCATTTTCTCTCCTTCTTCTCTCCTTGAAGCCGTGGGAACCAAAACCCTTTCCCCAATTTTTGGTTTTTCTTTATTTCTCGGTAGATCGTCTCGATACTACTTCCGTTGGAAAGCCCTTGGCCCGAGGATCATTTCCAACCTACCGATCGAGATTTTCGCTCATTTTCTCGAGGCCTTAAGGTATGTCAAAGTTTCTAAAACTTGAGATGAATAGTGTTTTAATGGAGGTTTTGAGTTGTAATCTTCGAATTCGTTCACCGAAGCTTGAAGGTTTCATTCGGAGAAGTCTTTATAGTCAATTTTAGAAACTTTCCTTAAAACCTAAAATAGAGTTTGAGCCGGAAACCCGTCCCTTGTGATTTTCCCTCTTTTGGCCTTGTTTAGGATGTTAGGTTTATTGTGTTTTTGCTTTTTACTTAATTTTTCGGAAATCGATTGTTGATCAAAACCCTAATTTACGGATACCCAATATAGTTGCGAACCTCTAAAGTATCCGAAACCAACCCGAATCACCTCTAAAGTGCATAAAAGCCGGAAAACCAAACCCGAACCCTAATTTTCCTAGTATGGCCTAGAGCACCATAGGGAGGAAATCCAGGATTTTCGTTGTTTTATGCGTTTAGATGTAGTTTGAATGTTTTCCGGTTAATTAATATTATTTAGGTGTAATTCGTTTGTAGGATTGTGATTTGATCATGGAATTACAACCTCGGATATATATCGGAGCTTGTCTACAAGCTAAGGTGAGTTTAAAGCGAAAGTTAGTGGTTTTATGAATTGAGTTTCATTATGTTATTGTTTATCGAGGTTAAGAGGGAGTTAGCGTCTTAGAATTAAGTTTTGGTTGGAGACTTTAATTCGAGAGTGGAAAGAATTTGGAATTATAATGAGTTCGATGAAAAAGGAAACATTGGAGTGGTTTGGAAGTATTGTAAAGTGATTTAGAGGTGTTAGATAAAAGTGGAAGTTAAGTTACTTTGAGAGGTTTGGAAATTAAAGTAGCTTAAATGTTACACTTGAGTGATGACTCGTGTAATCTAAGTAGTTAGGTTCTTTAATAACTTAGTAGAATTCCTTAGAGGTTATCTAACTTATTGGAGAGCTTGGCACATTGATTCGGCATATGATAGTATGTTGATATCGATCCATATGTATCATGGTGCGATGATTTGTGGAGACAGTGGCACATTGATTCGGCACATGATAGTATATTGATATCGATCCATACGTATCATGGTGCGATGATTTGTGGAGACAGTGGCACATTGATTCCGCACATGATAGTATATTGATATCGATCCATACGTATCATGGTGCGATGATTTGTGGAGACAGTGGCACATTGATTCGGCACATGATAGTATATTGATATCGATCCATACGTATCATGGTGCGATGATTTGTGGAGACACTGGCACATTGATTCGGCACATGATAGTATGTTGATATCGATCCATACGTATCATGGTGCGATGATTTGTGGAGACAGTGGCACATAGATTCGGCACATGATAGTATGTTGATATCGATCCATACATATCATGGTGCGATGATTTGTGGAGACAGTGAGCATAATTGATATGGTATATAATAGTATGTTGACTCCGGTCCATACGGTATCATGGTACCGTAACTTGAGACATGGTACGACCGTACGTGGTATGTTGATTTCGATCCATACAATAGCACGATACGATGAACTTGTTTGGTAATAAAGATAGTTAATGTTACTTTTACATATTCTTTAGAATTGTGTAGTAAGACTTAGTAGTGAATGTTACTTTACTTTAAGTCTTTATATCTATCTCATGGTTTTGAATGATGATTACGGGTAATATATGACTATCGAATGATTGTATGGAATTGGAAGTGTTGATGTGGGTAGTATTGAGCATTATAGGCCTTTGGACACGATTTCGGTTATGAGATTTTGTTCATAGGATTGCTTGCTTTCGTTTTGCTCTCACTAGCATTTTATGCTAATGGTGCTACACTTACAAATTTTCAGGTAAACCTCGAGCTAAGAAGCGTGGTAGAGGAGGTAGAGCCGCGTGACTAGTCAAGATGGTGTATGGACAATGTTAAAGACATCTTTTGGTTTAGCATTTGTTAAAATGCTTGTAAATTATTTCCATTTTACATACATGTGTTTTTTTGAGCCCGGAAGGGTATTTGTGTAAAATTTGTCTATGTCTTATGATTTATTTCTCCTTTGGAATGCGCATTCCCGAATTATAGCTTTTTCTGGATTTGGGTTGTAAAACAGGTTTTGGTTATTCGATTTTTAAATGAACCCATGCCGTTTTTCTTTAAAAATCGAGTCTTCCGCTGTGCATTTGAATTTAAAGAATTTAACGGAAAGCGGGTCGTTACAGTTAGTAATATCATCCTTCGGAGAGTATAGAATGAAATTACCTAGAGTTTGAAGAACTTTAGGATTGATTGTGTTAGATTAATTGGACACGGATCGGAATACGAGTTTGAGGTCTAACTTTACTTTTTATTCTTATTATTCTCACTGGGCTTAAGTTGTTAGCTCATGATATTACAAAATTTCATGTAATGCCCTGGCTAGAGGTCGTGGGAGAGGAGATGGTGCTGCGTGATCGAGGGATGATGACCTCGGGATGGACTAGGTTGATTTAAAGTCCATGGACTTCATTTTTGTGAACTTTATATAATTTTGGATTTGTATATTTGTAAATAGCTCTTAAGAGCTTTTGTCTTTACTTTTATGTTTATAAACACCTTTTGAACTCCTGTTTACGAACTTAAAGTTCCTTGTGTATTAAATTGTGAATTTAAAATGTAACAAGTTTTGGCTAGCCAATTTTCAAACATAACCACGCCAATTTTCTTAAAATATAAAGACTTCCACTGTGTTTTCTAATTTATATTATTTAAAAGTGTCGGGTCGTCACATAAGGTTAGTGGGAGCAAGTTTATATTTTAATGATATTTTGCTTACTAGTAATTATTGTGGTGTATTACATTGAACCAAATTATACTTCAACAAGTATTGTTCCAATTCGAAAGGGGGATTAATTAAGCCTTATGCAATGCTTCAATAATGAATTGGAATGAGAAACAAATGTATAGTATTATTTATGCATTTGTGGCATGCTTTGAGGCCACATATCTTGATTTACTGTTACGAAATCTGTAAAGGGTAAAAATCGCCCTCTTACGGGCCACGTTCACACCAGACCGGTTCACATGGGGACAGGCCCATCCAAACCATCATTTGAAGGAGCCTATCTTTCATGGGCCGAGTGAAAGCCCATTAAGCCTAGTCCCAGACTAGCCCAGTCGACGAGCCCACGATCAAGGAGACTATAAAAGGGAACCTGACCTATCAAATCAAATATGTGAACCTAAAAACCATCAGTCATACATTTGACCTAATCTCCCTTGCGGCGCAAGGCATACTCTCACCTACTACCACCTAACTTGATCGTCGGAGGGACCGGTGCCCTTTTGACCGTCGTTCATTATAGTGTTTCAGGTAGCTTTGTCGTGAGGGACTAACACGTGACGCAGCGTGTTCAACCGTGTGGAGAAACCCATCCTCAACGAGAAGTAACCCACATAGTTTGGGGCCCACCGTGGGGCCGTCATCTTCAATTTTTGGCTAAATCTAGATACTCACGTGGTACCGACAAGTCAAAACAATGACCACTCGTTCAACCAGGCAACAAGCCCTCAATGAAAACGTAGCTGAGACAAAGGAGTATTCGACAATGCTCAGAACCTCGATGCGGCACCAGGAATCATCACCATCGTACTGGCAGAACACCGAGAGATGGTGGAAGCGTACAAAGCTTTGAGAGAAGAAGTACGGGAAATGAAAGCCTTACTGTGGAAAAGGTTGGTAGTGGTCCACGCTAACAGCCAAAACATTCTAAACGTAGATGAGGGAGGCCTTTCAAAGCCATGAACTGGCAAATCCCAAGCTAGGCGGCGGCAGCGTCGAAGGGCCACCACGTTCGATAAAGGAAAGAATGTTCCGAGAGATGACCTACAGACCAGGCTGACGACCCAGTGACGACGAGAAAATGCTAGTCTGGAGTTCTGCTCATTGAAAGAAAAAGACGCCCCAAGCAAAACAGGCCCCGCCCGACAGACTCGAGACAAGGTGTCATCCTAGAGGAATGCTGAAGGACATCAGGACTCGAGTTACATAGGAAGCGAGGAAGGAAGCTCAACGTCCACCAGTAAGAACAAACGCCGGGAAAAGCAGCAGAAATACTCTAATGCGAGGCAAAGCCTCGAAGAAAAGTTGGCGAACGCTTGAGAGCCGGGGGATTCCCCCTTTATGAGAGGAGTCATGTCTGTTCCAAAACCGAGGCATTTCATCCTCCCCAAGTTCGAAATGTAGGACGAAACTAGATATCTAATGGAACATGTGGCCCACTTCGTCAACATGATAGAATCCTCGTGCGTAATTGGCCCCGACCTAGACGCTTTAACCTGCAGATTCTTTCCCATGATCTTGAAAGGTTCGCCCCTGTTATGGTTCAATGGCCTCCCCAAAAGGTCCAATAAAACCTTTTCGAACCTATCATCGGCTTTCCTCAGCGAATATAGCGTGAGTCGGAAGTTCGCCAAAATGAACCATGACCTTTATGATGTGCTGATGGGGGAAAAAGAAGCCCTTCGGGACTTCATTGTCAGGTTCTGACAAGTAAAGCTAGAGGTCAAAGACTGCAATTGCCTAGAGGCAGCGACCGTATTCTCATGGGTCATACACCCGAACCACCTCCTCTGGAGGTCTTTCAACAAGCGAATGCCCACTACCATGAAAGAGGCACTCGACAAAACGATGAAAAAGATATCGCAGGATGAGTCTGAAAGGGTGGCTAGAGAAATGCGAAGAGCGGGGTCAAAATCTGAAGGAATGTGGAAGAAGAAGGAACCCCCAACTGAGGAGGGAAGAGGAAGAGAGCACGGACGCTCGGAAAGAAGAAAAGAAGAGAAAAGATATGAGGTGGAAAGAAAATCCGTATGGGGTAGGGTCAAAGATCTGAAGAAGCGAAGCCCATAACGAATCATGCACGCGAAAGCGGCGAGAAATTCCTTCCGAAAGAAAGATAGAGAAAAAGGTCGTGCTATGCCCAAAAAAGTCTGGAAAGAAAGGAACCCTACTGCACGTTCCATAAATCCAACGGGCACGCCATGAAAAACTGTAAGATCCTCACCTGGGAAATAGACCGCGTATGTGAACAAGGTCTGGCCCGGAGAATCAAAAGGCAAGATGTGAGGGACACAAATGAGAGGCTTGCCGTGTCCGTGAAAGTTCCGGGGGACGGTCAAATCAGCTCGATCCACTGCACTGGAGAGTCTGTCAACGCCACAAAAGGCCTCATCACGAAGCTGGACTCCCCATCTATCGGGTAGAGCATACTTTTTAGGATCTGATTAAATACTCTAGGAAGGATCTAGAAGACGTACACGTGCCCCACAATGATGCACTGGTGATAGTTATATCCATCGAATCTCACACAGTCAGTGGTCCTTGTAGATCCAAGTTTTTCCATCAATATATTGTACATATCCACGTTTCGGAGCATGAAGCTAAAAGAATCGGATCTCACCTTGAATTCCAAGGACCTGGTGGGATTAAACGGAACAGTGACGAGGTCAAACAGAACTATCAAACTGCCAGTCCGAGTTGAAGGTGCAAATCCAATGGCCCTTTTTCATGTCATAGACGCCCGTTCAGGATACAATGCCCTACTCGGAAGGCCGTAGATTCACGATATGGGGGCACACCCTTCAACTCTTCACCAAAAGCTGAAATACCCCACTGAAAAGGGGATTATGGTTATAAAAGGGGACCAATAGGTTGCAAGATCATGTTTTGGTTGAAATCGTCAAGCTGAAGTCTCAATGCCAAGCATAGCAGTAACAGGATCGAGGCCCCAAAAGTGGCCCGCCCATTGCTCGACCAAGAAATGAAGCGCCTGAGGATGGATCGGTGAAAATCTAGATCTATCTAGAAGACCAGAAGAAAATGACGAGCATTAGGAAAGATCTGAAAGAAAGCCTAAGGGGCAGACTGGTAAACCTTCTAAGGAAGAGTTGGAAAATATTTGCATGGGATCACACGGACATGCCCGGTATAGACTCGGATATCATAACTAACAGCCTCAAAGTTGATCCAAGCCAACCTCCTATCAAGCAGAAGAGACGCAAATTCGCACTCGATCAAAATGACATCATCAACGAGGAGGTTCGAAAACTTTTGGAGGCGGGTTTCATTCGAGAGGTCAAATATCCCAAGTGGCTGGCCAATGTGGTGGTTGTGTAAAGACCCGATTCCCGTTAAATTTTATAATTTCAAAGTCACAGCGAAAGACTTGGTTTTTTTCTTTTAAAAAAAAGGGCATGGGTTCGTTTAAAAATTGGATTATCCAAAACCTGTTTACATTTACCCAATTTGAGGGAAAACAATAAACATGGAATGCGCATTCCAGATTATTATCTAACTTCCCAAAAGAACTTAAAACCAGAAGACATTTATAATTTTTAAACAAGTGCCCTTTCGAGCTCAAAATATAAAGTATAAAAGATGATAAAATATGTACAAGTATTTTCAAGAATGCTAAACCAAAAGTGTTCATGTCCCTGTCCATCCATCATCTCGACATGTCACATGGTGTCACCTCCTCTTCCACGTCCCCTGCGATGAGTCTTACCTGAAAATTTTTATGTGTAGCAACATTAGCATAAAAATGCTAGTGAGAGTAAAATGAAAGCAAGTAATCCTATGAACCAAATTCCATACCAGAAATTGTGTCCAAAGGCCTAAAATTGCACTTCACTACCCATTCTAATGAATATATTTAATTGTACTACTAACTTTCTTTGTTACCAAACAAGTCTCATCGTAACGTGTTACCGTATGGATCAACGTCAACATACTACCACGTACAGTCTTACCATAACACAAGTCATCGTAACGGGTTACCGTATGGATCAACATCAACATACTACCTCGTACGGTCTTACCATATCACAAGTCATCGTAACGGGTTACCGTATGGATCAACATCAACATACTACCCCGTACGGTCTTACCATAACACAAGTCATCATAACGGGTTGCCGTATGGATCAACATCAACATACTACCAGGTACGGTCTTACCATATCACAAGTCATCGTAACGGGTTACCGTATGGATCAACATCAACATACTACCATACCATATCACAAGTCATCGTAATGGGTTACCATATGGATCAACATCAACATACTACCCCGTACGGTCTTACCATATCACAAGTCATCGTAACGGGTTACTGTATGGATCAACATCAACATACTACCCCGTACGGTCTTACCATATCACAAGTCATCAAGTTCCCTAGTAAGTTAGATTACTTAAATGAGATTCTACTAAAGTACAAAAGAACATAAACTACTTGAATTACACAAGTTATCACTCAAGTGTAACTTCTAAGCCACTTTGACTCCCAAACCACTCAAAGTACCTTAAACTTCCATTTTCAACTAAATTCTCCAACTTCATCTTAAACTCTTCAATTCATCTTACAAAACTTCCAAACCATCAAATCTTACCCTTTTCACCCAAATTCATAAGAACTCCAAAGTCACTCCACTAACTTCCGAGTTTAAAGTCACCAACCAAATATTAACTTCTAGAAGTTAGTTTCCCTCTTAACCTCGATAAACAATATCGTAACGAAACTTAATTCATAAAATTACTAACTTCCATTTTAAACTCACCTCTGATTTGTAGTCAAGCTTCTCAATAAGTCGAGAACAAATCCACGCAATCAATCACAATCCTACAAATCAATACACCTAACAATCATTAATTAACCGAAAATCGAGCAAACGACATCTAAACGCATAAAATGACGAAAAACACGGGAGAAGACCCAAGGCAAGCTCTCGCCCCTACAAGGATAAAAGTGCTCGGGTTCGGTTTTTCGACTTTTATGCAATTTAGAGGAATTTCGGGTTGGTTTTGGTTACTTTGGAAGTTCGCTATATCAATGGGTAACCATATTTTAGGGTTTTACACAATAATCGATTTCTGAAAATTTAAGTAAAATGAAAAATAATAACAAACTAAACACCCTAGCCATGGCCAAGTGAGAGAAAATCACACGAAACGAGTTTTCGACTCAAACTCGGTTTTAGGGTATAGGGAAGTGTGACGACCCGACACTTTTAAATAAATTAAATTAGAAAACACAGCGGAAGTCTTTTATTTTAAGAAAATTTGGCGTGGTTATGTTTGAAAATTTGCTGGCCAAAACCTGTTTACATCTTAATTTCAAAATCTAAAATACACAAGGAACATTAAGTTCCTATCCAGAAGTTCAAAATGATTATAATCATAAACATAAAGACAAAAGCTCTTAAGAGCTATATACAATTGTACAAATCTCAAAATTTATATAAAATTCACAAAACCATGTACATGGATTTTTTACATAACACCTAGTCCATCTCGAAATCATCATCATCTCGATCAAGCGCGCACCAGCTCCTCTTCCACGATCCCAAACATTACCTGAAATGTTTGTAATATCATGAGCTAACAAACAAAGCCCAGTGAGAATAATAAGAATAAAAAGAGAGGTTAGACCTCAAACTTGCATTTCCGATTTGTGTCCAAGAACATACTTACTCTTTGCTTATCAATCCATTCAAAGAGTTTATATCAAAATGTTCCACTTTTACTTACCAATTCTCCAATATAATTGTGGAACTACATTCCAAATATTCTGGGTATGGTTTCGTAAATGCATATAGCATTTATATCTCATTTTTCTTATAAACCTTATAATATATACAAGATTTACATCAAATCTTATTCTCCCAAAAGATGGTATTACTACACTCGTAGTCAAATCCTCATCCATTAACTTGTTATGACATAGAATAAGTAAAGTAAATAAACTTTGTATACAATATAACATCTCGATTCTCTATGTCATCAATCATAAGCATGAATGCATGAGGACATCCCTAGGATTTTGCATTTCCCTTATGCATGAGGAAGTAATGCGTAGTCCCGTAACTTACCATTCAACTCCCTATGCATGAGAAGTAATGTGTACGTCCCGTAACTTACCATTCAACTCCCTATGCATGAGAAGTAATGTGTACGTCCCGTAACTTAACATTCAACTTCTTTCCTTGTTTTACTTTCTTTTCTTTTTCTGAAGGTGATGCGGATACTACCCGTAGGCTCCAACATTCTCCCCTTCTTTTCTTTTTCAATGCATGATGCGAAAATGTTATGGTGCAATATGATATGCATATGTCTGCATATCCTTGTAAAAGTAAATAAAGTAAAGTGCGAATAATAAGGTAACCGAAACAAACATAAATTAAAGGGGCATAAAATAAAAGACATAAAGTAAAATAGATAATAATCTCGGACGAACGAAATGTAAATCGAACTCTGCTACAAATAATAAAAGTAAAATCATTACTTAAACGATTAACCTAAACCTTCAAGGATTATAAACTTCCAATATAATCCGAGGTTCTATTAATCGTTCTATATAAAAGTTTGGATCTTTTAACTTCCAATGATCCATTCTAAACTACGAAATGAATCTAACTTAGAATTTTCTAAGATTCGAGGCTTTCTTCGAGAAATCCTAAGTTCTCACTTAAAGGATTAACTTCAAATCCTAAGGGCACTAACTCACTCCCTCTAATCTTATATTTGAATTCTAATCTTAGTTTCCAATTCAACTGTAACGTCCCGTTACTTTTGGGGGTGAAATTTTTTTAATTTTATTTATTTATTTTAATTAAAGCTTTTAAGATTAGTTTAAATTTAGTAATTTTGATTTTAGTAGTTATTTTCGTTCGAAAATCCTTTTTAATCGTTTTAATACTTTTAAATTTGCTTCGGTGACATTAATAATTATTAATAGGCCAATTAATAATTATTAATCATCTTTAGATTAGTTTAAGAGCTTCGGGTTTCGTTTTTAAAGCAAAAATAAAAGAGGGACGTAGACGTCATTTCCAATTTCTTAAAATATCCTAACACTATTCATCCATCTCCTTTATTATGCCAAAATTAGAAAAAAATATCATTTTCTTCTCATTTTTCAATCCCAAACCCGTAGCTTAGAGAGAAAAAAAGAGGAGAGAGAAATCGTCGCCCCGGCTTCGTTTCTCGTCCGTTTTACGTGATTTCGGATGCGTTGGAAAGCTCTCGCCGATACCTTTCTACCCATCCTAACAATCGAGGTTTTCGCTCGTTTTCTCGAGGCCTTAAGGTATGACAAAGTTTCTAAAATTTGATGTGAATAGTATTTTAATGGTGGTTTTGGATTGAAATCTTCAAATTCGTTCACCGAAGCTTGAAGATTTCCATCGGGAAAGTCGTTTTGGTCGATTTTAGAAACTTTCCCTAAACCCTAAAACCGAGTTTGAGCCGGAAACCCGTCCCTTGTGATTTTCCCTCTTTGGGCTATGTTTAGAATGTTAGGTTCTTTGTGTTTTTGCTTTTTAATTAATTTTTCAAAAATTGATTAATGTGCAAAACCCTAAATTACGATTACCCATTGTAGTGGCGAACCTCCAAAGTATTCAAAACCAACCCAAAATACCTCTAAAATGCATAAAAGCCGGAAAACCAAACCCGAACCCCTTTTTCCCTAGCTTGGCCGAGAGCTCCATAAGGGTAGAATCCGGGATTTTCGTGGTTTTATGTGTTTAGATGTTGTTTGATTGCTTTTCGGTTAATTAATGAAATTTAGGAATAATTCGTTTGTAGGATTATGAATTGATCATGAATTTACAACCTCAGATTATTCGGAGCTTGTCTTCAAGCTAAGGTGAGTTTAATGTGAAAGTTAGTGGTTTTATGAATTTAGTTTCATTATGTAATTGTTTATCGATGTAAAGAGGGAGATAACTTCTTAGGATTATAGTTTGGTTGGAGACTTTGATTCGGAAGTGTGTGTGGAAAGTTTGGATTTATGGTTAGTTCGATGATTAGAGAACATCGGAGAGGTTTGGAAGTATGGTAATGTGATTTGGAGATGTTAGATGAAAGTGGAATGAAAGTTATTTTGATGGTTTTGGAAGTTACTTTGATTGATTTGAAAGTTACTTTGATGGATTTGGAAGTAAAAGTAATTAGAAGATGCACTTGAGTAGTAACTCGTGTAATCTAGATAGTTAGGCTTCGTAAAAGCTTAGTAGGATTCTTTGAGATTACCTAACTTTTAGGAAGCTTAACAGTTTGCGAAATGGTGAAAGTCCTGATATCCGAAATGGTGAAAGTCCTGATATCCGAAATGGTGAAAGTCCTGATACGATGATTGTGATATGGTAATACCGTACGGGCTTAGTATGTGATTTTGATCCATATGGTATACCCGATACGATGATGGTGATATGGTAATACCTGCGGGCTTAGTATGTGATTTTGATCCATATGGTATACCCGATACGATGATTGTGATATGGTAATACCGCACGGGCTTAGTATGTGATTTTGATCCATATGGTATACCCGATACGATGATTGTGATATGGTAATACCGCATCGGGCTAGTATGTTGATGTTGATCCATACGGTAAATCCGTTACGATGAAACTTGTTTGGTAATAAAAGTAGTTAATGTTACATTTACATATTCCTTAGAATTGTGTAGTAAGACTTAGTGATGATTGTTCTTTACTTTAAGTCTTTGTTTCTATCTTATGGTATCGAATGACGAGTACGGGTAGTATGTTATTTTCGTTTGTTTGTATGGAAATTGGAAGTGTGGATATGGGTAGTAATGAGCATTTAGGCCTTTGGACACGATTTCTGGTATGAAATTTAGTTCATAGGATTACTTGCTTTCGTTTTACTCTCACTAGCATGTTATGCTAATGGTGCTACACTTACAATTTTCAGGTAAACCTCGAGCTAAGAAGCGTGGTAGAGGAGGTGGAGCCGCGTGACTAGTCGAGATGGTGTATGGACAATATTAAGAACTCATTTTGGTTTAGCATTCATTGAATGCTTGTAAATTATTCCATCTTTACATACTTATGTCTTTTTGAGCCCGAAAGGGTATTTGTGTAAAATATGTCTATGTTTTATGATTTAAATATCTTTTGGAATGCGCATTCCCGATTTATCGCTTTTTCTGGAATTTGGGTTGTAAAACAGGTTTTGGCTATTCGATTTTTAAACTAACCCACGCCGTTTTTCTTTAAAAGTCGAGTCTTCAGCTGTGCATTTGAATTTAAAGAATTTAACGGGTTCGGGTCGTTACATCTACAAACCATCATACTTATTTGCTTTCTAAATTTACTTTAAATCCTAACTATTCTCACCTTTGTAAGAGAAGATCTCGCTCTCAACCTCCGATAGAGCGATCAAGCAAAGTTCAAACCACCTACAATTAGAATTATATCTAACAATTAATAAATAAACCAACTAACGATCAAACAACATCTAAGCGTGTAAAACAACGAAAAACCCAATAACCCCTACAAAGAGGCTCTCGCCCCCCCCCCCTTCAAAAGGGTTTTGGTTTTGGTTTTCCGGTTTTAGGAAATTTAAAAGTGTTTCAAGTTGGTTTTAAGCAATTTTGATATTCCCGATTTCAATGGGTATCGATGATTTGGATTTTTGAACAATATGTAATTTCCCAAATTGAATTACAATCCTAGACCCGAGGGCTTTCCGATGCAACCGAAATCGAGTCGATTCGCCAAGAAACGAACGAAAAACCAAAATCCCCATTTCCCCCCTTGAAGCCCACGGCCATGGAGAACAAAAATGACAAGTTTTGGTCAACTTTGGTCAATTGGTGGATATTTAAAGATGAATGAATAGTGTTTTGATATTTTTAAGAAATTGGAAATGACGGTTGCGTCCTTTTATGACTTTTGACTTATGAATCGAAACCCGAAGCTCTTAAATAAATCTAAAGGTGATTAATAATTATTAATTGGCCTATTAATAATTATTAATGTCACCGAAGCGAAAATAAAACATTAAAATAATTAAGAATTTCGGACAAAAATTAACTACTAAAATCGAAATTACAAAATAATAATTAAACTAAATACTTGAATTGAAATAAATAAATAATAAACAATATTAAATAAAAAGAAATCACTTCAAAACAACGGGACGTTACAGGAAGTTTCTAAAATTGTCTAAAACGACTTCCTCGATTGAAATCTTCAATCTTCAGTGTGAATATGAAGATTTCAATCTCAACCTCCATTAAAACACTATTCAAAGCTAAATTTAGAAACTTTGTCATACATTGAGGCTTTTGGAAAACGGATAAAAACCTAGATTGGTAGGTTTGACCAAAGTTGACTATTTAAAGATGAAGAACATGAATAGTAAAAATGAAATATTTTAAGAAATCGGAAAATGATTATTACGTCCTTTTTAAATGATTTAGTTATAAAACGAAACCTGAAGATCTTAAATTAATCTAAAGGTGATTAATAATTATTAATTGGTCCGTTAATAATTATTAATGTCACTTAAACTAATTTAAAGTGAATAAAAGATTAAAAAGGTTTTCGAACGAAAGTAACTACTAAATTCAAAATTACTAACTTTAAACTAACCTTAAATGTTTTATTCAAATAAATAAAATAAAATAAATAAATAATAATAGAAAAAAAAATTTACCTCAAACTAATGGGACGTTACAGGTTGGGAAGAAAAAGAATGGGAAATGAAGGGTGTGTATTGACTTCACAGATCTAACAAAGCTTGTCCAAAAGACTCTTTCCCGTTGCCCAAAATAGATCAAATGGTAGACGCCACAGCCGGTTATGAAAGGCCCCAATTCCACAAGAGTCTTGTAGCACTTGATGGACTCCGCGGAAATGCTCTTCGGGAGAGGATTCTTCACTGAAACAAGAAAACAAAAATGGTCAGATATTGCCACAGCTGATCAAGCCATAAAGTAATTCGGACGAGCATAGGGCCTCAGTTGAAGAACCATATTATGTCCTGAATATTCGTACGAAGAACCCAGAAGTGGGAAACCATGCCCAAAGTGGGTCAGAAGCCTAAACCCGAGCACACAACTTCTAGGGTGAGAAGAGACCTCAAAGTATTCGGCATAACCTAGCCCAAGGCAATACCACAACTCAAAAGAAATTCAGTTAAGAAAGGAGAAAGGGGAAATCGAACCCCTACTGAAGAAATTTTGGATGAATAGAAGTCCAACCATCTCTTGGGGAAATATAAACCCGCTCCGACGGCATGAGAAGTAACATATCAAATTCCTCGGAGATACTGTAGTCCTCCCTCAGCCTATGAAGGTCTTCCTGTGTTGTCTCCGACACATAGTGGAGTGGGCCTACACCCTTTCGGATACCTTTCGACCAAACTATTTTCTCTTTTTCTTCCTCTTCAGATCAGCAGTAGGAGACCTATGAGGACTAGAGATAATAGACTCACCAACCAAGGAAAAACCTACTCCCCCCAACAACGTAGAGACGGATGGGATAACCTGAGATGTGGTCTTGCTGCCCTTAGAGCAACTTTTCTTCTTCTTCTTTTTCTTTTGAGCCGCCTCCACGACAGGAGTAAGAGAAAGGGGATGAGAAAGGTCGGGAATTGTGGCTAAGCCTATCGGAGCGGGACTCACTCCTCCCAAAAGGCGAGAAGTAGGGGAAGGGACGGGATTTGTATCTAGATTCACCTGAATCTCAGAAACAGGCCCAAGCTCACTCACGGAAGGAAGGGAATCCTCACCAATCGGGAAACGGGGGTCAATCACAGGCTCATTCCCCTTAGACTCACGTCGAGATGAGGGGACAGTATTAACCCCACTAATACAAGCAGAGGACGGGGAGGCTCCAGACTCAATCCTCTCAAAAACCAAACCGTCATAATCATCGTCCTCTACGACAATCCTCGGAGTCCTATGACCTCTAACTATAGAGTTTCCTTCAAAATCCATTACAAAATGAATGAGGAGCAAAAGAAAGGAAAGACTAACCTTCGGAGGAGAGCAGGGAAAGATTTGAGGAAACAAAGTGAAGACGGAGAAAAATCGTTCGAAAGTGGATGATTTACAGTCGATTTTGAGAATTTGAAAAGCAAACAAGCATTAATTTTGAGGAAAAACCCTATTTAAAGGGGGGAACACGTGACCAACCATCGCGATACGTGGAGAGGGACGCGACAGTCTGAGTCTCCCAAAGCCCGTTGGAATGTGACATATGAAAGTCCAACAGGTCGATTTCAGTAATAAACACATCTCTTGGAACGGATAGGCCCACAAAGGGGCGCGACGACCCGTAAAAAGAAGTCACCGAGGGTCTGAATCGCAACGAGGCAAAAAATGAGTTTTTTCCGAGGAGTCTTGACCCCCCCCCCAATTATTCCATGACGATACAAGGATCAGAATGATCATCACGCCTCCGATTCGAATATCTACTATTCCCTGCACCGGACTTTCCGACCTAGGAAATGGGGGAAAACTGTAAAGGGTAAAAATAGCCCTCTTACAGGCCACGTTCACGCCGGACCGGTTCACATAGGGACAGACCCATCCGAACCATCATTTGGAGGAGCCTATCCTTCATGGGCCGAGTGAAAGCCCATTAAGCATAGTCCCAGACTAGACAAGTCGACGAGCCCACGATCAAGAAAACTATAAAAGGGAACCTAACCTATCAAATCAGGTATGTAAACCTAAAAACCATCAGTCATACATTTGACCTAATCTCCCTTGCGGCGCAAGGCATACTCTCACCTACCACCAACTAATTTGATCGTTGGAGAGTTCTCGACCGGTACCACACCGGTGCCCTTTGACCGTCCTTCTTTATAGTGTTTCAGGTAGCTTCTCCACGAGGGACTAACACATGACACAACGCATTCAACCGCGTGGAGAAACCCATCCTCAACGAGAAATAACCCACACAGAATCTTATTTCAGGATTTGAAGTTGCTGACACTATTATAAAGTCGCTGAAAATTTACTATAATTATACTGCATAGTATTTAAAGATTGCGAAATACTTGTAGATAAAATAATGTGTTATTAAGGGAAAAGTTCAGGAACAAAGAGTGTCAATAGAACATTTTAATACCATATGGTGATTATTGATCCATTAACGAAAGCATCATCACCCAAAATGTATAATGAAACATATTTGAAAGGATGGGTATTATCGGATGTTATTAATGATTATAATCTTATTTTCTGACACTCTGAGCTCATTTACGTTCAAAGTTTCTGATATATCTTGTTAACTAATTGGTATATAAATGAATGAAATAAAGGTAATGTTTAACAATAATTGTCTCCAATAATGTCTTTACAACAGAACCATTAATCCATTTTTCTTCACCGATCGTGTTGATTAAAAAGTGCTAATACTGTAGTACATGAAAGAGACAACGTAAACTATATATTGTACGAATGCCATGACTCATATTAGTATTTTTAGTTAATTACGATTTATGTTATAGCTAATGAAATAAAGGATTTAATAAATTTATGTTCGTATTATGTTTGTTTTAATTATTGAACCTTTAAGGAAATATTACATAGGTCAAGTGGGAGAATGTAAGAAAATATTGTGACCCAAATGATAATTATTAGTGGTTTAGTATTAAATTAATGATTAAATTCATTTAGTTATTGGTGGAAGGACACATATCTTTAATGTGTCCATTGACTACAAAAATGAAAGGTAATGACTCTTTAATGGTTATGTCTTTTGATGGAAAAGACATAACCATTCATTGTAAACATTGTCTATTTATGAATATATATGACTTTTGGCTTCTATAAATATGAGTCTCGGTCCTCTCTCAACCCAACTAAGATTAACATTATTATTGTGCGTGCTCCATTAATGTTGCGCAATTATAGTGGGTGTAGAGAGAGAAACTCATACTCATCTACATTGATATCGTCTACTGCATTTGTCGAGTTTACCATGAAGAACTGTATGTTCAATTTATGTTTTATTATTGTTATTGTGAAAATCATGACTTCCAAATATCATGGGATTTATCGTTTTTATGTTATTAAATTAAAATCCTACACTCTTTACTAATTTTATGTGTTAATAAAAAATTGTCATCATGTGATTGAAAATAAACCTCCAAAGTGTCAATAGTGATACAAAATTAGAGTGAAAGTGTAATTTTGAGAAACCAAATTCTTCAATACTATTTATACTAAACTAGCCTATAAATAGGCAAAAGAATTTGTCTCAAATAGCATAAATCTGCATACTAATTACTAAAATGTCAGAACTTTTTAAAAATGACTCAAATAGCATAATTATAGTTCAATAAATTATTGAACCATAATTCAATTAATTATTGAACTATTTTTCATAGGTATTTTTAACGAATTTGTTTATTTTTTAGTTTTTAAAGTTCAAAGTCAATAATTTATTGAACTATTTGATCATTTTTTATTATTATTTTCAATGAATTTATTAAAAAATTTAATTTTTTTAGTTCAATAAATTATTGAACTATAATCATGCTATTTGAGTAATTTTTGAAAAGTTCAAACATTTCAGTAATTAGTTTGCAAAAATATGCTATTTTAGTAATTGCCCCATTAGGCATTACAATTTGCTGATACAACAACTAATGCATAAAAATATGATCATGAATCACGTACAGATAACCAATAACCCATTACCCATAATTACCTAAAAACTAGGACAAATAACTGACTCCAAAGATTCAACATAATTAAATGCACAAACTCAAAGACTCAATAAGTCAAATGACAACAATACATTTTAATTAACACCCTCCCTTAAACTAATATATCAAATATCAGTTTAGAAACTAATTTGTGCCTTTCCAAGTCTTCAGCTTCCTTTAAAAGTGCAAACTCCAAGTAGATTTTGAAGCTTCAGAAAATTAACAGATTTGAAGGGCTTGGTCAAGATATCTGCAATTTGATCTTCACTCTTGCAAAACACCAAATCAATAACTCCATTATTGCATAAATCACGTAGAAAATGATACCTCACATCAATATGTTTGCTTCTCCCATGGAAAATAGGATTCTTTGAGAGCTTTATTGCTGAGGCGTTATCACAATAAATTATAGTAGGACTATGTTGCTGATTATTTAACACTTCAAGTAATCTTCTCAACCAAATAGCTTGGCATGAAGTTGATGCTGCTGCAACAAACTCAGTTTCTGTAGTTGACAAAGTCACTATCTAATGCTTCTTTGATGACCATGTAATAGCTCTTGAATTTAATATAAACACTGCTCTAGAGGTACTTTTTCTCTCATCAAGATCTCGAGCATAATCGCTATCAGAAAAACCAATTAAACTTGATTTGTCATCAATTTGTATAAGATCCCAAAATCTGTAGTACCCTTCAAATATCGTAAAATTCTCTTCGCTGCTAAGAGATGAATTTCAGTTGGATCCTCCATATATCTGCTGATTAAATTCATGGCGTGCATGATATCTAGTCTTGTAGATGTCAGATACATTAGACTTCCGATTGTTTGCTTATACATTGTGTTGTTCACTCTTTTTCCTTCTCCATTCTTAGAGAGCTTCAGACCAACTTCACTTGGGGTGATGACTGGATTACAATCCTTCATCATAAACCTTCTCAAAATTTCTAAAGTACCGTTCGATCGGTTTACTTATTGTTTTTCCGAAGTTCATATTCATTTACTTTATGCCCTTTACTTTATGCTCCATTCATATTTACGTTTATTTAGTTATGCAAGCATACGCATAACATCTTGTATCATTGAAATGAAAGAGAAAGGAAGTGAGAAAACAAAAGGTGAATGAGGGTCTGACGGGATATCCCCATTACCTTCATGCACAAAAGGTGAATGTGGGTCCGACGGGATATCCTCATTACCTTCATGCATAAGGGTGAATGCAAATCTTACGAGATGTCTTCATTACCTTCATGCATATGATCGATGGAAATATACATCATGGATAGAGAATCAAGATGTTAAATTTATACAAGTTCATTTACTTTCTTATTTATGTTGTAACAAGTTAATGGATGAGGATTTGACTATGAGTGTTAGTAATATCATCCTTTGGAGAGTATAGAATGGAATTACCTAGAGTTTGGAGAACTTAGGATTGATTGTGTCAGTTTAATTGGACACAAATCGGAATACGGGTTTGAGGTCTAACTTTACTTTTTATTCTTGTTATTCTCACTGGGCTTTGTTGTTAGCTCATGATATTACAACCAATTTCAGGTAATGCTCGTGCTAGAGGTTGTGGGAGAGGAGCTGGTGCTGTATGATTTCAGGATGAAGACCTCGGGATGGACTAGGTTGATTTAAGTCCATGGACTTCGTTTTTGTGAACTTTATATAATTTTGGATTTGTATATTTGTAAATAGCTCTTAAGAGCTCTTGTCTTTACTTTTATGATTATAAACACCTTTTGAACTCCTTGTTAGGAACATAAAGTTCCTTGTGTATTTAAATTATGAATTTAAAATGTAATAGGTTTTTGGCTAGCCACTTTTCAAACATAACCACACCAATTTTTCTTAAAATATAAAGACTTCCGCAGCATTTATTTTAAATGATTTTAAAATAGTCGGGTCTGAAGGGATGATTTACTAAACTAGCGGAAATTTATTTAGTAAACTTATTAACATTTAATAACGGATCTATTAACATCATGCAATTTGTGATAAAAACATGTAGATTCATGCTTAATTTCGAAAATTAAAACCGGAACTTACATTGAGTAAAATATGGAGAATCGGTTGGAGGTTTCTTTACAGCATCAATCCTCAGCAACACCGGATCTTCTATGCTATATCCCGATCGAAAGCAAAACCGACTTGTGGGAATCGAACCGGAAGAACAAAAGAAGAAGAAATTTCTTCTAATATTTTTCCCTAAGGAAAATCGGCAATTGGGCAAAAACTTGAGAGAGAATTTTCACTTTTCTAATTAAAGTGAGAAGTGTATTAAATATGAATCCCAATGGTCATATTTATAGGAAAATATGATATCTAATCTAATTAGATATGCTTATCTCCTAATTATTAAATAATAGAAAAGATAAATAATAAACATAATTATATATATAAATTATTTAATCTTCGTGCGCTGCGCCCACCATGAATTATCTATACATATATATTATTTGTAAAGATTGAATGCAGACGTGAAGACAAAATAAATTTATATTTATATATATATTTAATTTTCTTTATATAATAATATATATTTATATATTTAAAATTAGAAAATTTCAAAAATTAATTTCTAATTTAAACATATTTAGCCAAAAATTAATATATTAATTATCATTGAATCTTATTCAATTAATTAATTATTTTGGCCAAAACCAATTTGTTTCTTAAACAAATTATATTTAATTCTCTCTAATATTTATTATTAAATTAAATAAACTCATTATTTAATTAATAATACTAATTATTAATTTCCATTTAAATAAACTCATTATTTAAATAATTAATAATATTAACATTAATTCCCGTTTAAATAATTTATTTATTTAAACAATTAATTTTACCATAAAATATTATAATTGATAATGTTATATTAATTTCCATTTAAATAAACTCTTTATTTAAACAATTAATATTGTATCAATATTAATAATATTAATATTAATTTTCATTGAAATAATCTCATTATTCAAATAATTAATATTGCCTAATTTTAAGTAAAATCAATTACTTAAATTGTTTGTTCTTCCTAAGCTAAATTAATAACTTAGTTTTGCTACAACGATATTTGGGCTAGCATAGGGACCCGATGGACCTATAGATCATGGGCTTAATAATTAGTCAATTAAGTGATTAACTCATAATCAGTTAATTACTTATTATTTAACTATGAATAATTCCACTATAGATTCATAGTTGAACTCCCCTCACTATAGATGAGTTATGTCCATTTAGTTTATCTTTATTTATATCTGTGATATATCCTTCACGTGGAACCCTCATAATTACAGGCGGATAAATTTACCGTTTTGCCCCTGTAATTACCGCTTTATCCTTGTGTTCCCGCTGATTCTCCAATGAACTTTATCTTTAGTCCAACTAGAGATAAGATAATTCTGTGATCAATAGAAGTCGTGGCGCCACTTGTTCATGTCTCGAATCAGTACATCAAGGGAGTTTCCTAAAGTTCCTAAAATGTTTAGGTATCGCACTGATACCGTTAATTTATAGGAAAGTTATGAATTCCATCTTGTGAAAATGAGTTCCCAGCTACTTATCTAGCCATGTTCCCAAAACAGGAGTGTATTGAGCGTTCTTACAGATCGCTCTCAACCATGTGAATCAAAGAACATAACTCCATAAATAGGAGTCCGCATTTCACTCAGGATTGAGATCTATCACGGTTGATAAACTTAGTTTGATATTCGATCATTTCTCGTAAACGGTACTAATGAGAAATTTAATCGAACATCGTGGTCCTGTCTTATACAATCAACATTGCATATGATACTTCCATTTCATGTCTCCCACATGAATGATCAGGATTAGATCATTTGTCTATAAACAAAATGCGAAGCTATCAACAGTGTTACCAGGATAAGGTTCCCAAATGTTATCCATTTATTGTAGACACTTTTAAGTTACTCATCTCGACTTTAATCCTCTCGTATGACTCACATACTAAGTCGTGATTTCATAAGAGTAACTTAGGGTTTACTATTTGAATGTTTGATATTTATATATTTCCATATATTCCTAATATCGTTAATTGAATCAATCTAGATAGTATAAAGAACTTATGTTTATTTATTTAATTTATTCTTAATAAATTATTATTATTAAATAATTACAAGTTCTAGGACACCATTCCTAACAGGGTCATCACATGCACGAAGGTAATGAGGACATCCTGTAGGATTCGCATTCGCCCTTTATGCATGAATGAAGGTAATGTGAAACTTCCCGTAGGATCCACATTCTCCCTGATGAATGAAGAAGGTAATGTGGAATTTCCCGTAGGATCCATCATTCTCCCTTCTTTTCTTTCTCACTTTCTTTTCTTTTTCTCTGAAGGTAATGTGAACTTCCCGTAGGATTCATCATTCTCTCTTCTTTTTTTTTTTTTTTTTTTACTTTCTTTTCTTTTTCTCTGAAGGTAATGCGAAACTTCCCATAGGATTCACATTCTCCCTTCTTTTCTTTTTCACTTTCTTTTCTTTTTTCAATGATGCGAGATGTTATGCATATGCTTGCAAAAGTAAATAAAAGTAAATGTGAATGTTAAAGTAGCCGAACAAGCATAAAGTAAAGGGGCATAAAATAAAAGACATAAGGTAAATAGATAGGAATTTTCGGAAGAACGAATAGTAAATCGAACTCCCGATACATTAATAAAAGTAGATCTTCTCTTAAACAAATAATCTACTCTTTCAAGGATCCTAAACCTCCAAATAAAATCCAAGGTTCTATTAACCATTCTATCTAAAAGTTTGGATCATTTAACTTCCAATGATTCATTCTAAGCTTCGAAACGAATCTAACTTAGAACTTTATAAGGTTCAATGTTTTCCTCGAGAAACTCTTAAGTTGTCACTCAAAGAACTAGCTCCTACTCCTAAGGTTACTAGCTCGCTTTCCTTTATCTTAGATTCGAATCTTAATCTTAGCTTCCAATCTTACAATTCATTATACTTATTGGCTTTCTAAAGTTACTTTAAATCCTAACTATTCTCACCTTGGTAAAAGAAGATTTCGCTCCCAAATCCGATAGAGCGATCAAGCACATGGTCCAAAATCACCTACAATTAGAATTATATCTAACAATCAATAATTAACCAATATCGATCAAACAACATCTAAACACACAAAACGACGAAAAAACCCTATAAACCCCACCATGAGGCTCTCAGTCCCCCCATCAAAAGTGGTACTCGGTTTTGGTTTTCCGGCTTTTAGACAATTTAGACGTGTTTCGAGTTGGTTTCAAGCAATTTCGAAGTTCTCGATTTCAATGGGTATCGATAATTAGGGTTTTTGGACAATATGTAATTTTCCGAATTTAATTACAATAATAATATACCAATAATAAATAACCCAAATTCAACCCCTGAATGGTAAATTTCAAACGGGAAGGGTTTCGACTGAAATTCGGTTTTAGGGTTAAGGGAAAGTTTTCAAAAACACTTAAAACAACTCCCGTACTTAAAACCATTGAGTTCCACGGCAAGAAATCGAAGAATCAAAGAGAAAACTCCATTAAAACACTATTTGGAGTTTAGGGTTTGAAGTTTAACTTACCGAAAAGTCCATAGATCACGGGTGGAAGGCACGATGGTTGGGTGGAAATGAATCGTAGGAATGATACCTTTCCAACGGAACGAGAATCGAAGCGATCCGACGAGAAACGAACGAAACCCGAAATTTGGGATTTGGGAAAGGAGGCTCTCGGCCTTGGAGGAGAAGAGGAAGAAGAAAATGGAGTTTGGCTTGGTCAAATGAAGTCAATGGCATATTTAATAAGAGATGAATAGTGTTTTGGATAATTTTATAAACTTGGAAATGACGGTTGCGTCCTTTTTATGACTTTTGACTTATAAATCGAAACCCAAAGTTCTTAAACTATCCCAATAGTGATTAATAATTATTAATTGGCCCGTTAATAATTATTAATACCACCATAACTTATTTAAACTAATAAAGCAATTAAAAGGACTTAAATCGAATTAAACTACTAAATTCTAAATTACCGATTCTAAAATAAACTTTAATTACTTAAATTAAAATAAAATAAATAATTTTTTATCACAAAAATAACGGGACGTTACAGTCAACCCTCCTAAAAAGGGCTTTTCGTCCCCGAAAAGTGAACTTACTAAGTGAAAAGGTGAGGATACTTTGCCCGCATATCATCCTCACGCTCCCACGTAGCTTCTTCTGACACTTGGTTCTTCCAAAGGACCTTAACCAAGTGAATTGTCTTGTTTCTCAACACCTTTTGTTCGAATGCTTAAATCTCAACTGGTGTCTCCTCATAAGACGTACTAGCATCCAAAACTATCGACTCATAATCAATCACATGAGAAGGATCCGCCATGTACTTCCGAAGCATCGATACATGGAATACATTATGAACTGCCGATAAAGAAGGTGGTAAAGCCAAACGGTAAACTACTGCTCCTACCCGATCAAGTATCTCGAAAGGGCCAATGAACATAGGGCTCAGCTTACCTTTCTTCCCAAATCTCATAACACCCTCCATAGGTGCTACCTTCAAAAACACGTGGTCCCCCACTGAAAACTCAAATGGACTACGTCGTTTATCAGCATAACTCTTCTGTCAACTCAAGAAAACCCTCATCCTCTCTCTAATCAAGTCAATCGACTGACTAGTCAACTGTAACAACTCGGGTCCCAAAAGCCTTCTCTCCCCAACCTCATCCTAGTGAGCTGGAGAATGACACTTTCTACCATAAAGTGCCTCAAATGGTGCCATCTCAATAGTAGCCTGGTAGCTGTTATTATAAGCAAACTCTACCAAGTACAATTGAGAGTCCCAACTACCTCCGAAATCAAGAACACAAGCCCTCAACATATCCTCCAGAATCTGGTTAACTCTCTCGGTCTGACCATCTGTCCGGGGGTGAAAGGCTATGCTAAAATCCAAGCTAGTACTCATGGCTGAATGTAAACTCTGCCAAAACTGCGAGACAAAATGAGTGTCCCGATCTGATACGATCCTCACAGGCACACCATGTAATCTGACAATCTCCCGTAAATACAACTGTGCCCATGTCTCAACTGGGTAGGTGATCCTCCCAGGTATAAAGAGTGCGGTCTTCTTCAAACGGTCAACAATCACCCAAATGGTATCATAACCCTGTCCTCGGTAATCCGCTGATAAAATCTATGGAAATCTCCTCCCATTTCCATTCTAGCACACTCAAAGGATTAAGATAACCCGATGGATTCTTCCTCAATGCCTTGACTTGCTGACAAGTCAAGCATCTACTAACATAATCTGCAATCTCAAGCTTCATCCCAGGCCACTAATAGTGCTCTCTCAGGCCCCTGTACATCTTCGTACTACCTGGATGAATAGAGAAGATAGAACTGTGAGCCTCCTCCAACAGTTCCCTTCTAAAAGTCGATCCTAAAGGCACACATAGCCTCTTACGATACATCAGAGCACTATCTGTAGAGAAGGTAAAATGGCTAGGAAAATCTGACTCAGCCTCTCTAAAACCGGCCTGCAAATGAACCTCACCTCTCTGTGCATCAATCATCCTCTACCTCAAAGTAGGTCCAACTGATAAACTAGCCAGACTCACAGTGATCTCGGCAGTCAAAAATGCTATCTCAGCTCGTTCCATATCCCACCTCAATCTCAAAGGTATGACAGACAAAGTTGATGAATGAGAAGACTTCCTACTGAGCGCGTCAGCCACTACATTGGCTTTCCCAGGATGATACTGGATGTCACAGTCATAATCCTTAACAAGCTCTAATCATCTCCGCTATCTCATATTCAATTCCTTCTGAGTGAAGAAATACTTGAGACTCTTATAGTCAGTAAATATCAAGATCTTCTCACCATATAAATAATGTCTCCAAATTTTCAATGCATGAACGACAGCTGCCAACTCCAGATCATGAGTCGGATACTTCTTCTCATGCTCTTTCAACTAACGGGAAGCATAGGCTATAACTTTCCCGTGTTGCATCAACACACATCCCAAACCTCTCTGGGAAGCATCTGTGTACACAGTCAGACCACCGGTTCTATCAGGCGACACTAGAACAGGTGCTGTTACAAGCCTCTTCTTGAGCTCCTCAAAGGTCATTTCACAATCCCCAGACAATACAAAATCAACTCCCTTCCGGGTCAAACGTGTCAAGGCTGAAGTAATTTTATAGAAATCTTGCACAAACCGTCTATAATAGCCTGCAAGTCCTAGAAAATTGTGAATATCAGCCACACTAGTCGGTCTAGGCCAGTTACTAACTGCCTCAATCTTAGAGGGATCAACAGATACTCCTCTACTCGATACTACATGGCCCAAAAATGCCACTTCTCTCAGTCAAAACTCACACTTGGAGAACTTGGCATACAATCTCTGATCTCGTAGTACCGTCAATACTTCCCGTAGGTGCATAGCATGCAACTCCTCTGTCTTGGAATAAACCAAGATATCATCAATGAATACAATCACAAAAGAATCATTGAACCTTCTGAACACTGTATGCATAAGGTTCATAAATGCTGCAGGCGCGTTGGTCAAGCCAAAAGACATAACTACAAACTCATAATGTCCATAACGCGTCCTGAAAGCAGTCTTGGGAATATCCTCATCTCGAATCCTCAACTGATGTTAGCCAGATCTCAAATCTATTTTTGAAAAGATAATTGCTCCCTTCAACTGATCAAACAAGTCTTCTATCCTGAGCAAATGATACTTGTTTTTCACCGTAACACGGTTCAACTCTCTATAATCGATACATAATCACATAGAGTCATCTTTCTTCTTTATAAACAACACCGGAGCCCCCCACGGAGAAACACTTGGGCGTATAAACCCCAAGTCTAAAAGTCCCTGTAACTGACTTTGGAGTTCTTTCAACTCAGCCAGTGTCATACGATAAGGTGTTTTGGATAATGGAGCTGTCCCAGGAGCAACCTCAATCTGAAAATCTAACTGCCTCACCGGTGGCAAACCGGGTAACTCATCAGGGAAAACATCAATGAAATCCCTCACTACTGGCACAGAACTCAAGCTAGTCTCCGGTACAGAAGTATTGACAACACTAGCTATATAGCACAAGGCTCCATCACTTAGAAGCATTCTAGCTTCTAACATAGATATCAAAGTGGGTGTTACTCGGCTACTAGACGCATGAAAACATAGACTAGTCCCACATGGACTCATAAAATCAATAACTCTCTCAGTACAATCAATAGTGGAACGATTAGCTGATAGCCAATCCATACCCAAAATCTCATCGAAATCAGTCATAAGCATGATAATCATGGTATCATGCAAGTAACAACACATAAAACACAAATCATCAGTGCTAACCATACTAGCAGCAGTAACAAACTTCCCCACTAGGGTCGAAACACGCATCTCATAACCTAACGGTGCAAACTCAAGAGCAGCCGACTCAACAAACTCAGAAGAAATAAAAGAGTGGCTAGCCCCCATAATCGAATAAAACAAAAGCCGAATGGCCCAAAACTGTCAGAGTACCAGTCACTACAGTACCTGTAGCCTCAGTCTTCTCTCTAGTAGCAAATACATGAGCCTGATACTGAACGGGTGGAGGAGGAACTGGTCATGGTGGTGGTGGTAAGATCTGTGGTGGTGGAACAACAGGTGGAAGTCTATACTGCTGAGCCTGTCCACTCTGACCTCTACCCCCATACAGACCTCTGCCTCGGTCTTGACCTCTGCCCATAACCGGAGGAGCATAAAAAGCCGGTGGTGCGTGATGTGGTCTCTGCTGAACACCCTGACCCGGGTAACCATACTGTGGTGGCTGTGTCTGATGAGCCCTACACTGAACGACACGATGACCCTTCTGACCACAAATATAACACCTCAGTGGTAGGGTACATATCCCAGCATGATAACTAAAACAATTATGGCAGTAGGGGAAGTCGTCCTTGTGCCCTCAGCTGTCTAAATTGGGCTCCACCCCGAGCCTACTACTGCTATCTCTGTTGTGGCAGTGATCCTCAACAAGTATGGTCGTCCTCTGCCTTCCTCTTCTGAGAGGAAGTCTGTCCTGTAGCAGCTAGTTTACCCTTCCTTTCTTCAGATGCCAAATCTAAAGAAAGGCCAAACTCCAAAGCCTCCTCATAGGTAGTCATACGTAAAGTGCGTAGATGACCCCTAATCTCGGGTCTCAATCCCACCATAAACCTCTTCTTCTTGCTGTGAGGGTCAGTAACCTGTCCAGTAGCAAACCTAAACAGCTGATCAAACTCGCGCTTATACTCAGCCACAAATTTATCACCCTGATTTAGAGTCAAGAACTCCACCTCTAACCAGTCTCGTAAATCTTCTGAATAATATTTCTCATAAAATTTCTTTCGGAATACCTCCCACATAACCTCCATGGTAAGAGAAAGTGATCTGTAAAGGCCTCTCCACCAATATAGGGCATCATCAACCAGAGAATACGTACCACAATGGACCTTCAGCCGGTCCGGGCACGCAATAAACTCAAAAGCCCTCTCAACCCTATCAACCCATCTCTCAGCAACAGATGCATCAAAAGAACTACCATCAAACTCAGTAGGTGCATATCGTCTATACTCCCTCAGAGTCTTAGCAGCATCAGTAACTCCAATCTGATCAACTGTTATATCTGCTGCTCTAGGTGGAGGTATAACAGGCAGATCGGGTCTACCAGCATCCCGTAATAACTCAAGATAAACATCCTCAGCGATGTAAACTCCTCGCCCCTGAACAGGTGGTGCTATAACAGAAATTTCAGGTGGAGGTGGTGGTGGTGGAGGTGTAGGGTTCCGAGCTCGGCCTCTACCCCTCACAGGAGTAGCCGCCCTAACTCCAGCTCGCCTTCTAGGAGGCATACTCCATCATAGTCAAAATAACTTGATAAGTTACTAATAAAAGAGAATTCACCACTCCTTTACCAAATCATAATAAATAGGCGAGTTTAAAGATAAAGGTCTAGGAATACCTAGTGTTGCTGATCCCAGATGATGACTTGAGAATGGACTTAAAACAAACATGAAAACAAACATGCATCGCATGTAGTCTACAGAAACCTAAGGCTCTGATACCAACTGTGACGACCCGACTCTTTTTAAATTCATTTAAATATAAAATACAGCGGAAGTCTTTATATTTTAAGAAAATGGCGTGGTTATGTTTGAAAGTTGGCTAGCCAAAACCTGTTTACATCATAAATTCTGAAATCTAAAAACACAAGGACAATTAAGTTCCTATCTAGGAGTTCAAAAGAGTTATAATCATAAAAGTAAAGACGAAAAGCTCTTAAGAGCTATATACAAATGTACAAATCCAAAAATGTATAAAATTCAAAAAAACTATGTCCATGGACTTTTACAAACACCTAGTGCATCTCGAGGTCATCATCCATCGATCATGCAGCACCATCTCCTCTCCCACGACCTCTAGCCAGGGCATTACCAGAAATAATTTGTAATATCATGAGCTAACAACAAAGCCCAGTGAGAATAATAAGAATGAAAAGTAAAGTTAGACCTCAAACCCGTATTCTGATTTGTGTCCAATTTGTCTTACATATTCCTTCCTAAAGTTCTCTAAACTCTAGGTGATTCCATGATCTATAATCTTTGGAGGATGATAATACTAGCACACGTAGTCTAATTCTCATCCATTAACTTGTTACGACATATATAAGAAAAGTAAATAAACTTTACATACACATAACATCTCAATTCTTTATCCATGATATATATTTCCATCGATAATATGCATGAAGGTAATGAGTACATCCCGTAGGATTCGCATTCGCCCTATATGCATGAATGAAGGTAATGTGGAACTTTCCGTATGATCCACATTCTCCCTTATGAATGAAGAAGGTAATGTGAACTTTCCGTAGGATCCATCATTCTCCCTTCTTTTCTTTCTCACTTTCTTTTCCTTTTCTCTGAAGGGTAGTGTGAACTTCCCGTAGGATTCATTATTCTCCCTTCTTTTCATTTTTTTGTTCACTTTCTTTTCTTTTTCTCTGAAGGTAATGCGAAACTTCCCATAGGATGCACATTCTCCCTTCTTTTCTTTTTCACTTTCTTTTCTTTTCTCTGGAGGTAATGCGAAACTTCCCATAGGATTCACATTCTCCCTTCTTTTCTTTTTCACTTTCTTTTCTTTTTTCAATGATGCGAGATGTTATGCATATGCTTGCAAAAGTAAATAAAAGTAAATGTGAATGTTAAAGTAGCCGAAAAAGCATAAAGTAAAAGACATAAGGTAAATAGATAGGAATTTTTGGAAGAAAGAATAGTAAATCGAACTCCCGATACATTAATAAAAGTAGATCCTATCTTAAACAAATAATCTACTCTTTCAAAGATCCTAAACCTCCAAATAAAATCCAAGGTTCTATTAACCATTCTATCTAAAAGTTTGGATCCTTTAACTTCCAATGATCCATCCTAAGCTTCGAAACGAATCTAACTTAGAACTTTCTAAGGTTCAATGTTTTCCTCGAGAAACTCCTAAATTCTCACTCAAAGAACTAGCTCCTACTCCTAAGGTTACTAGCTCGCTTTCCTCTATCTTAGATTCAAATCTTAATCTTAGCTTCCAATCTTACAATTCATTATACTTATTCGCTTTCTAAAGTTACTTTAAATCCTAACTATTCTGACCTTGGTAAAAGAAGATTTCGCTCCCAAATCCGATAGAGCGATCAAGCACACGGTCCAAAATCACCTACAATTAGAATTATATCTAACAATCAATAATTAACCAATATCAATCAAATAACATCTAAACGCACAAAACGACGAAAAACCCTATAAACCCCACCATGAGGCTCTCGGCCCCCCCCATCAAAAGTGCGTCTCGGTTTTAGTTTTCCGGCTTTTAGACGTGTTTTGAGTTGGTTTCAAGCAATTTTGAAGTTCCCGATTTCAATGGGTATCGATAATTAGGGTTTTTGGACAATATGTAATTTTCCGAATTTAATTACAATAACAATATATCAATAATAAATAACCCAAATTCAACCCCCGAATGGTAAATTTCAAACGGGAAGGGTTTCGACTGAAACTCGGTTTTAGGGTTAAGGTAAAGTTTCAAAAACACTTAAAACAACTCCCTTATTTAAAACCATTTAGTTCCTCGGCAAGAAATCAAAGAATCAAAGAGAAAAACTCCATTAAAACACTATTTGGAGCTTAGGGTTTGAAGTTTAACTTACCGAGAAGTCCGTAGATCACGGGTGGAAGGCACGATGGTTGGGTGGAAATGAATCGTAGGACCGATACCTTTCCAACGGAACGAGAATCGAAGCGATCCGACGAGAAACGAACGAAACCCGAAATTTAGGATTTGGGAAAGGAGGCTCTCTCTGCCTTGGAGGAGAAAAGGAAGATGAAAATGGAGTTTGGCTTCGTCAAATGAAATCAATGGCATATTTAATAAGAGGTGAATAGTCTTTTGGATAATTTTAAGAACTTGGAAATGACGGTTGCGTCCTTTTTATGACTTATAAATCGAAACACGAAGTTCTTAAACTATCCCAATGGTGATTAATAATTATTAATTGCCCCGTTAATAATTATTAATACCACCATAACTTATTTAAACTAATAAAACAATTAAAAGGACTTAAATCGAATTAAACTACTGAATTCTAAATTACCGATTCTAAAATAAACTTTAATTACTTAAATTAAAATAAAATAAATAATTTTTTTTATCACAAAAATAACGTGACGTTACAGGATACCTGTGTTTTCCCTAATGCCGCTGCACTATCTGATGTATCAGGAGTATCGAACTTATGAGAACGGGGTGGATGACGCCTCGATGTAGACATCTATGAAATAATTAACATACAATGAATTAAATCAATTAACATGTTATATAATTAATAATTAACATACTAGTGAATTAAAATTTAATAAATAACATACAAATTAATTAATTAAATAACATTAAAATAATAAATTTAAATACACTAAATTAAACAAATTAACATGTTATTTAATTAAATTTTACCAATTAACATACTAATAAATTAAAAATTAATAAATAACATACAAATCAATTAATTAATTAACATTAATCTAATTAACACTAAATTTTAACAATTGACATACTAATGAATTAAAAATTAATTAATAACATATAAATAAATTAATCTAATTAACATTAATCTAATTAACACTAAATTTTAACAATTAACATGCTAATGAATTAAAAATTAATAAAGAACATACAAATTAATTAATTAATTAACATTAATCTAATTAACACTAAATTTTAAAAATTAAACCAATGAATTAAAAATTAATTAATAACATACAAATTAATTATTTAATTACCACTAAATTTTAACAATTAACATATTAATGGATTAAAAATTAATTAATAACATACAAATTAATTAATTAATTAACATTAATCTAATGAACACTAAATTTTAACAATTAACTTACTAATGAATTAAAAATTAATTAATAACATACTGTTATAAATAATATAATGGTAGATGTCCATAACCCCATATGTTACAATTCCTATAACTCCCAAGTTTAATTCTTATAATTTACTCCTCTATTTATGTTGCCTATTTACTTCTTGTAACTCATGAATTCCATATCACATTGTATGCCTCTAAATAGAGGCATGTAAGAATGGTTCTAGATCCCTAATGTGAATATCATACTATCATTTCTCTAATTCTTTTGTCTCCATCTTCTTCTCTCTTTGCTTCTTGTTGTTCTTTTACTTTAGTTTCATAATATGTTATCAGCACGAGTCTCTACCACTTTTGTTTTGCTAAAGTTTTCCATAATTCCTTTCTATTTCTTTGAACTCGGGGTAAATATTTTATCTATCATTGATTCAATTTTTAAACAAAAAAAAATTACATTGTTCTTCTACACTATCAAATTGTTATTTTGGTTAGTTGTGAAGAATTTGTTCAAATTTTCTTTTTGAACATATTAGCAAGGATTGAGAGGATCATATTTTTTGATTCTCTGAGCTAATCGTGCCTTCAAGCATTTTTTTTCCTTTCTATTAACCATTCGAAGGTTTATGGCTTCAATTTCTTTTATTATTTTGATTTTATTCATTAAAGATACTGGTTTATATATATATATATATATATATATATATATATATATATTTTGAGTTTCAATAATATCTTACACTGCCAAACTAAAATTTTGGTTTCATGTGGATAATTTGAAACGTTTAAGTACATAGATGTTTTATCCTTTTTTTTTCTTTTACCCACATGTAATTATTTGGTCTTAACTATGTTTTTATGGTTTCTGGGTAATTTTTTTTAAAGCAAATTTTTATATAATTCTGTAATGGTTTTTTTTTATATTTTCGTAAAATATTTTTTTAATTCTACCTCAAAGTTAGTCCATTTTATTATTTGAGTTATATTTGAGTTTTTATTTATTTTTAAATCTCTCAGCCATGTTTTGGGAATGCAATTTTTTTTTTGTTTCTAGAAAAAAAAGGACCATTTTTTTAAATTCATTGAACACATTTTTTTTTTGGAAATACTGAGATGAAAAAAAAAATCATCCCTAACATAATTGAATTAGTGTTTAACTAATTGTGCATTAATATCGACTTTTCTTTATAAAAAATGGTGTCTTGATAAAAATAATTTCAAATGCAAGTTGTGTAACAATTTGTTTTGTAACCCATGTTATTTTTGTATAATTAATTTGTCAGTTTTTTTTTTATGAGGCCTTTACTGTTTTAAAAAAAGTGTTATTAACCTTTATTATAGTTTACTTTTAGTTTACCAGTTTTTGTAATTGTTTGAATTAGTTTAAAAACAAAATTATAGTTTAGTTTTATTTTTACCATGTTTTTGTAAAGGGATTGGCTGGCAAGTCTATTATGTTTTAGATTGTTTGACATTAAAAAAAATCTTCAATATGCTTCATCAAATCATGTTTGAAATATTGATTTCAATTTATCATGGAAGAATATCTAAAAGTAGCATACTGTTATTTCACCAATCGTGTTTCAATTTTTCTTAATTAGATATTCTATTAATGTAAACTAACTTTTAATTTTTTTTTTCATTTTGCAAGTGTTTTCATTTCAATTTTTATGTATCTATTGATCATGTGTTTAAAGTATTAATTTGTTGAATCTCCGTGTTTATTTGTATCTAATGTTCAATTTGTTCAAAATTGAAATTATATGGAGAAAAGAATATTGATTAGTGAAAACAATTTCTATTTTCACGTCTCAATTATGTTCCAGTAGTAGCAATATTGAGAACGGTGATTTAAAAATATTATGAAGTGATTTTATGTCTTCTTATGACTGGAATAAGACAATGAGAGTTTGATAGCAAACAATGAATCTCGATCACTTGATTTAACATCATTCCCTGAAGTGAATGTTATAATATCAAATTGTCAATTGTCAAAGACTTAGCGACATAGTCATGGTTGTACTTTTGGAATAAATAGTTTATCTTAATGTGGTGGTCAAAATGATAATGCTTTATTTTAAGAAACCACACAAAATTGAGATAAGAAATGCTTCAGGAAGTAAGAGCTTGGGAGAGTCCATAATCGAGTACTAATGATCATTGCTCGTAAGAATGATCCATTAGGGGATTTAGTTATAGTTGTGGCTACAACCAGGTACTAGGAAGTGTTAGTAGTCCCGAGGGACCGCCTTCTTAGGGTTGTTTATTAAATTACTTGCTTTGTGAATTTAGAATGATTATAGTTATCCGGAATGTTTAGTATCGATGATGGGAGTTTCTGAATGTGATGCCTTGGGTATGAAACTAGTAAGAGTTGTCTATCCATGTAAAGTGAGTTTTATCTAAAAACTTTGAATATGGAATTTGAGATAATTGCCTATTCATGTATTGGATTGAGATTGAGTTTAAGTGACGCTTTGAGCATAAGAGTTTTTGAAGAGTGATGAGTGCTTTGGACTCAGTATAAGTGGTTAGAAACTATTTAAGACTTTACCTTTGATTAAGTCGTTTTCTCACTGGTTTTAGCCTCACAGTGCTATAATGTTGTTTTTCAGGTAACAATGGACCGAGAGGTGGCGGTTGATGAAGTGGAGAAGATGAGGGGTCCATGTCATGGTGGCCGCCTATCATTTATTTGTTATTATTAATGAATAAAGTGTTGAATTTATTCGGTTTTGTTGAGTTATAGGATTTTGAGAGTTTCTATCCATTATTTGTTTTGATCGTTTTCAGACAATGTTGTCAGTTTTACATTGGTTTTCATTTAATTTTTATAACTCTGGAGTTATTGTTTTAAATTAAATGTTTATTTGATTTAGTGAATTTTCATATTTTCATTAAAAGTTATTTATTGAGTCTTCCGCTGCTTTATTTATGTTTGTTTCAAACTCTAAAAAAGTCAGGTCTTTACACTTTCACTTGACTCTTTCGAAGTGCACAACAAGCATGTAAGGTCAAACTTCAAGCATTATCATCTTTGCATTTAAACTATGCAACACTCATCAACTATCAATCCAAAATGCATCGATCATAAATGTAAATAAATCCTTTATCAGTATATGACTCGATCTTTGACTTGAAACTTAAATAAAAGAAAGTAATCATGAATCATGTATGAATGCAAGAAATCATGTAGGAATAGCTCAAGGTATATGTGAGAGCAAATTGGCTCAAGCAATTCCGCTCCTTTTGAACTTTTAATAACAAGCCAAGCTTAGCCCTCGCCTTTTGTTTCTTTCACAACCTCTGATTCCCCTTTATTTCATACACTAAAGAGAACTCAAAACCAGACATAAACACACTAAAAATCATCCCACACCATTCCACTAACAACCACAACAACACCACCATCACCACTTTGATTCTTTTTGTCTCACCTTCACAATTAACCTCCACACTTGCTTGTGCTTGCTCTTATCCTACAACAAACCATTCTAAATATATTTAGACATATAATAACATAATTACCTTATCCCAACACATTCAAACACATTCTCATACCCGGATAGTGGAAAAAGTCCCAAAACTAGCCATTTAAAGGTGAAATTTTTGGCCAAATGGAAAACTATCATAAAATCATTGGGTTGCTCTTCTAAAGTGTTTTTCATGTATAATATATATATATATTTAATCACTCAAAATTTCCAGAATTGAAAACCTTTCAATAAAAGTCAAGAAAATAAAAAATTTGAAAAACTAGAAGCTTTAGAAATAGCAATTAATGGAGGTTTGAAAGCTTGAATCCATCCATGGCTTCCATCCTCTAAAGAAATCTTAAGAAGTTAAACCTAGGGTTCATAATCATCAATTGAAACTAAATTTCTAGAATTTGAAATAAAAGAAAAACCAAGAACAATCCCACAACTTTCATTAATGAAAACCTAGAAAACTTGAATTCCATGAATTGAAATCTCACCTTAAATCTTATGGAAACCAATTGATTCTTGCTTGAACTTTCCTAGGATGATGATCTATCTTAAACAAACAAAATCCAACTTGATTCAACTATAATTCATGGAGATTTGAAGTAAGAACAAAAATCACCATGGAGAGGAGAAGAGGGGGGGTCCGACGGTGAGAGGTAGGAGAAGAAGAAAATGAATTTTATTTTTCTTTTTTTTAAGTTCAACCATTTTATACTTCTGATTTCTGAAAATAAAATTAATTAATTGAAATTAAATCCCTCCACCTCTTCACCTATTTCCAAAGTCCCTCCACCCGCTTCTTTTGCTAACAAACCTTGCCCCATTTAACCATTGCTAACTAGCCCTTCCCTTTAGACTAACCATGGTTAAAAAACTTTCCTTTAACAATTTCCACCCTTAGTTAACCTTTATTTATGATTAACCATCAAGTAACCAAATCACAAATAGAAAATAATTTCTAAAATGTTTAACATTAATCACACAAGCATACCATTTATAAGTAAATTTTTAATTAGCCTCTTTTTTAAAACACGGGGCCTTACAACTAAGAGCAATGAAAAGGCGCCAGCTGGTGCACGAATTTCTAAAACACACGACATTAATTTCACTTTAGCAATGAAATGTGTTGCTGAGGAACTTGAATTTTTTTAATCAATCGCCATTAATTTTAGTTTTAGCGATACAGTTTGTCGCTAATGTGAGTGAAAATTCTATATAGACGTGTTTTCATTTCGCTTAGCGATGTAATGTGTCTCTATTATTGAAAAAAATATCCATTGAAATCCTTGATTTCCACATAGTGACACACTTCGTCGTTATAAGGGAAAGTATCTTTTGAGCTAATGATTACCCCCTTAGCGACGAACTGTGTCGCTATGTATTGAATGATCTGGAATCTATTTCCTTTTAGTCAACAAAATGTGTCTCTATGTAAAGACTCGAATTTTAAAAAAAAAAGATAGCGGAAGACTTGATTTTATGAAAATTCGACATGACGCAGTTTGTATTTTGAACGAGACAAAAACTAAATACACTGTTCACATAGCAGAAAAAGCGGTAAAACAGGGAAATGCACATTTCCTGACAATTTTAAGTTCTCAAAAGACTTAAACAACATAAAATAGAGTTGGGATTGAGGCCTCTTAAAAAGAGTTCTCATGCGGAATTCCCAAGGATCTTTCCTTGCAGGATAATATTATCAAAAACTAAATTCATAAAAAAATACTAACCCTTGTAGAGAAGTGTCTGGCTCTTCCTCGTTCTTCTTGCTTACGATCCTGGGACCACCAAAAATTTCTTCCTCACTAAGCACAAAAGAGAATCGGTGCGTGGGCACTATCCTCTTTGGAAAAAGGAAGAGGGAAGAAAATTATTTCTTCCCTTGCCCTATGGGCGGCGGCGGCAGAGAGAGAGGGAGGAGAGGAATTTTTCTGAGCCTTTTCTTTTGCTCTCTTAGTTGTGTGTTTTGGGGTCACCCCAAGGTTCCAATTTATATGAAAACTAAGGCCTCAGAAAATGTTTGAATATCTTTTTAATTATCAAATAATTAATAAAGATATTATAAAATATATTTTGAATAATTAAGATATAATATCTTATTCCATAATAAGATACCCATATCTTTATTTAAATTAATCTTTATTAATTTAAAATAATTATTCCATATCTTACTCATTTAAATTAATCATATTAATTTAAATTAAGATATTCCATATATATATTTTAAATAAAATAAAATGCAAATAATTGGTTAACAATTAACCATTGGGGCGTGTGACCCTATCCATGGGTCACACGCCCACCCTGTCATCTTCATGACAATATTGGGCATTTTATTTTCCTTTTTATTTAATAGAACAATTCCATTAAATAAATAAATAAAACTCATTTTATTTATTTCCTCTTTTAATTTGACTTCCTCAAATTAAATATTTAAATTGACTCCTCTATTTAAATCCCATTAAATTTAGACAAGTGCAAAATTAATTTAATTAAATAGACTCTTCTATTTAATCTCTCTATTTTATAATTAAATAGACTCTTCTATTTAATAAATAATTAAATAGACTTTTCTATTTAATTTCACCACTAATTAAATAATAAAATAGACTCCTCTATTTAATTTTATTTAATTAATCAAATAGACCCCTTATTTGTATTTGCCTTAATTGATTTGACAACTTCAAATCAAATACTTGAAATCATATTTCCAAAGAAATTAATCATCATTAATTTATGTCATCAATTACATTCGTTAGCTCGGAGGACTTAATGGACCTATAGGACTAAGCTCCAATGATCTAGAAATACATTGATTGAACTTCTTCAATCAATTAATTCTTATTCATTAACTTCTAGATAACTCCACTAAATATCTAGAGTTGCACTTTTAGTACTATAGACATAGTTATGTCCATTGGCTAATATCATGAACTACACTTTCATCCTTCACAAGTTAGTTTGTATCCATGGCTAGGTAATTACATCGTATTAACCTCCATGATACATCTTGTTCCTTAAGCCCAACTGATTCTCCAATGAACAACCTTACATAATGTAACGTCCCGTTATTTTGTGATAAAAAAAAAACTTTTAATTATTTTATTTTAATTTGAGTAATTAAAATTCATTTATTTATTATTAAATTAGAATTTAGTAATTTATTTCATTTTAATTCCTTTTAATGGCTTTATTTATTTAATTACGTTTTAATGGTGTTAATAATTATTAACGGGCCAATTAATAATTATTAATCACCATTGGGATAGTTTGAGATGTTCGGGATTCGTTTTTAAGCCAAAAGTCTTAAAAGGGCAAAGTTGTAATTACCCAATTTGCAAAATATCTAAAGTTTCTATTTGCCTTCTTCTTTAAATGAAGCCTTGACTAAAAATTGACCAAAATTTTGCTCATTCAATCCTCCCAAAACCGTGGCTTCAAGAGAGCAAAAGAGAGAATTTGGCTTTTGTTCGTTTCTTGTCGGATCGGCTCAATCTTGGATATTTCGGAAAGCCCTCGGGTCAAGGATCATTTTCCACCTAGCCATCGTCCGTTTCTCTCGAGATCCGAGGAGTTCTCGGTAAGAATCTCTTCAAACCCTAAGCTCCAAATAGTGTTTTAATGGAGTTTTGCTTGTTTTCTTTCGATTTCTTGCCGTGAAACTCGGTGTTTGTCAATTCGGGAGTAGTTTTAAGTGTTTTTGGAAACTATTCCATAACCCTAAAACCGAGTTTCAAGTCGAAACCCTTTCCGTTTGAAATTTACCCTTTTGGGTTTGATTTTGGGTTAGAAATTAATGAATGAATGTTTGTTTAAATTCAATTCGGGAAAGGGATTAATGTTCAAAAACACTATTCATCGATACCCATTGAAATCGGGATTATCGAATTTGATTAAAACCAACTCAAAACGTATTTGAATTGCCAAAAAGCCGAAAAACCAAACCCGAGACTCGTTTTTGATGTTAGGGCCGTGGGCCTCTTTGTGGGTTTTATTGGGTTTTCGTTGCTTTGTATGTTTAGTAGTTGTTTGAATGATAGTTGGTTTCGTTATTGATTGTTACGATATAATTCGTTGTAGGTGTTTTCGAACCGCGTGGTTGATTGCTCTTCAGGTGTTTAGGAGCAAAGTCTTCACTTTTATTAAGGTGAGAATGATTAGTATGTAAAGTAACTATAGAAAGCAAATGAGTGTAATGGTTTGTAGAATCGGGAACTAAGATTAGAATCCAAACTAAGATTAGAGGAAGTGAGTTAGTGCCTTAGGATTTGTAGTTAATCCTTTAAGCGAGAAACTTAGGATTTCTCGATGAAAACCTCGAATCTTAGAAGATTCTAAGTTAGATTAGTTTCGGAGTTTAGAATGGTTCAATAGAAGTTAAAGGATCCAAGACTTTGTTAAAGAACGGTTGATTGATCCTCGGATTATTGAAGGTTTAGATTAATCGTCATGTTTGATTCTTTACTTTATTAATGGAGTTCGATTCATTTATCGTTCGTTCAGAGTTTCCATTTATTTACTTTGTGTCCATTACTTTATATCTTTTACCTTATACCCTTACTTAATGCCTTTTTACTTTATGTCTGTATCGTCTACTTTAATTTTGCATTTTATTTATTTACTCCAATTACATCATATTACATCATAACATCTCGTATCATGAAAAGAAAGTGAGAAAGATATGAAGGGGGAAGAATGTTGGACCCTACGGGGAATGTCCGCATCACCTTCAGAAAAAGAAAAGAAAGTGAAAAAGAAAATGAAGGGGGAAGAATGTTGGAGCCTACGGGCAGTGTCCGCATCACCTTCATAGAAAAAGAAAAGAAAGTGAGAAAGTAAAGGAGGGAGAACGATGGATCCTATGGGATAGACCACGTTACCTCCTCATGCATAAGGGCGTATGCGAATCCTACGGGATGCTCTCATGCATTCATACATATGATCGATGAAAGAGAGAATTGAGATGTTTAATATGATGCAAAGTTATTTACTTCTATTACTTATGTCATAATATTGTTGATGGATGAGTATTGACTATGATTTTAGCAATATCATCCTTAGAAAGTATAAAAGAAGTCTACCTAGAGTTTGGAGAACTTTAGGAGTAGTTTGTGTTAGTTGAATTGGACACAAATCGAAAATGCGAGTTTGAGGTCTATCTTTACTTTTTATGCTTATTATTCTCACTGGGCTTAGTTTGTTAGCTCATGATATTACAACCAATTTCAGGTAATGCCTTGGCTAGAGGTCGAGGAGGAGGAGGTGGTCTTGCGTGATCGAGGGATGCCGACCTCGAGATGGACTATTGGATTTGTAAAGTCTATGTTTTATTTTGTGAATTTTAAGGACTTTGATTATTTTGTATCATATTTTGGCTCATAAGAGCTTCTGGATGATGTTTTTTATGTTATATAAGATTTGAACTCCTGATTTGGACTTAAAGTCCATGAGATTTTATTAGATGTGAAAATTAGGATGTAAACAGGTTTTCGGCATGCCAATTTTCAAACAAAACCACGCAAATTTTTCGTAAATTAAAAGACTTCCGCTATTTTCTCTGATTTTAATTTATTTAAAAGTGCCGGGTCGTCACACATAATCTCCATTATGCGTCTTTACATTTTCCTTGATAGGAAAAATATGGGGTCCCGCTGTTCAAGACCGAATCAGCCATAAGGGAACTACTTATCTATTTTCCTATATGGAAAAAAGTGAATTCCATTCTTATGTAATTACGTTCCCAGCTATAAGTAAGATGTAATCCCCAAAGTGGGAGACATATTGAGCGAACTATATCAAGTCACTCTCACCTATGCAAATCAAAGGTTTGTCTCTTGCGAACATGAGTTCGTAATCCACTCAGGATTAAGATCAATTGTACATGATCAACCGATTGATAAACGAAGTGTCTTTCTGTAACGGCTTTCCAGAAGACAGTAAGTTTATCTTAGTCTAGTCTACTACAATCTCTATCGCAGTAACACCCCCACTCACATGTCTCTACATGAACGATCCAGATGAGATCACTTGTGCCAATTCACAAGTGGGCCGTGTTAGTGGTGTTACTAGAAATAAGGCACCCAACATTTATTCATATACCACAGAGTTACACTTAAGTGAATATTCTCACATCATATGCCCACTTTAAGTTATCATAAGTAACTATGGATCTTATGATGGATTACATTTATTAAAATAATAATAAATGACAATGTAAATATTACTAATTAATAATTTATTTATTTATTTATAGTTTGATTGGATTACATAAGATTTAGGGCAAAAACCCCAACAAATAGACCAATACTCTTTCGAGCCCAAAATAACACAATAAATCCAAGGATAAACAAATAAAGTGTTTCTAAAGTAGGTAAAGTCCATGCATTCCCAAAATGCTCAAATTGTCAAGTCCAAGTCCAATCCATCATCCAGCGATCACACGGCACCACCACCTCTACCACATCCTCTACCTCGGGGTGTACCTGGAAAACTTAAAGTGTAGCAACATTAGCATAAAAATGCTAGTGAGAATAGAATGGAGGCATGTAATCCTATGGACGAATTCCACACGGAAATTGTGTCCAAAGTTTCCAGCGTGCTCTTTACTACCCATTCTATACTCCCAAACAACTTATACCCACACTCAAATCAATCCCGAATTCACAAGTTACCGAAATCTATTTCTATCATTAATCAACATTCACAATTTAACCCCCAAATAATCCATCTAAAGAAACCTGAACGTATTTCATAATTCCTCAGTTCAAGTGTTACCACTAATGTTCTCGACCAAGAAACATTAGCCAAATAAAAGCATTACCTTTAATATTCTCTCAACCAAGAATATTAGCACAATAAAGTGTCACCACTAATGTTCTCGACCAAGAAGCATTAGCAAAATAAAGATGTTATCTCTTATATTCTCGACCAAGAATATTACCAAAATAAAAGTGTCACCACTAATGTTCTCGACCAAGAAGCATGTGACGACCCGACTCCTTTTAAATCATTTTAAAATTAAATACAGCGGAAGTCTTTATAAATAAAAAAAACGGCGTGGTTATGTTTGAAACTTGGCTAGCCAAAACCTGTTTACATTTTAAATTCAGAAATTTAAAACACAAGGAACTTCAAGTTCCTAATCAGGAGTTCAAAAGGTCTAATAATCATAAAAGTAAGACGTGTAGCTCTTAAGAGCTATATACAATGTACAAATCAAAAGATATAAAATACACAGACTAAGTCCATGGACTTTTATAAACACCTAGTCCATCTCTGATCCATCATCCTCTCGATCATGCAGCACCAGCTCCCCTTTCCATGAACCCCGAGCATTACCTGAAATTGGTTGTAATATCATGAGCTAAAAGCAAGCACAGTGAGAATAAATAAAATAAAAAGTAACCTTAGACTCCAAACCCGCATTCGGATTCGTGTCCAAGTAAAACTCACATACCTTTACCTTTCAACCACCAAAAGGGTTTTATCAAGTATTTCACTTTTACTTACCAATTCTCCAAAATAATTGAGGAGCTATAGTAACGACCCGCTTTCCGTTAAATTCTTTAAATTCAAATGCACAGCGGAAGACTCAATTTTTAAAGAAAAACGGCATGGGTTCATTTAAAAATCGAATAACCAAAACCTGTTTTACAACCCAAATCCAGAGAAAGCTATAAATCGGGAATGCGCATTCCAAAGGAGAAATAAATCATAAGACATAGACAAATTTTACACAAATACCCTTCCGGGCTCAAAAAGACACATGTATGTAAAATGGAAATAATTTACAAGCATTTTAACAAATGCTAAACCAAAAGATGTCTTTAACATTGTCCATACACCATCTCGACTAGTCACGCGGCTCCACCTCCTCTACCAAGCTTCTTAGCTCGAGGTTTACCTGAAAATTTGTAAGTGTAGCACCATTAGCATAAAATGCTAGTGAGAGCAAAACGAAAGCAAGTAATCCTATGAACAAAATCTCATAACCGAAATCGTGTCCAAAGGCCTATAATGCTCAATACTACCCACATCCACACTTCCAATTCCATACAATCATTCGATAGTCATATATTACCCGTAATCATCATTCAAAACCATGAGATAGATATAAAGACTTAAAGTAAAGTAACATTCACTACTAAGTCTTACTACACAATTCTAAAGAATATGTAAAGGTAACATTAACTATCTTTATTACCAAACAAGTTCATCGTATCGTGCTATTGTATGGATCGAAATCAACATACCACGTACGGCCGTACCATGTCTCAAGTTACCGTACCATGATACCGTATGGACATGAGTCAACATACTATCATATACCATATCAATTATGCTCACTGTCTCCACAAATCATCGCACCATGATACGTATGGATCGATATCAACATACTATCATGTGCCGAATCAATGTGCCACTGTCTCCACAAATCATCGTACCATGATACGTATGGATCGATATCAACATACTATCATGTGCCGAATCAATGTGCCACCGTCTCCACAAATCATCGCACCATGATACGTATGGATCGATATCAACATACTATCATGTGCCGAATCAATGTGCCACTGTCTCCACAAATCATCGCACCATGATACGTATGGATCGATATCAACATACTATCATGTGCCGAATCAATGTCATCAAGCTCTCCAATAAGTTAGATAACCTCTAAGGAATTCTACTAGGTTATTAAAGAACCTAACTACTTAGATTACACGAGTCATCACTCAAGTGTAACATTTAAGCTACTTTAATTTCCAAACCTCTCAAAGTAACTTAACTTCCACTTTTATCTAACATCTCCAAATCACTTTACAATACTTCCAAACCACTCCAATGTTTCCTTTTTCATCGAACTCATTATAATTCCAAATTCTTTCCACTCACTTCCGAATTAAAGTCTCCAACCAAAACTTAATTCTAAGAAGCTAACTCCCTCTTAACCTCGATAAACAATAACATAATGAAACTCAATTCATAAAACCACTAACTTTCGCTTTAAACTCACCTTAGCTTGTAGACAAGCTCCGATATATATCCGAGGTTGTAATTCCACGATGAAATCACAATCCTACAAACGAATTACACCTAAATAATATTAATTAACCGGAAAACATTCAAACAACATCTAAACGCATAAAACAACGAAAATCTCGGATTTCCTCCCTATGGTGCTCTCGGCCATACTAGGAAAATTAGGGTTCGGGTTTGGTTTTCTGGCTTTTATGAACTTTAGAGGTGATTCGGGTTGGTTTCGGATACTTTGGAGGTTCGCAACTACAATGGGTATCCGTAAATTAGGGTCTTGATCAACAATCGATTTCCGAAAAATTAAGTAAAAAGCAAAAACACAATAAACCTAACATCCTAAACAAGGCCAAAAGAGGGAAAATCACAAGGGACGGGTTTCCGGCTCAAACTCGGTTTTAGGGTTTAAGGAAAGTTTCTAAAATTGACTATAAAGACTTCCCCGAATGAAATCTTCAAGCTTCGGTGAACGAATTCGAAGATTACAACTCAAAACCTCCATTAAAACACTATTCATCTCAAGTTTTAGAAACTTTGACATACCTTAAGGCCTCGAGAAATGGTAGGTTGGAAATGATCCTTGGGCCAAGGGCTTTCCAACGGAAGTAGTATCGAGACGATCTACCGAGAAATAAAGAAAAACCAAAAATTGGGGAAAGGGTTTTCGTTCCCACGACTTCAAGGAGAGAAGAAGGAGAGAAAATGATCAATTTTTGCCTTTGTTTGTATACTTAAAAGATGAATGAATAGTAACTTTTAGATATTTAACAATTTGAGAAATGACGCCTACGTCCCTCTTTTGTTTTTACCTTAAAAACAAAACCCGAAGCTCATAAATAAATCTAAAGGTGATTAATAATTATTAATTGGCCCGTTAATAATTATTAATGTCACCGAAACGTATTTAAAGTATTAAAACGATTAAAAGAATTTCGGACGACAATAGCTACTAAAATCGAAATTTCTGAATTTAAACTAATCTTAAAAACTTTAATTAATTAAAAAAAAAATTTACCTCAAAAAGTAACGGGACGTTACAGCTATCTTCCGAGCCTTTAGGATGATGTGTTTCATAACACACCCAAACATTTATAATTCATTCTCTTAAATACGTTATACTATCCATAAGGTTTACATCAAGTCTTAATCTCCAATTCGGTATCTTCAAACCAAAAGAGAATCTAGTTCTCTTAATAATTATACAAAGTTCAATATACCCTTGTATTCAATCGCTATACCATTCCATTTCATTCCTCTTTCCTATAGCACTCGGCTATATATCATATTTCATTTCTTTTCTCTATAGAAATGTATGTCATTCATCAAGTTTCATCTCTTTTCTTTATAGCAACTTGGGCTATAAATAGTTTACATAACCTTTACCAAAACTCCCGAACTCAAGAAACTAACTCCCAATTAATTGGAAGAATGTTTTCATATCCATAATCTCTTACTGGTTTATCCTTTTGATATCTCATACTATATATGAGATTTATCTTTCCTTCATGTTCGATAACATAATGCTAATCTCATTCATTAGCTCATTAAAATAAGTATAAAAGAGTAAATAATCTTTACATATGCATAACATCTTAATTCACTTTGTTATTTTTCTTTTGATAATATGAATGAAGGTAATGAAGACACCTGTAGGTTCCGCATTCACCTTTTAGGCATGAAGGTAATGAAAACACCCGTAGGTGTAATGAAAACACCCGTAGGTTTCGCATTCACCTTTTGTTTCATTTTCCATTTCACCGATAATATGCATGAAGGTAATGAAGACACCCGTAGGTTCCGCATTCACCTTTTATGCATGAAGGTAATGTAAACTTCCCGTAGGATTTACATTCTCCCTTCTTTTGTTTCTCACTTACCTTTCGAATCAATGGTACAAGATGTTATGCATTTGCTTCAAAAGTAAATAAAAGTAAATATGAATGTAAATGGATCATGATGATGCAATATGATATGCATATGCTTTCAAAAATAAATAAATATAAGTATGAACATAATCGGAAGGATATAAAAGTAAATAGATCGTGAATTACTCTTGTACATAAAACGAGTAGTTAGGAACTTCTGAAAATCAAATAATAACTCAAGCCAACCGGCTTTCTGATAACTCGAGAGTTTGACTTAACATAGAAGTCTCCAATTCATTTCTCCATTATTTATTAAACATATGAAGTCCCTTATTCACAATCCTTATTGCTTTTTGGAACCTTCAACTCCCGATAAACCATAGGAAACTCCGAAGTAAGTCTAAACTTAGAACTTCCAAAAGTTACTCGCTTCCTTCGAAGCACCTATGAATTCTCTCACTAAAATAGAATTAACTCTAAAGCCTAAGCATGTTAGTTCACTTAATTTAATCCTTTCTATTAAACCTTAATCTCAACTCCGATCCTACAAACCGTTCAACTTATTCGGTTTCTAAAGCTACTTTAAATTCTATTTATTCTCACCTTGGCCAAATGTAGTTATGCTCCAAACCTCCGATAGTGCGATCAATCAACGATCCAAAACACCTACAATTAAAAGTATATCTAACAATCATTAATAAACCAAATATCGATCAAACGTCATCTAAAAGCTCAAAACGACGAAAAACCCCGGAAAACCCCCAGGGGTGCTCTAAGCCCCTCAAAGGAAAATGGGTTTCGGGTTTGGTTTTCCGGCTTTTAGGCACTTTAGAGGTGTTTTGAGTTGGTTTTAAGTAATTTGGTAAATCCCGATTTCAAAGGGTAACGATAATTCAGGTTTTTGAACAATAATCGATTTCCCGAATTTAATTACAATAAACAAATAATCAATAATAAAATAACCCAATTCAACCCACAAAGGGAAATTTTCAAACGAAACGGGTTTTGGCTCAAACTCGGGTTTTAGGGTTAGGGTAAAATCCCAAAAACACCTAAAACAACTCCCGTAATTAAAATCATCGAGTTTCTCGGCAAGAAATCGAAGAATCAATTTAAAAACTCCATTAAAACACTATTTGGAGCTTAGGGTTTGAAACTTTAACATACCTTTAGGCCCTTAGAATAGGAATGGAAAGTACGATTGCTAGGTTGGAAAGAATCCTAGGACTGAGGCCTTTCCGATGCAACCGAAATCAAGTCGATCCGTCGAGAAACGAACGAAACCCGAAAAATCCCCCCAAACCCTTGAAGCTCTCGGCCTTGAGAGAGAAAGAATGAGAAGAAATGGTCAATTCCTTGGTCAATGCCAATTTAAAGAGAAAATGAATAGTAGTTTGATATTTTAAGAATTTGGGAAATCACGGTTACGTCCTTTTAATGACTTTTAACTTCTAAATCGAAACCCGATGTTCTTAAACTAACCCAATGGTGATTAATAATTATTAATTAGCCCGTTAATAATTATTAATACAACCATAACTAGTTTAGGCAAATAAAACTATTAAAAAGATTTCGAGCGAAATTAACTACTAAATTCTAAATTACAAAATAATAATTAAACTAAGTAATTTAATTGAAAAAAATAAATAACATATTAAATAAATAAAATAATAAAAAAAAATTCACTTCAAAAGTAATGGGACGTTACAAAGCATTAGAAAAATAAAGATGTTATCTCTAATTTTCTCGACCAAGAATATTACCAAAAAAAAAGTATCACCACTAATGTTCTCGACCAAGAAGCATTAGAAAAAATAAGAATGTTGCCTTTAATATTCTCGACCAAGAATATTACCAAAATACAAACGTTGTCTCTTATGTTCTCGACCAAGAATATTAACAAAATAAAAGTGTCACCACTAATGTTCTCGACCAAGAATATTACCAAAATAAAATGGACGTGTAAGAAACAATAAATCATACCGTTAACAATTCTATGAAAGAAAGACAAATTTGAAAAGAACACAAACAATACATGAAACCGGAAAATGCGCGATCCACTAGCGGTATAATCCAACATTTAGTTTCCTATAACCAAATTTCAAATCTCACCCTTAAACTGTACTTTTCTCGAAAACTAATCTGAATACTCCAATTTATCTCAAAAACCACCAATTACAAACTTAAACTTAATTACCATTCCGGATTTCTATCTAAAACTCTAAAAGCAGATCAAAGCGTAAAACACAACACTCACACTCAAAATCATCTAAACAACCAATATCCTCTTAGGATCCCCAAATCCATATTCTCTCTTACACTCAATCAAACAACTCGTCATGCAATTCATACATAAAATTACACACAACCAGTTTAAACTCACCTTGAAAACGTAGTCGATCCTTAAATGTCAGAGGATCGAATTCGCGAACGGTTACCGGAACCTACAAATTAATTAATCTCAAAAATCGAACAACGATCGACGTGAAATTAATTAAAAACGAAAAATAGCCCGGTACTTGGACATTAAGGCTCACGACCAAGGGGAATAATTTGAAGAATATGAGATTTCCGGGTTTTACGCACTTTAGGTGTAATCTGGCTTGGTTTTAGGCACTTTTAAGGTAGATTCAATCAATGGGTAACATTAATTAAGGGTCTACGGCTTAAATCTTCCACCCAAATGATATTCAAAATTTAAATTAATAATTATGTACTAAACCATAATTAATAAATTACAAGAAATGTTAATTAAGATTAAATATATATATATATATATATATATATATATATATATATATATATATATATATATATATAGTCAAGATTGATGGTTGTGCCTCAAAGTAAGTAATATACTTTTCTTATGGTTTACAAAATGATAAGCAGCATGTGTAATATATATATATATATATATATATATATAGCATTAAATTTGGAGTATATAAAAAAATGTTGGAACAGGGGACAAACCCAAGCAATTGATGCACGTGAACCGATGCCCCCTTTTTCCTTCCTTTCTCTTATGGATGGCACTTAATCTGACCAAATGAATGAAGCAAGGCTTCTTCTCCTTGAAATCGTTGAATAGAGCAAAGTGGGGGTGCAAATTTATTCACGTGATTACGAACATAAAGGTCCAAGATCTTAGGATTTTCTTTTATAATTAACGAAGCTGAAACTGACCATCACAGGTAAATGGGAGCGGGGTCAGCCCGGTGGAGGCGATGGTATGGTTTTCAGAGAGAGAAAAAGTTAAGGTTAAAACATTTTAGGTCAATTAACTCTATGAGGTTCTATTTATAGGTCTCACCTAAACTTAAAATAAAATAAATAAATTGGGAAAATGCAATTAAATATCTAAAGTTCGGAAATCAAAAGGGTCAGTTGCATTGGACTTGTGACGAAGAGACGATGTCAATGGACTATTCGAAATTTAAAAATAACATAAAATAAAATAAGGCTAAAATTACTAATTTTTAAAATTAAATTTAAATACTCTAATTAAAATAAATAATAAAAATAAAAATTACTTCCAAAGCAACGGGACTTTACACTCTATATAGTGAAGTTTTTGGAACCATATTTCCTCTTTAGTGACAAACTACATCGCTAACATTCTTGTTTTTTTTCTTTTCTTTTTGTTCCCTTACGAGTTTTACAAATCGATGTTGGATTTAGAACTATTGCCCTCAATATCTTCTTCTTCATCCTCAGAATGGTTAGGGGATAAATCATATATAAAAGGAAGTTCAATATATAAGCCGTCGGGATCAAACAACGTTTCTGCTATGTCATTTAACAGTCGAGCACTTTCAGAGTTTATTCCTTCATCTATTTCATGACTCTGCACCTCTTCTTCGTGGAAAGTTATAAAATCCTCGCTATCTTTATCTGGAAGACTTTCGTCAATGTGGCACTTCCTTACTTTGCAAACCACTAACCAATCATTAAATTGTTTAGAAGACGGATAAGGCAAAAAATATGTTTGAATCGTTTGTTGTGCCAATACAAATCAATTATCTGTGCGCATGTGTTTTCTCTTATTTACCTCTAAAATCTGCAAATGCGGTATCTTGCGCATCCCACCTTGCTGCATTTTTTCAAATCACGTGTAGTTAAATAATACAGTAAGCTTTACACTCCCTCCTGCATATTCAAGCTCAATAATTTCATCCCAATGACTCCAAAGAAATCCTCTTCACTGTTTCCAAACACTTGACCCTTGATGGATACGCCGCTGCTGTCTGTTGTTCTGCTCTGTGAATGAGATTTTGTTTGAAATTTGTAGCCCTTCCCTAGATAACCAGAGTATGATGTGGCATTGTGACGACCCGACTCCTTTTAAATTATTTAAAATCAGATTACAGCGGAAAACTTTATATTTAATAAAAATTTGACATGGATATGTTTAAAACTTGGACTATCCATAAGCTGTTTACACTTTTCACAATCAGAGAATTTAAAAGACAAGAAATTGTAATTCTTGTTATACAGTTTAAAGAAGTTCGAAGTTATAAAAGTTAAGACAAAAAACTCTTATAAGCTTAGATTCAAATATACAACCCAAAAAATGAAACATGAAAGAAATGAGTCCATGGACTTTAAAAATATATCTAGTCCCTCTCAGTATCATCATCATCCAGATCAAACTGCACCAGTTCCTTTCCCACGACCCCGAGCATTACCTGAAAATATTTATAATATCATGAACTAAAAGCAAGCCCAGTGAAAATAAATAGAAAGTAAAGTAACATTAGACTCCAAACCCGCATTTGGATTTGTGTCCAAGTAAAACTCACATGTCCTTACCTTTCAACCACCAAAAAGGTTTTGTATCAAGTATTCCACTTTTACCTACCAATTCTGCCATATAATTGAGGAACTAACTTCCAAGCATTTAGTAGGATATGTTTCATAACACACATAGCAATCTTATTTCATTCTCTTTAATACCTTATTCTATACATAAGGTTTACATTCAAGTATTAATCTCTAATTTCAATGTCTTCCAATTTCACTGTAACAAATTTGGCATTTAATGACAGACAAAAACTGTCATCGTAATAATACGATGATATTTTTGTAAGTGTCATAACTGTGAGTGCCATCTTACCTTACGATGACACATTTACAATGTCGCTTTTTACACGTCTATATGTATCATTATATAACGAATGGTAAAAAAATATTCACCATTAGTCATCATAAGTTACAATGACACTAGGCAATAATGTCAATTATCGAATGTCATCTTAAAAGTATCATTGAGCATACAGTGTCATTGTTAATATTTTAAGACACACAATGACTGTCATTATATAGTATAGATGATAGGCATTGAATGACATTATTTAGCATATAAATATCCCCAACCATTTATTTTTATAATTCCTCATTATTTTTGTCATAACCTGCAATAACAGAGTATTTATAATCTAGTCATCACATTCATCACATTCCAGAGAAATTAAACCATGAAACATGCTTAAACCTTAAACATTTCAAACTCTATTTCTATTTCAACAAAAAAAAGTTTGGTGTTTCTTTATAAAAGAACACAAACTACAATTCACATCTTAAAAATTATACGAAACGTCATCCTTACAAAAATATAATAGCTATGCATATTCAAAAAGTACGATTGAAATTTAAACATATATGTTTGTTGCCATTTGGAGCTAGGCATGTTCACAAAGTACGAATGAAATCTAATCAATGATGTTGTTGCACGTGTCTTAAATGAAATTGGTAACAAACTCAGCCCATTCTACTTGAAGCTCGTCAAGTTGTGCTTGGACACTATACATATAAAAAAATGAAAAAAAGTATAACTTATAAAAGTTTAGAAAAAAAGAACAAAAAGTTGTAACTTTGAAAAACGTAGTAAAAAAGTTTGATATAGTTTACCTTCACGACTCTCCAAATAGTACTTTTTCGACTTGGATCTCCACTTTCAAATTGATATAGTTTGATTGTCCTATATAAAACAATAACATAAACATATATATCAAACTAAGGAAACACTAAATAATAGAAACCTATATATCAAACTACATAAACATATTATTTTTTAATGAAGTAGAATACGTAATGAGATAACTATGCATAATGTAATAAATAAATGACAAGTTATGGCTACCATACTTGCAGGATAGCCATAACATACAAAACGTTACTAACAAACCAAACCAATAATTTACTAGAAAATGAATTGATTGGATATTTAGAGGTGATTGTCACGGCATTATACACAAGATAGTCAAACAGGGAATAATTCACAGTAACACAGAAATCCTTGAGTTAATACAAATTGACACAGTTTCACTTTCTTACAATCCTGTAAAACTTAAATCTTACCATTTATATAATTAGAAGGGAACTGTGCTTAACCGCAGTAGCTGCTCTATTGTTCAATTTGTTGCCCCTTCATTTGCACAGTCCCTTTAGTCTTGTTGGAAGCTGGCTGACTCCCCATTCTATAAATATAATTTTAAAAATGTTCAGAAATGAAAAGTAACAAAAATAACTTCTAGATTAAGCTAATACAATAAAAGGACTAGTGTTAGAGAATGTCCACTTTCAAAACTCTTTTTAAGTTTTTGAAAAATGTTCAAGTTTCTAAGGCCGGTAAGATAAGTGATACTCTGATTGCCACTAGTTATCAAGCTTAAGACAAGGTCCTGAGCAACTTATCAAAAGTACCATAAAACTTTATGTACCTCTTGAAAACACACAGCAAGATGAGAATATATGTTGTACAATAATTTTTAAGGGAATAAAGAAGACCAACAAGTGGTAAATTTCTTTGTTTTTTTTGTTGTGTTAGCTTCTTTCATGACAATAGCCTCATTTTAAAAGGATGAAAATGAAACAATTACATTTTTTTACAAAAGAAAAGGTGCTGCTCTTAGCCTTTTTAAAACTAGAATTTCCTGAAGTTGATGTAGATAATTGAAAGACTAACAAAAATAATCAACAATAATTTTAACTTTTCCTTGACTATAATTAAAGCAAATAGTACAATTTGAAGAACTTCAAAAATCCTTTTGATATTTTAGTTGTGTGCTTATTTTTCAAACTTTAACAGGATAAGCAAGTTAAAGATTGTTTTAGTAATATGATACTAGATATTGCCAATCTAGAAGTTGTTTCTCATTTTGCTTCTACTGATAGTAACAATCATTGCAATAATTCTTCGTAAACTATGTTTATGTTTAATGTTTAGTGGATAAAAACATTTTATGGGGGAATTCTATTAAACAAGATAATTGGAAAACATGAAATATTCGCTTAGTTCCAAGTTTAACTTCTGATATTAACTGAGGTTAAAATAAAAAAATTATTCCATCATTCAAATAAAAATGTAAATATACTTACCTCAGCTAGCATGTAGGACAAATAAGCCATTAAAACCATTATAGAAAGCTCCCACACACTCAAGTGTCTGAAAGTATATAAAAATTCAAATTTACCCAAAGATCAGGCTATATAAAACAACTCAGAAACAGGTCGCAACTAGAAACCAATTACTATGTATAAGATACATTTGAAGGAAAAAGTACTGGAATTCCAAAGTATAAGGTTTTAAGAACATATGTCGTCAGAAGCCCAATCTACAGAAAAACAACACAATGATGTAATTATTCTACTAAATAGAAAATCATCAATGTAATAAATAGAATGGAAAAGAAAATAGAGGCATTATACACATTATACACAAGATATACATCCACTTAAGCCGTCAATCACCATATATTAAATTAGAATAGGACCATATGCAGTACAGAGGGTTAAAAACGTAGATCAAACGATTAATGTGACAACCCGACACTTTTAAATAGATTTAAATTAGAAAACACAGCGGAAGTCTTTTATTTTAAGAAAAACTGGCGTGGTTTTGTTTGAAAGTTGGCTAGCCAAAACCTGTTTACATCCTAATTTTCAAATCTAATAAAATCACATGGAACTTTAAGTCCCAATCAGGAGTTCAAAGATGTAATATCATAAAACAACATCTATAAGCTCTTATGAGCTAAATACAAAGTACAAATCTTCAAAGTCTTTAAAGTTCACCAAAAATATATACATAGACTTTACAACACTGAGTCCATCTCGAGGTCATCATCCCTCGATCACGCAGCACAACCTCCTCTCCCTCGACCTCTAGCCAGGGCATTACCTGAAATTGGTTGTAATATCATGAGCTAACAACTTAAGCCCAGTGCGAATAATAAGAATAAAAAGTAAAGATAGACCTCAAACTCGCATTTCGATTTGTGTCCAATTAATCTGACACAATTCACCCCTAAAGTCCTCCAACTCTAGGTAATTTCATTCTATATTCTCCAAAGTACGGTAATACTAACTCTTAAGGTCAAAACCTCATCCATTACTTGTTATAGCAAAATAAGAAAAGTAAATAACTTTGCATAAAATATAACATCTCGATTTATATTCCATCGATCATATGCAATGTAGGGTTCGCATATACCCTTATGCATGAATGAAGGTAATGCGGACATCCCGTAGGCTCCCATTCAACCTTATGCATGAAGAAGTAATGAGTACATCCCGTAGGCTACCCATTCGTCTTCTTTCTTAGTTTTACTTTCTTTTCTTTTCTTTTCTTTTTGTTTTCTTTTTCTGAAGGTGATGCGGACATCCCGTAGGCTCCAACATTCTTCCCTTCTTTTCTTTCTCACTTTCTTTTCTTTTTCTCTTTTCAATGATGCGAGATATTATGGTTATGCTTGCACAAGTAAATAAAGTAAAGTGCAAATAATAAAGTTACTGAGACAAACATAAAGTAAAGGGGCATAAAGTAAAAGTCATAAAGTAAATAAATAGGAATCTCTGGACGAACGATATGTCAATCGAACTCCGCTAACAATAATAAAAGTACAATCATAACTTAAACGATTAACCTATACCTTCCAGGATTCTAAACTTCCAATATAATCCGAGGTTCTATTAATCGTTCTACAATACAAGTTTGGATCTTTTAACTTCCCAATGATCCAACCTAAGCTTTGAAACGAATCTAACTTAGAATCTTCTAAGATTCGATAGTTTCCTCGAGAACTCCTAAGTTCTCACTTAAAGGATTAACTCCTAATCCTAAGGGCACTAATTCACATCCCTCTAATCTTAGATTCGGATTCTAATCTTAGTTCCCAATTCTACAAACCATTATACTTATTTACTTTCTATAATTACTTTAAATCCTAACTATTCTCACCTTAAAGAAAGTTGACTCCGCTCCTAAGTCTGGAAGAGCAATCAATCAAACGGTTCGAAAACACCTACAATTGAATTATATCACACAATCAATAATTTACCAACTATCGATCAAACAACAACTAAACGTACAAAACGACGAAAAACTCAACAAACCCCCCAAAGAGGCTCTCAGCCCCCTTCAAGAAAATGGGCTTCGGGTTTGGTTTTCCGGCTTTTAGGCAATTTAAAAGTGTTTCGAGTTGGTTTTAAGCAAATTCGATATTCCTGATTTCAATGGGTATCGATAATTAGGGTTTTTGAACATTATGCCCTTTCCCGAATCGAATTTCAATAAACAATATTTCACTAATTTATAACCCATAATTAAACCCAAAACTGTAAATTTCAAACGGGAAGGGTTTCGACTGAAACTCGGTTTTAGGGCTATGGGATTGTTTCCAAAAACAATTCAAACAACCCCCGTACTTAAAATCATCGAGTTTACCGGCAAGAAATCGAAGAATCAAAATGAAAACTCCATTAAAACACTATTTGGAGCTTAGGGTTTGAAACTTTACTTACCGAGAACTCCGTATATCACGGGTGGCAAGCACGATGGTTGGGTGGAAATGAATCGTAGGACCGATACCTTTCCAACAGAATGAGAATCAAAGCGATCCGGCAAGAAACGAACGAAAACCGAATTTCTCTTTTTCTTCTTTGGGAGTCTCGGCCTTGGGAGAAAAATGAGGAAGAAGATGGAGTTATTTTTGGTCAAATGAAGTCAAATAGCTTATTTAATAAGAGGTGAATAGTGTTTGGATAGTTTTTTAAGAAATTAGAAATGACGGTTGCGTCCTTTTATGACTTTTGACTTATAAAACGAATCCCGAACTTCTTAAACTTTCCCAATGGTGATTAGTAATTATTAATTGGCCCGTTAATAATTATTAATACCACCAAAACTTATTTAAATAAATAAAGCAATTAAAATGACTTAAAACGAAATAAACTACTAAATTCTAATTTACTGATAAATAAATGAACTTTAATTACTTAAATTAAAATAAAATAAATAAATTTTTTTTATCACAAAATAACGGGACGTTATAGTCAACCCTCCTAAAAAGGGTTTTTCGTCCCCGAAAAGTAAACTTACTAAGTGAAAGGTGAGGATACTTTGCCCGCATATCATCCTCACGCTCCCACGTAGCTTCTTCAGACACTTGGTTCCTCCAAAGGACCTTAACCAAGCGAATAGTCTTGTTTCTCAACACCTTTTGCTCGAATGCTTGAATCTCAACCGGTGTCTCCTCATAAGACATACTAGCATCCAAAACTATCGGCTTATAATCGATCACGTGAGAAGGATCCGCCATGTACTTCCGAAGCATAGATACATGGAATACATTATGAACTGCCGATAAAGAAGGTGGTAAAGCCAACCTGTAAGCTACTGCTTCTACTCGATCACGTACCTCGAAAGGGCCAATGAACCTAGGGCTCAGCTTACCCTTCTTCTCAAATCTCATAACACCTTTCATAGGTGCTACCTTCAAAAACACGTGGTCCCCCACTGAAAACTCAAGTGGACTACATCGTTTGTCTGCATAACTCTTTTGTCGACTTTGGGCAATCCTCATCCTCTCTCTAATCAAGTCAATCGACTGACTAGTCAACTGTAACAACTTGGGTCCCAAAAGCCTTCTCTCCCCAACCTCATCCCAGTGAGCTGGAGACCGACACTTTCTACCATAAAGTGCCTCAAATGGTGCCATCTCAATAGTAGCCTGGTAGCTGTTATTATAAGCAAACTCTACCAAGTACAATTGAGAATCCCAACTACCTCCAAAATCAAGAACACAAGCTCTCAACATATCCTCCAGAATCTGGTTAACTCGCTCGGTCTGACCATCTGTCTGGGGGTGAAAAGCTGTGCTAAAATCCAAGCCAGTACCCATGGCTGAATGCAAACTCTGCCAAAAATTCGAGACAAAACGAGTGTCCCGATCTGATACGATCCTCACAGGCACACCATGTAATCTAACAATCTCCTGTAAATACAATTGTGCCCAAGTCTCAACTGGGTAGGTGATCCTCCTAGGTATAAAGTGTGCAGTCTTCGTCAAGCGGTCTACAATCACCCAAATGGTATCATAACCCTTTGATGTCCTCCTTTGATGTCCTCGGCAAACCACTGATAAAGTCCATGGAAATCTCCTCCCATTTCCATTCTGGCACACTCAGAGGGTTAAGAAAACCTGATGGACTCTTCCTCAAAGCCTTGACTTGCTGACAAGTCAAGCATCTACTAACAAAGTCCGCAATCTCAAGCGCAGCTTCTTCAATACTACAAACAACATAATTAAATTTTCGTGTCATGGTTCGAAGGATTTTCTCAACTACGATTACGCCTTCCATCTTGTCACCATGGATTCACAACTTGTTTGCAATTGCCATTGTCCGAGCGAGATAATCTGACACCGATTCTCCCGTCTTCATTCGAAATGTTTCAAACTCCGTATGAAGTGATTGAAGCTGCTGCCTCTTTGCCTTTGTAGAACCTTGATATTTCCTCTTCATAAAGTCCCAGATATCCTTGGAAATGTCTTTGCAAAGAATGGTTTCCAAGATTGAGCGGTCAATAGCTTGAAAGAGATAAATTTTTGCCTTTAAATCCTTTAGACGCTGCCCTTCTAGTTCTGCTTTTTGCATATCTGTCATTATCGTACCAGGTTTTGTTTGCGTAATTCCTTCAGAAACAACTTGCCAAAATTCTTTAGATCGTAGAAAATTTTCCATTAACATACTCCAATGATCATAGTGACCATCAAATCGAGAGGAATTACTGGTTGAACAAAACTTTCAGATGACATTTTTCTGCTGCTGCAAAGAACAACAAATGAAGATTTTTATTTCACAAGCTCTTCACTGTATTTCTCTTTGTCTTACGAACCCTCTCACTTTTTACTCTTATTTTCTTTTTACATTATTTGGCTCTGATATCACTGATATAAAATTAGAGTGAAAGTGTAATTTTGAGAAACCAAATTCTTCAATACTATTCATACTAAACTAGCCTATAAATAGGCAATACAATTTGCCGATACAGCAACTAATGCATAAAAATAGGACCATGAATCACGTACAGATAACCAATAACCCATTATCCATAATTACCTAAATCCTAGGACAAATAACTGACTCCAAAGACTCAGCATAATTAAATACACAAACTCAAAGACTCAACAAGTCAAATGACAACAATACATTTTAACAAATAGGTCCAAAGTTTCTTCATTAATTGTCCAAGACTATGAAGAGAGAATGATCCCAAAATCTCACGAATGATTATATTTAAGTAAAGTTACACTTAGAGAACTCATCGCGTAAGCATATCCTGTTCAGATTCCAATTTAAAAATTAGTCTTTTGAATTTCGATTGGAAGCAAGTCTTTGCATTTCATTCACCTTCATTTGGTTTTGCAGTAAGTGCCTGTTTCTGATAGTTTTTTAAAGTGTTTATAAATATTTTTTAATAAAGAAAAAGTAAAAGGGTAACACTACTTTATCCTTTTACTTTCCATTGTAGTAAAACTAAAAATATTGCTCTGCATTCTATCATACTGAGTGAAATTGATTGTCTTCAAATCAAAATCTTTGGTTTATTTTCGCGTATTTTGATTCATTCCAAGAGTAATCTTTTATCGATAGATTCATGAAATCTCTCTCTTATCTATATTTAGAGTTGACATAAGTTTTGAGAAATGAAAGAGGAGAAATATATAGATAAATGATTTCTCATATTAAACTAGAATTAAAAAAGATATATTTCTAAGTACTCTACCTAATTTACAATATTGGGTATCGAATAGTTGGTGAAGCTCTTGTTCTTGCATTTGCTGTTATCTTACTTTGTTATTTAAAAAATGACATCATTTTATCAATTCAACACAATCATTATAATAAATCAAGCTTTTTATTGGAAATTATTTACATATGAATGCAAATCACAAACAATTGCCCACCACTCGCCACTCCATTTCAATTTCAGCAGTTAGATTAGAATCCCTCACACCCAGAAGAAGTTTATTCACAATTTCAATATATAAAAAAACAACAACAATTCATATATTATTAAATTACAAAAGAAAAAAAAATTACGAAAATTACATCAATGAATTTGCGTCATTATATTTGGACCCAAATACCCTCACTTGGAATTTCCTGATGAACCACATATAATATATAAAATCCTGGTGGTGCAATATTACCTGAATCTGGAGCCATAACCTCCATTTCATACCTTACCATCCCTAGATTCGTCACCTTCACCCCTCCCAGAATCAACAACCTATGGTTCATAGAGAATGAGTGTGTGTTGAACGCCGGGGCTACCATCGTCACTACAACCTTTTTCGGATCAACGATTCCAACTACTGTAAAACCCACCTTAAATATTCTTCCACGAATAAGCTTTGCTGGGGATATGGGTGATGTAATTTTGGGTCGTAAAACTAAAAACGGGGGGTCCAAATATGAAGGCGAGAATGCTTCTAGTCTTAGTTCGGTTGGAAAAAGTACTCCGGTGAACTCGTATAAGTCATGAGGATTGCTTCCGCCGACTAGAACTCGGCCATCGCGGAGTAAAGTTGTTGCTGAATGGTACATTCTGGGAATGGTGGTCGGGTTTTGCAATTCGAATCTCGTACCCAACTTGTTATTTGTGTGGTAAATTACCGGATTCAATACTGGCTCTCGACCTAATTCCCATCCAGCGGTCCCGGCTGATCCACCATTTATAAGCAATACGTTACCGTTTGGAAGTAACAACATATCAACCATGATTCTAGGTTGTGGCATTTTTTCCAACACCCATTGTGGATTCTTACTAGTTATATCAATTCTGGCACATGTGTCTAGGGCTTTGTCAAAAATACCTCGGTTGGCTCGAGTAAATGCACCTTTAGGAGCTCCACCACATACCAAAACCTCGAATGGAATTAATTTTGCTTGTAAGTTTAATGGAAGCAGTACTGCAGAACCAGTACTCGGGTAAGACCTTGGTTCGCCACCAGGAATTGTGGGAAAGGTTTTGACAACTACGCCTCTTGCGTAGTCGAATAGAATCGCCCGATTGTTTGCGAAAATAAACAAATTTCCATCCGTGTTGAGAAAAACATAAGGGTATAAATTGTTTTCGATGCTACGGTCATTGGTTTCGGCTAAGAAAGGCAAATCAAACAACTTTTGAGTAGCTGCAGTTTTGGGATGAAATTCGTAATTGAACGCTTGCCGACCACCAACGATGATTTGTCGACCATCCGGTAGCATGTGGTTACTTGCGTACCATCGCTTCGACAATAACGCGTTCGGAATCTCAACCCAATCACATGTGGGACAAGACTTAAAAGTCCTAACCCTACGTTCACCAGAATTAAACCCTCCAGTTTGAACTAGGGTTCCATCAGGCATCACAGCACCGGAAGAGCACCAAACGTCAGATTGAACCATGAGAGGTCGAAACGTGTTGGTTAAAACATTATACTCAATTGAATGAGCTGTACAATCTTCTTTGATTCTGGCGTTGGGATCTCTTAGGCATTTTCCATCGGGTAACGATATGTTAGATGGTCCGAAATCAGTTCGATCGAACATTACGACACGATCGTTGGGGAGGAGTTGCATGTGCATAGCGGATATACCGACATTATTCTGCAAGATTTGCCAACGTCCGCCGGCAGCCTCAGTAAGAGACAAACCGGTGAAGAGTATTAAGAAGAATGAAAGAATCATGTTTGGTTATGGTAAGGGATAATTAGAAGTAGCTTGGCTTAGCTTTTTATATACAGTAGTAAGAGAGATAGATAGAGAGGCTGGCACGAAAGAAAACGCGTGTGGGACAATCCATCTACTTCTGACCTCTTTTTAGAAGGCAGTATCTTTGTTTTAGGGTTTGTAAATTGAATTAATTAGGTGATGATTAACAAGTTGACTAAGAGAATTTCAAACTTAAATGAAGATTCTTGAGCTGTTTTTATTATTCATATGTTATTCAATCAATCATGTAGACATTTTATAAAAACAAAAATACTTTTCTCTTGAGGAGAAATTTATATATAATTGAATGTGGTACACGATATAATTTTTTAATTAGGAATATATAAATAATTTTTTTAGATATTACATTCAATTGAGAAAGGAGAGACTCGAACATCTGTGTTCCATGATATCGTTTATTAGTTGGAAATATATAAATATTTTCATAGATGATAGATCTAAACGGTTCATAAATCTTGATTTCTTGTATTATACGGCAACGTTTTATGATGGTTTGGTTTTCCTCAAAACTAACTATTTTGAAAGTTATTTATTTATTTATTTATATCTTCAACGCTTCCAACTAAAAATGATCATTGGGAATATTTGGACAGGGATGGACGTGATAGCGATACCGGCAGCAGTTCATATCCATTATCCATAAGCATGTTATTTATTTAATTATCATTGAATATCCGTGAGCATGTTTGAAGCTTAAATAATATATTTTTACCTACTAATTACTCATATGTTAGAACTTTTTAAAATTTATTCAAATAGCATAATTTATTAAACTAAAAAAAGTCAAAAAACGAATAAACTTATTGGAAAAATAATAAAATATTTCGATAAATTATTGATAATAGTTTATTGACTTAAAAAGTCAAAAACGAAAAAATTCATTAAAAATAACAATAAAAATAGTAGTTCAATAATCCTATTTGAGTAATTTTTAATTTTATTTTTACATTTCAATAATTAATATTTAGAAATATGCTATTTGAGACAATTTCTATAAATTAAATCCTACATTCCATGTTAATTTTAACGTAATAGTAAAATTACATATAACACATAGACTTTAGGTTTATCTTTTTTTACTTTATATTTATTTATTTTATATCATTATTTCTGTTTTATATCAATTGTTTCCCTACATAAACCTAACAATATTTATAAAGTGTATGGACTACTAACTTTTATTATCAATTAGTTTTAAGATGGAAACACATGATTATTAAGATTTTTCTTTAACACATAGCTTATGGTCTATTGGTGATCTAACATAACCTGAGATGGTTAAAAAAAAGGTTGTTCCATTGCAAACCAACTTTTGAAATAATACACAAATGGTTTATCTTTATTTTAAATTAATGATAAAATATCAACTTAAATTAATGATAAAATATCAACTAATGACATAAAATAAAATAGAATTGTGATTTTTTTTTCCAATTATAAAAACAATCGTGTATTTTTATCACAATATTGAAAATTCAACAAAAGAAGAGCATTTGAGATCCATTAAAACGATATCATATGACAATGACAATGAAGATATATAAATTTGGTTTAAATTCTTCCTCAAGAAAAAGAAAAAGTATAAACTTGTTTTATTGATCATCAAGATCAAGACAGCCTTTGACAATTAAATTCTCTCAAAGATCAGTTTTATGTTTTAAATGAGAGAGGGAAGGCTAAGGAACGAGTAATATTTTATGATATTTGGTTTATATATCCTTGTAGGTTGCGATGTTACATCTTAACCGTTGATCATGATAAAGGGTCAGCGGTAGTATGCCAATCGTATGCATCGGAATTGGTATGTTGGTTTGTGATTTTGATTAATCAGTTTTTTTTTTTTTTTGGAAAATGGAATAAACAATAAACAAATACATTAGACTTTGCCAGGGGTGCTCTCAATTTTTAGATTAATCATAAATATACGTGAGTTTTAAATTTTCGATTCAATTTCTATCAGCATGAGAATTTTAAGTTGCAACTTAACTATGTGTCTCCTCGATTAAAATCTTGGCTCCGCCACTAGACTTTGTCTTTTGTAGTATTAATTAATTAATTAATTAAATGAATGGAAAGTTGGAAGGGAAGGTAAAGGGGTTAGTACATGTTGCACCGGATCAGGCCCGGCTCTGGCACTGTTCCTACGGTGCGACGGAACCGGGCCTCCGATCTTGGGGGGCTCAAAATTAGGATATATGTAATATACATTATATAAATAAAACGAGATAAATATAACAAATTAATTACTTGGTACAGTGGCCAGGAAACATTTCATTATTTTGATTTGCGTGCCCCAGCAGGGTTCAAATCCTGATGGAAGTCACTTTTCCAAATGTTTTTTTTTTTAGAAACTTTATTTTTTATTATGTTATATTGGTAAGATTTGAATTGTGCATTGTTATTATTATTATTATTTCAAACTATAAATTTTTAAATATAGTTAAAGAATTTACCTCTTAGTTTATCTATTTAAATTTTAACATTATAAATTATATGGTTTAAATTTATAATTTAGACTATAAATCATTATTTTTTTTCTTTCAAATTTTTATTTATGATATTATTATATATGATAATTAATATGAATGACTAACGATAAATCAAAGTGATAAAAATTATTTATCTTGACTTCATTTAATTTTTAACATATTATATATTATTAATCAAGAATTAAAATAATTTTTTTAGTTATTATAATGAAAATTTTACTCCCAATAGTATTTTTAACCATAATTTTTTTTAATAGTAAAATTTTAATTTATTTTTAAAAATGGTTTTTCCTCTTATATTGCAAATTTACATACCCAAAGTCGATTTTTCATATTCAATATTGAGATGTTTTGAATTAGAATGTATAATAATTTTTTTTCAAGTTTGTTAGTTTGAACTATTTTTAAAATTTATTAATTAAATGTTTTTCTTTCATTTAATTAGTGAATGTAAAAAAATATCATTTTTATGACATTATAAAATATTTAGTTATTATTTGAAATATACTATGAGAAATTTTACCATTTTTTAAATGTACTGTTAGTTATAATTATATATGTATTCATATCGTCGATCATCATACCTCTGACTTAAATCTTAGACCTGTAAATTTTAAAAATTGGGTTTTATTAAAAGAATTAATGACATGTTATAAATACGTTGACTAAGATACGATATTTCTAAAATCTTTAATAACATTATTTATTGTTATGTTTTGATAAAAGTTAATAATTTTAAATTTTAATAATTAATGATAGAGGGCCCAAAATTATATTTTCGCACTGGGTACCTACTTTTCTAGAAACGGCCCTGCACCGGATCGATTTATATTACCATAGTTTGAAAATGCTATCTTCCAGAAAAATACAGTAGAGAGGGAATTTGTTAAAAAAACTCATGGTTTTTTTTTTTACTACATATGAACACTTCTTTTTATAGTGATGAATGCACTAATCATATTTAGAACTCTTCTTTTTAATAGATGAGTTCTCACTTGTTTTTATGAATTATTTCATCCTTTTATTTTAGGATAAATATATTTTTAATTTTTATAGTTTATATTTGATATTTATTTAGTATTTATATTTAATTTAAAACGTGATATTTTAACCGTTTAAAAAGATTGTCGATTTTTAGGTTTGATATTGATCCCTTTTATTAAATTACTTAGACGGGGTTGGACACTGCGATTTGTTTTTCAAAACCGTTTTCAATGTTTGTTTAAAATATTATAAAAAATATTTGGAGTAATTTAGAAGTTTAGAGATAGTTGTTTTTAAAATTATTATTTTTAATATCAAATAAACACATTAGACTTTTTGTATTAAAATATAGGGAAATTTCATTGGGTAGCAGAATTTTTAGCAATATTTATAAATATAGCATTTTTAAAAAGTATTTACAAATATAACAGATTTTTAAAAACCTCATTCATGTGATCAGAGATATCAGTGATAACTTATAAAATAATCAGTGATTACTATCAGGTAATCAGTGATTCCTGCATAAAATATCAGGATATCAGTAAATCAGTGATTACTTGGGAAGATATCACTGATTACGAGTGTCAATTTTGTAATATTTTATGTGTGAATTTAATTTTTCTGCTATTTTTGGAAATATGGTTTTTTACTGCTATTTTTATAAATATTGGACCTATTTTTACTATTTTCGCAAGAGCCCCTAAAATATATTAGATTTCAACTTAAATCCAGATAGTTATGATAATTATGTATAATAAATAAGTATTTTTACATCAATCTTTTAATAACACTATCTAACTATTTATATATCCTGACAACATTTAAGAAACTGAATTTATCAGACACTAATTTAATTAATAAATTATATTTATTCAACACTAATCTAAACGATACTTATGATTTTTTTCTAATAACATCAATTAAAATTTAGAGAAATTCAACTCAATGACATTTTTTTAACTATTTTAAAAATAACATTTTCTTAAAAGTATGTGTAGGGCGGTTTTCACGCTTTCTTTGGATCTGAATGGAAATAAAATTATCCTTGAAAATTATCTAAAGAGAGAAAAAAATATTTATTCAATATTTATGAAAACTTTCTTTATTTTAATTAGATTACTGATGCCGCAATAGTGACGGTGAATTTTCTTTTTTTAATGATGTAATATAAGGGATATATGCAAAATACACCCTTGCACTTTGAGTTATTCATTAAATCATACTCTGGCACTTTTTTTTGTCATAAAATACCTATGTACTTTAGTTAAATTACAAATCACACATTTCAATCAATTAGTTTTAACGAAATTTAGGCACATCTATACTATACGCATACCATGTGTTCTGAAACCATTAATTTTTTTTGAAAATTTTGAACATCTGAGTGTGATTTATAGGTTTTACATTTTATTAACATAAAAATTTATTCTAAAATTCTACACAACTGTCAAGTTTTTTATATTATTTTTCATGAAATCATAATACATGACATACGTAAAATATAAATATATCTTGATTCGTTAAAACTAATCGGTTGAAATGTGTGATTTGCAATTTTACTAAAATGGAGGGGTATTTTATGAATAAAAAAAGTGCAAGGGTATGATTTAACAACCACCTAAAATGTAAGGGTGTATTTTACATTTATTTCATAATATAATACATTTTAAAAATGATTTTCATATTATAACATCTTTCTCTTCCATACGTCAAATGAAAATCGACCCCATTCTCTTCGCAACCGCTGAAGATGTGACAGTCCCAGTTCAGGTAAAATTACCAATATCATATTTAAAACAGTACAATTCCAGCAAAGAGTATAAACCTCTCAATCGGCAAAGAAGAGAATCTCATGCATGCATGCATGCATTATCCTTTGATATTCGTTTATAATATGGGTTATTTGTTTACCCCATTCCGTTTCCTCAACACTCATGAAAATTCATCTATATCTAGTGTTTCTTCATTTCACTTTTCTTTTTCTTTTCCTTTCCTTTGGGGATTTTCATTTCATACAATATATTTGTGGAACTTTATGGTTATAATGGGGAAAATGCATGCCTTGAAATTCATATAGTGATGTCTCTATAACGTGGAATGAGGTTACCTATGAACAAAAATTGAATAATTTCTATGGATTCGTGATATCTTCAATTTCTGTCTTAATTATGATGTATACTGTTAAGGGTAAGAAAATAAAAAATAATAATTATGTGAATGGGCCTCCGCCAGTTGAGTGTGCTTGCCCAACGTTGGCCTATTTTGAGTTTGAACCCATTGAGCCCAGCACATTGCGGACACCCTACAATCAGCCTCATCTCAGTGAAACGTGCACGATACGATACACCTAAGCTCATCATTACCTGGAGATAGGTTGAGGCGACTGCAGAGTAGGTTGGCGACAAGAAGCTGTGGTAGATGACTCGAGTGTGGCAAGCCAAGTTGCAAATAGGCGGGAAATGAACCAAAGAAAGGGCGGGAAACTACGAATGAGCCCTCTATAAATTGGGCAACTCTGAATGATTGAGGTACGCTCTGAGACCTTACTCAAACTCTGTCAAAATTCCTACTGACTTGATCGTCAGAATATAGGTGGCCGGCACCACACCGGTGTCATTTCCTTTACAGACTCTTAATTTCAGGTGATACGTTCTTCGTCTACCCTCGTTGGAGCACACGTGGAGCTGACGTGTTCATCCAATTAGCTTGACGAAAACACGCAACAACATTTGGCGCCGTCTGTGGGAAAATGATTGAAAATCGTGTTACGGAGAATGAGTTGAAGTCAGCACAGTGATAACCACTATGATGAGGAGGAGCAAGAAGAGGCTCCAAGGTAAAGGAAAAATCCCCGTAGAGATTGTCAAGCCAAAGGGGATCAGCAACCACCTAAACGACAGCCAAAACAGGGTGAAAGGATCGCAGAGTTGGAAGCGCAAGTGCAAGGCTTCAACAGAGATATGGCTAAGGTATTGGATATCTTAACTCGACAAAATAATACTAAAGAAAAAATGCCTTTGGAGCAGGAAAGGGAGTACCAGTTTTGTGGGGAGGGTGGTTCGAAGAGGAAGAACATTCATCTAGTGACCTCTAGTAAACACGAGCATTCTCACCATCCAGGTGGAACAGATTTACAAAACATCGTCGACCAAAAGAGAAAAGCTCGACAAGACGTGGAGAAGTCAACTGCTAAAAGCCAACAACCGTGGGCAATAGAGTTAAGGAAGCTGCAGGACCAACTAGGCAGCATGCAGAAAGCGTACAAAGGCAAAGCTCCAAACTTATTAGAATAAACAGAACCACCATTTATAGAAGACATCATGGAGGCTGAATTACCCTCCAAATTTAAGATGCCTACTGTCACACCTTACGACGGATCACGCGATCCGTTGGAGCATGGTGACACGTTTCGAACCTGGATGGAGCTCCAGGGAGTCCGAGCGTGATAAAGTGTAGGGCTTTCCCACACACCCTATCTTGGCTAGCTAGAGGATGGTATAGGCAATTGAAGTTGTGTTCAATCTCTTCTTTTAAAGAGGTGACTAAGGCCTTTGTGACGCAATTTTTAGGAGGAAGAGATCATAAAAAACCAGTAATGCATCTTTTGACGGTGCATCAAAGGTTAGGAGAAAGCCTTAGAGATTACGTAATGAGGTTCAATAGTGAGGCCCTTAAGGTTGAAGGCTACAGTGATGATATAGCTCTCATGGCCATGATGGCTGGGATCAAAGACGAAAAACTACTTTGGTCCCTCGAGAAGAAAACCCCAACCACTTACATTGAACTCCTCTCAAGAGCACTAAAGTACATGAGTTCTGGGCAGCTACTCAGTTCAAGAAAAGTTCCTGCGAAGAGAGCAATAGACATCACCAAGCCAAGAAAAAAGATCATGAAGATCGACAATTTGACAATAAGAGAAAAAAGGTGGAGGATCAACCTAAACGTCGTGGCTTCCCCCTGAGCAAATTTAAAAGGTACACACCTACTATTATTCCTGTCGAACAACTTTTGATGGAAATTAAGGATAAGAATTTGCTGAGATGGCCTGCTAAGATGAAGGCAGGGTCAAATAAAAGAAACAGAGATAAGTATTGTTTGTTCCATAAAGATCACGATCACACAACTGGAGAATGTTTCGATCTTAAAGAATAAATTGAGTCTTTGATCTAGCGTGGATACATGAAAGAGTTTGTGAGAATGAATGATCATAGAAATGATAGAAATGAGAACACAAAACAAAATGAGGGTGGTAGGAAAGATCCTGGTGAAATCAAGACCATATTTGGAGGCCCAGCTGGTGGGGAATCCAATCGAAAAAGAAAAGCTAGCGCTCGTGAGGCAAGGCTCGCTCCGTCTCATTTATAGGTGTATTCTACTAGCAAGGCAGAGCTTCCTACCCTAACTTTCACTGAAGAATAAGCAAATGAAATTCACCAGCATCACAATGATATATTGGTGGTGGTTATCAGAGTGGCCAATAAAAAAGTGCATAGAGTTCTTGTTAATGGAGGTAGTTCAACGGACATCTTATACTTTAAGGCATTTAAGGAAATAGGGCTAGGGATAGAGGAGTTGAGGAGAAGTACAACACCTTTAGTTGTATTTGGAGGTGATCAGATTATCCTGAAAGGCAGCATTGAGCTACCAGTTACTATTGGAGAAGAACCAAACCACATTACTAAGATGGTGGAGTCCTTAGTTGTAGATTTCACTTCAGCTTACAACATCATCTTGAGAAGACCCTCTATCCATGCGATGAAAGCAGCCCCATCTACTTACAATCAGCTAATGAAGTTCCCTACCTCTTGCGGGGTCGGAATGGTTAGGGGCGAACAGAAATCCTCTCGAGAGTGTTATCAAACAGCCATGAAAGATGTTTTGGTGGACGTACTTAGAACAAGCCAAAAGAATGAATCAAGGTAGATGGTGCAGCCTGCTTTGGCGGTAGAGAAGTCAAGGAAACCTGTCTGATTATACAAGAAAAGATTGAGTAGAGGGCAACCCCCACTGAAGACTTAGAGTCTGTCCCACTCCTGAGTGATGATCAATGTGTCAACATTAGAACAAGACTGGGGGCAGAGCACAGAGATAAATTAATAGAGTTTTTGAAGCAAAACTCAGATGTGTTTGCCTGGACTCATAAGGATATGCCTGGTATAGACCCAAAGATTATGGTGTATAAGCTGAACGTGGATTCCAACTTTCGACCAATCAGACAAAAACGTAGGGTGTTTGACCAAAATAGAAATGATGTCATAGCTGAGGAGGTAGAGAAGCTGTTGAAAGCTAAATTTGTTCTTGAAGTGCACTACTCTGATTGGCTTTCTAATGTGGTGTTAGTGAAGAAGGAAAATGGAAAATGGATGGTGTGTATAGACTTCACTGACCTTAACAAAGCATGTCCAAAGGATAGCTTCCCTTTACCCCCGAATTGACCAGCTTGTAGATACCACAACTAGGCATGAAATGTTGACTTTCATGGATGCCTATTTAAGGTACAACAAGATTAGGATGTGTGAACCTGATCAAGAGAAGACATCATTTGTTACCAGTCAAGGCCTTTATTGTTACGAGCTTATGTCGTTTGGGTTGAAAAATGGCGCAACTATCAAAGGATGGTCAATAAGATGTTTGAGAAGCAGATAGGTAAAAACATGGAAGTTTATATGGATGACATGCTAGTCAAAAGTCCACAAGCTGAACGACATACAGCAGATTTGGAAGAAGCCTTTAGTGTCTTGAGGAAGTATCAAATGAAGCTCAACCCTAAAAAATATGCATTTGGAGTAACCTCAGGAAAGTTCCTCGAGTTTATGGTTCACCAGCGAGGCATTGAAGCAAATCCTGACAAAGTGAAAGCTGTGTTGGAGATGGAGTCTCCAAAGAACCTCAAGCAACTACAAAGCTTAAATGGGAAGATTGCGGCTCTCAACAGGTTTGTCTCTAGAGCCACTGATAAATGTCTTCCATTTTTTAAAATCCTGAAAAAAAATAATAAGTTTGAATGAACCGAGGAATGTGAGAGAACTTTCTTAGAACTCAGAGAATATTTGGCCTTTGCACCCTTACTCATTAAGCCTACTATGGGCGAAGAATTGTTTATATATTTGGTTGTGTTAGAGACAGCGGTGAGTTCAGTGTTAGTAAGGGAAGAAGGTGGAGCTCAACTGCCTGTTTACTATATAAGCCAAGCAATGGTGGATGCAGAAACCAAGTATCCTCAATTTGAGAAGCTGACATTGGCCTTGGTGACTTCAGGTCGAAGACTGAGACCTTACTTTCAAGAACATAAAGTGGTGGTGCTAACTAACCATCCATTGAGGTAAGTGCTTCAAACACCTGAAGCTTCTGGTCGATTAATGAAATGGGCGGTGGAGCTTAGTGATAACTCGTAATTTACGCATGTTTATTAGTGGTTTTATCTCCAATATAATTAAAATATGATTGTTAATTGATTCAAATGTCCATAATATTATTAATCGTTGAATTTCATGAACGTAGGCGAAAACGGCGCTCAATTCGGACTTATAACGAAGAAGTTATGCCCATTTAAGTGTTGAAAAAGACCCACCGCCGCGGCGGTGGGATCCATGGCCGCGACTGAGGTTAAAATCGAATTTCGGGCCAAAAACCAGAGAGTTGGCGTATCGGTGGTGAGACCCGTCACCGCGGCGACGAGAAATTATTGAAAATTGAAGGAAAAACTGATGCTGACGTCATCCTGAAGAAGGAATAATTGCACGCTGACGTCAGCGCGTACCTTTGTGCAACAGCAGGAGAAGCGACGTGTCGCTCAGCGTTTTGACAAGGAAACACACCATGCGGCTTGCGACTTCGGCGTGACTCGTGCAGACGGCGCGCGTGTGGCTCCCCTCACAGCAGGTGATGGCTTGGCGAGACGGCGGCTGGAGCAGATCATGATAAATTTTATTATTTTTATCCGATTTTTAGCCTTTTCTTGCCTATATAAAGCCCATCTTGTACCCTAATTAAAAATCCCTTTTTCCCCTATTTTTCTTAGGACTCTTAGATAGTTTTTAATATGTTTTCTAGCTAGTTTCTTTATTCCAACTAGAGGATTATCGAGGTTTGATTCATGAATTTGTGAGGTTTTGCTTTTAATTTAATTCCTATTTTCTCTTTATTCATGCTTTCTCTTTATATATTTTATTGTTGATTAATTATTGTGCAAACTGGCCACTTGTTCTTTGATTAATTTTCATATTGCTAATTAGAATGATTGAATCCGTAATTGTTTAATTGTTCTAATACAAGTAGCATGATTGCATAAATTGATTAAGGACACTTTTTAATTTATGTTATGGGAATTTATGATCTAACTTAAATGAACCTGTCGTACAGTGTTTGTTAGTTAGAATTGGGTTCGTCTCTTCTTAATGCTGTTAATGGGTCAAATCTTATTATCGTATTCTAAGATTATCTGTTAATTAGGGAAGTAGTCATTAGATCGTATTTTGGCTATCGAAAAATTAAGGAAGAATACTTATAAGTTGTTGATTGGTTTTGACGACTTTAAACCAATTTAGAGAAGAATTTAGGAATGCATGTTTGGTAATCGATGATCAAATCCATGAATTATAACTGAGATCAAACCTTTAGTTGGACGCTTTTATTTATTTGATTTATTATTTTTAATTTGGTTTTCTTATTATTTTCAAAACTCAAAACCCTTTTTTTTTTATTTTGTTAACTTTAATTTAATTCCCTTTTCCCTGTGGAAATCAACCTTACTCACCGCTACTACAAAATTCTAAATCCCGAGAGTAAGTTTATTATTTTTGGTGGTTTCGACACCCATCAAATTTTGGCGCCGTTGCCGAGGAATTGGTGTTAATTAAATTATCGTTTTTTTTTTATTTTATCTTTTTATTTTTAATTGTTTGTTTAGTGTTTCATATCCTTAGGGCAAAAAAATGTATAACGATCCATACTCAAATACTTATGATTACGAATGTAGAGATCATCCAACTTACCACTATGGATCAACGCCATATTACCAAGAATTCCAACCGCCACATATCAATCCACCTCAACAATCCCCTTTCAATTCATCTCTTGAAAATCAAATGGCCCACCTTACTACTCTTGTACATCCGTTAGTTGCACAAAAATCACAACAAACAAGAGTACGTTGGTGGGATCAATCTTATTTGAATTATGCTCCAAGAGTCCCTGAATATCATCAACCAAGGGCATATGATCCTCCTCAACAATATCCACTTATCAGGTAAGTCTATCTTTAGAAGAACTTATTGATTCTATTGCTGCTAACACTCAACAGTTTCAACAAGAGAGTTTGGAAAGAAGCAAAAAGTCGCAAGCTCAACTAGATGAAGTGGAAACTATAGTAGATAGGATGACATCTCAAGGTAATTTGCAATCTCAAACTTTAGATGAATCAATTCAACATGTTAGTGTAATTTCCTTGTCAGATGAAGAGGAATCATTTGAATGAGACAGAGTGTGGATGCATCTCAGAAGAGGATGATGAGGAAGTTGTCTCTCCAACTTTAACTGATCATCATCCTCAAGTGGTTGAAAGCGAACAAATAATGGCGGTAATAGAAATTCCTGATTTTCCTTCTAACATTGTCAAATCTTTTCAGGATGAAGAAGAAAAAGGAGATGATGAAACCTACACAATAGAGTTTGATGGAGAAATCAACAAATGAAATATCAATGACTCCATGATAAATTCTACTGACAAATTTTCATATTTTGTTATCACTGATATAGTTGATCCTTTAACTTGTGAAATTTTCAATTTTGTTAATACTGATGAATTCAATGATACTTTATATGAAAATTTCACTGTTTCAGGATTACAAATAATGATTAGGAAGTTTGTCAAAGTAATTTGGGATGTGTTTTGACCAGGCGGAGCAATACCGTCTAGCCATAGACGTTAAATAGAAGGCGCTTTATGGGAGGCAACCCAAATTTCTATGCTTTTTGTTTCAATTTTTAGATTTTAGTTTTAGTTTAATTTTACTTGTTTTATTTTCTTTGTTTTTGTTTTTATTTATTTTAGGAAAAAGGAAATTAGGATCAGAGAAGGGATTTGCATGCTAAAGCATGAAGTTTTCATTGTATTTTCTCACATTCCCGAGCTGATAGTGATCCAATTGTTGAGGATTGCTCATTCAGGGAAGTTTCTTCTACTACTTTGTTTTTAATTTTAAATCATTGAGGACAATGTTTAGTTTGAGTTTGGGGGTAGAATTTCATATTTTTGATGTGTTTAATGCTTTCTGAAAATTCTAGATGTTGTATAATGGTTGGGCTTGTTTTCTTTTAATGCTTTTTCAAACTTTGTTTCATGCTTAATCCCATGCTTTTCGTGTATTTTCAATCATGCTTTTTGCATTAAAATTTTTTATTTTGTTTAAAGCATGCTTCCTTTTTCACTTGTCATATCTCAAATATTTATATTGCTTTCTAATTGATTGAGAAGTATATAGAATTGATACCATTTAGCCTCTTTTAGTGAGATTTTGAGCCTTTTTGAGCAATCATCATAACATATGCTCCTTTATTCTTTGCTGAGAGTATGTCATTCATGGATTTTATTTCTAGAACTTGCTCTGTTATGCATGTTAAGACTGTTTTTGTTTGATTTTGAATGCTTGAAATCTATAAGGGCAAACTAGGGGAACCAATTTTAGCTTTCTATAGGCCTACCGAACTTAATTCATTAGATCCCAATTTTGAGCCTTAGCCTTTTCTTTGATATTTAGCCACATATAAATAACACTTTTCCATTTTTTTTTATCTCCTTTTTCACCCAAATTGAGAGGTTGCTATGTTCTGAAAAGATTGATGTCTCTTTGAAAAAGTGGATAAGAGTGATGAATTGTGTCATGAGTTGATTGAAAAAGAAAAAAAAATGTGGAAAAAGAAAAGTGCAAAGAAAAAGAAAAAAAAAAGTTCGTTATTGAAAATCCGAAAAAGAAAGTAGAAAGTGGAGAAAAGAAAGAAGAAGTTGTTTATTTACATGTGAGAGGTTATGATTCAAATGAAAAATACAAGTTTTGATTGAATTTATTGAATATGCTCATAGTAATCTCTCAATTATTTTAGCCTAAATGTCTTCCATCTACCCTTTTCCTAAGCCCCATTACAACCTTTAAAGACCCTTGGATTCATGTGTTTCGATTTCTTGCTTTTACGGTTTTGATTTGATATATTTGCAAGCTTATGGTAAATTTCTTCCATGTCTTGACTTGAGTGATATTCTTTGACTCCCTTTAAACACTTTGAGCGATTTGAGTGAATATCTCGTGAGGGTATCTATTCCTATATGATTTGATTTTGAGAAGTTTGTTTAGATTTCTATCCTTGATATGACTTGTGAAATTGAGATTGCATGTGATGTTCTTCATGGTTTTATAAAAATTTACTTAAAAGTATGATTGATCACACTCACTTGGGGTTTTGAATGAACCTTTGATTGTTTAATTATTAATTGTTTACAAGCTTGATGGTTACATAATTTCAAAGATTTTCATGATTGATTATTAATTGTACTTAATGCTAGAATTGCTAAGGGACTAGCAATTGTCTAAGTTTGGGGGTATTTAATAACTCGTAATTTACGCATGTTTATTAGTGGTTTTATCTCCAATATAATTAAAATATGATTGTTAATTGATTCAAATGTCCATAATATTATTAATCGTTGAATTTCATGAACGTAGGCGAAAACGGCGCTCAATTCGGACTTATAACGAAGAAGTTATGCCCATTTAAGTGTTGAAAAAGACCCACCGCCGTGGCGATGGGATCCACGGCCGCGACTGAGGCCAAAATCGAATTTCAGGCCAAAAACCCGAGAGTGGTCGCAGTGGCGGTGAGACCCATCGCTGCGGCGACGAGAAATTATTGAAAATTGAAGGAAAAACTGATGCTGACGTCATCCTGAAGAAGGAATAATTGCACGCTGACGTCAGCGCGCACCTTTGTGCAACAGCAAGAGAAGCGACGTGTCGCTCCACCTGAGCGACACGTCGCTCAGCGTTTTGACAAGGAAACACACCAGGCGGCTTGCGACTTCGGCGCGGCTCGTGGAGATGGCGCGCGTGCGGCTCCCCTCACAGCAGGCGACGGCTTGGCGGCGGCTGGCGGCTCAGACGGCGGCTGGAGCAGATCATGATAGCAGATTTTATTATTTTTATCCGATTTTTAGGCCCTGTTTGGTATGCAATCTGAAAAGCAGAATTTGAATTTAGTGGATTCTAATGAATTCAGAGTTGTATTCTGTGAATTTGTTGGTTCTGAAACTGTGTTTGGAAACAGATCCAGAATTTATAATTGAGATTCAGAAATTTGAAATATGTGTTTGGTTGGTTACTCAAAAAATTTAAAATCATATTGTGAATCAGAATGTGTTTAGATTATAATCCAAATTTTGGGTGACCCACTCATAAAAATAATACTTCCAACTTTAAATCATTCATTTTTAAGTTTGAAAAAACTAATAATTCATAACTTATAAATTAGAAACATCTTTATCCGCATCAACTATAACTATTCTCATTCTTAGGATAAATTTTTCTTTTAAAAAAATTATAATAAAGATAATAGAAGCATTGCAAGTCTATCAAATAAACTCTTTAGATTAAAACAACTCAATTTTTTCCAAAAGGAGAACTATACAAGACACAATGAGATCCATTCTAAAATTCATAAGAATCTGGTGCAACCAAAGAGAGAATTTCTCAATAAAAGAGAATCTGAAAAAATATTTTCACACTGAATGGAGAGACCATTTGGGCATTGAAAACCTCCAATAGCGTTATTCAAATAGTACTACATACATTAGTAAACAAGAAACAGAGAAAAATGTGAGCAACAACCTCCAAAACATATATAAAATATATATATATATATATATATATATATATATATAAATTATTTTATTTTTTATATTTAAATTAATCTTATATATAATTATAAAAACAAAGTATAAATAAAAAATAGGATATAATGAAAAAATAAAATAACTTTTTTTCCATCACTTTAGAATTAAATTTAAGTTTAAAAAGTTAAAAATCAGCTTAAAAACATGCAATTAAAAATTTAATTAAATAAATAAAAGCTAGAACGGACCGGGTCAACCTCGAAAAACGGGCCTGACCCGATCCAAATCTGCAAAATGGGCCCGACTCGTATTTTTATCTCATGTGTTGAAACCCGTGGATTAAATTGTGTGGGTGAGGTCTATCTGTGTTTTTCAGTTTTTAAGTTGGATATTTTGGATTCTTGTTTTAGTTGAATTCATTTTTTAGCCTAAAAAAGAAATTGAATCCAAATTGCTTTTTTTTGGATTGTAAACCAAACACAAAACAACGCAGATTCCTTTTATTCATTCAATCCAGATTCATAAAACTGAATCTGGATTGCATACCAAACAGGCCTTTTCTTGCCTATATAAAGCCCATCTTGTACCTTAATTAAAAATCCCTTCTTCCCCTATTTTTCTTAGGACTCTTAGATAGTTTTTAATATGTTTTCTAGCTAGTTTATTTATTCCAACTAGAGGATTATCGAGGTTTGATTCATGAATTTGTGAGGTTTTGCTTTTATTTTAATTCCTATTTTCTCTTTATTCATGCTTTCTCTTTATATATTTTATTGTTGATTAATTATTGTGCAAACTGGCCACTTGTTCTTTGATTAATTTTCATATTCCTAGTTAGAATGATTGAATCCGTAATTGTTTAATTGTTCTAATACAAGTAGCATGATAGCATAAATTGATTAAGGACACTTTTTAATTTATGTTATGGGAATTTATGATCTAACTTAAATGAACCTGTCGTACTGTGTTTGTTAGTTAGAATTGGGTTCTTCTCTTCTTAATGTTGTTAATGGGTCAAATCTTATTATCGTATTCTAAGGTTATCTGTTAATTAGGGAAGTAGTCATTAGATCGTATCTTGGCTATCGAAAAATTAAGGAAGAATACTTATAAGTTGTTGATTGGTTTTGACGACTTTCAACCAATTTAGAGAAGAATTTAGGAATGCATGTTTGGTAATCGATGATCAAATCCATGAATTATAACTGAGATCAAACCTTTAGTTGGAAGCTTTTATTTATTTGATTTATTATTTTTAATTTGGTTTTCTTATTATTTTCAAAACTCAAAACCCTTTTTTTTTTATTTTGTTAACTTGAATTTAATTCCCTTTTCCCTGTGGAGATTGACCTTACTCACCGCTACTACAAAATTCTAAATCCCAAGAGTAAGTTTATTATTTTTGGTGGTTTCGACACCCATCACTTAGCGAATACAACATTCAATACAAGCCGAAAACGGCTATAAAAGGTCAAGCGGTTGTGGATTTCATAGATGAACTCACACCTAAGAGGGAAAAACCGACACCTGGACCAAACCATGAAAGAGAGCTCGTTTCGTCATATAAGGGAGAGTCCATCTAGACACTTTACGTGGATGGATCATCAAATGCACAAGGTTGTGGTGCGGGACGCATCCTAGTTTTTCCTGAGTAGGCACACATTTAATATGCTCTGAGGTTTGGCTTCAAAACCTTTAATAATGAAGCTGAATTCGAAGCACTATTGACTGGATTAAGGCTAGCAAAAAGAGTGGGAGTGAGCCAGCTTACAATACTTAGTGATTCTTAGTTGATTGTTAATCAGATTATCGAAGAGTATCATGCCAAACAAGAACGAATGGAAGCCTACCTAAGCAAAGTGAAAGAGATGCTCAGTGGATTTGATAAATGGGAGGTAAGACAAATACCTCGTTCTGAAAGTATTAATACTGATTCTCTGGCACGTCTGGCCTCTGTATACCAGACAGAATTGAGAAGGATGGTGCTTGTGGAGTTTCTCCCCAATTCAAGCATAAATAAAGTGGGAATTTTGGATGTTGACCAAGGTGAAGAATCTAGCTAGATGGAGAAAATCGTTCGTTTCTTAAAAGTTGGGGAACTCCCCCCTGACAAAGTGGAGGCACGGAGGCTTCGATATCAAGCTACTCATTATATTCTGCAGGATAATGTGTTGTATAGGAGAGGTTACTCTTTACCCCCCCCTTAGATGTCTTGACCCTGAGGAAGCCAATTATGTGATGAGAGAAGTACATGAGGGGGTATGTGGAAATCACTCTGGAGCTAGGTCGTTGGTCCACAAAATCATCAGACAAGGATACTACTGGCCCACATTACACCAATATGCCAAATAGTTCACTAAACGATGTGATCAGTGTTATTGTTATGCTATCATACCCAGGCAACCAGATGAACTACTAACCAGTACCACAAGCTCGTGGCCTTTTGCACAATGGGTAATTGACCTTATTGGACCCCTACCTCAAGAGAAATGTCAAACAAAATTTTCCATAGTACTTATGGATTACTTCACCAAGTAGGCTAAAGCTGAGGCTCTGGCCACCATAACAAGCACAAAACTACTGAGTTCATATGGAGGAACTTGGTGTGCAAGTTTGGCATCCCTTATGCCATAGTCACTGATAATGGAAATCAATTTGATAATGAGAAGTTCGAGTCATGGTGTTCTAAGCTGAATATCAGGCACCTCAAATCCACCCCAGCCCATCCACAAACAAATGGCCAAGTAGAGGCAGTCAACAAAATCATCAAGAAGAACTTCAAGACCAAGCTTGAAGGACTCAAGGGACATTGGGCGGAAGAGCTTCCTAATGTGTTATGGGCATATAAGACCACAGCTAGGACATCTACAGGTGAGACCCCATTCTCCTTAGCGTTTGGGACTGAGGCAGTTGTTCCTGTTGAGATAGGGCTCCCATCTTTAAGGACTCAACATTTTAATGTGGACACTAACGATAAATGTCTTGAGCTGAACTTAGATCTGTTGGAAGAATGTCGAGAAGTGTGTCACCTTCGTGTGGAAGAATATAAGAACAGGGTGGCACAGTATTATAATTCCCATGTAAAACCACGCAGCTTCAAGGTAGGTGACCTTGTCTTAAGGAAAGTTTTACCCAGCACTGAAGCCCTGGGTGTAACATGGGAGGGGCTCTACATGGTCACAAATTAATAGGTTCTGGTGCATATCAGTTAGCAGACATAGAAAACAAATTTCTCCCTCATCCATGGAATGTTGAACATTTGAAGGCATATTATCAGTAGACTTCCTCAAAATAGTTCACCACTAATTCCACCTATTTTGTATCAAAACAATGAAGCGGAATATATTTTGAGATGGTAGCATAACTTTTTCATTACTGTTGTTCTTATTTACTCACTACTATTATAACTGATATGAACCAAGGAACCTTACAAGTTGCGGAGTTGCATTCATTACACTCCAAGTTCAAGCCAAGCTCATTAAATATGCAAGTCAACTTCAAGCCTAGTTCATTAAATGCAAGTCAAGTTCAATTAATGCAACCGAAGCTCATTTAATGCAACTCAAGACATCAATGCTACTCAAGACTTATTCATGACATCTTAAGGTTTTATTTATGACTCCCATAAACACATGTGATCAAGAAGTTTCAGTTACAAAGTCTTCCAAATCAGAATTGTAACTCTTTTATTTTCGGTTACACTTTAAATTCAATAGGCTAGTTAATTGTCATTATTTCTGTCTTTACTTTTGTGGGCTGTCTTTTGGCCTTTTTTTAATTCAATTTTATCAGTTTATTTTCGTGACTATTGAAGGCTATAAAGCCATGAGGCATTCTTGTAAGAAAGAAGATGATTCATGAGATAAAAATACAAAAAAACTTTGAGAACTTTTCTTTGAAATTGTTGTGAGCCGAGCTTACCATTTCAATTTTGTCATTCCTTGTGTTTAGGGTGGCTGTAGAATCAAGCCTTTAGGATTGATCATTCTAAATTGGTGGATTGATTCGAATCTAGAGCAAGAAATTCAATTATTGTCTTTAGATCATTGATCATAAGGATAATCATTATCTAGCCTTTTTCCTTGGGTTGTTTCAAATGGCATATGTGGGTTCTTTGGTTGTGATCTTTTTGGGTCCCTTAGTTAAGTTTAAGGGTTCTTAAAGCATTTCAAAAGGGTTTTCGTATCAATAACTCGAGATGAGCTTTAGACTGTCAGCCCACTCGAGTAGGGGCCAATTCAATAAACGACAAGTGATGACAAGCAAACAAGCTCAGCAGAAAGCATTTATGAAAGGACTGCTCAATGAGTAAAAAGCCTAATAGAGCATGACCCAGAATGAGAAGAATGTAAGTAAAGTAAATACGTTATAGAAAAGGAAAGTTTATTCAACCATGCTAATATAAATTACAAAATACTATAAATTCATAAGCATAAATCTATTATAGGGCGTCATCTTCTTCTACGGGGTCTTCTGGAGGGTAAAATGACTCCCCACCTGGTCCTCAAGCCTACTCCCGAATATAGTCACTCCCGGGACAATCATGATGTATTTCTTGGAGCTTATCACGAGCAAAATTCACACCATGAGACCATAGTTCAGTCTCTAGATACTTAAAGTGTTTAGTCGTCTTAAATTGAGCCTTCAAACAACTTGCATCATTCCAGTCGACCTTATTTTGCTCAACTTGGGCTTGGAGGTTCGCAACCTGTGACTGATAAGCAGCAGAAGAAGACTGATGTTCCTTAACCTCTCGCTTAAGAATATCGATCTTCTAAAAAGCTTGAACCAAATCTTCTTGTGCCTTATCATAAAGCTGCTTAAGATGACGCAATCATGTCGATTCCTAGATGCAGCAATACTGATAGATGCACTATACTACACTCAAACCATTAACATTCAATTAGGATGAAATATGCCATATTCGGCAACGAACATTTAAAATGATACTCACTCTCAGCTGGTCATCAAGAGAGATTTGAGAAAATTGCTCCGGGTTTGCTACAACCACATTTCTTGTAACATGAGAGACCATGTCAAATTCATCCCCAATAAATTGAGAGGGTGTCAGCCTTGCGTCAACTTGAGAAACTTGAGGCACCCGTGTGACTTCTGTTAGAGGGGGCCTCTGTAATAACCCGGATTTTCACCCAGGGACATTTTAGTCATTTCACCAATTTTGATCCAATCAACATCATTTTTAGTTCATATTAAATGTCACGTCGATACGAATTCAACGCAATTGACTACGCTCAATTCCGAGTTCCGAGTAAAAAGTTATTACCCGAATACCATTCTTACCCTTTCTTATTATACTTCATGTCAAGGGCATTTTGGTCTTTTATAAGCCATTTAAATTCATTTAAATAAACACAAACTTCTAGGTCAAACTTTCTTTTTATTATTCACAAGTCAACGCCGCTTCGTCCCTTTATTTGCCGGAAATTTCTTTCAATTTTTCAAGGTAAATTCGAGTCTCTTAGCCCTTATCGCTTCCAAATTGGTTTTATATTTTTTTCACGTATTCTTTTGACACCACTAGTTGCCGTTTTAAGGTCAGGACGTGATTCCTTGGAGTCTCTTGAGCAACACCGGAAAACAAAGGGAAATTCATCATTTATCTTCAAAATCTTTGGTATCATACGCTGGGTTCGTTTTATTTGAGTTTTATTGTTTGATGTGTGATTAATAGGATATTTATGGGTGATGAAATTGTTTATTTTAAAAGTAATATGTGCACGTTTTGATTGTGAATCAAGTTTATAATTGGTTCATGATCGTTAATTCCTTATGCTTGCTTGTTTATTGTGTGATTATTAGAATATCTTGGGAGATGATTTATTGATTTTAAATATTATTATGTGCTCGTTTGATTTGTGAATAATTTATTTATTTAGTTTATGTTCGTTAGTTGGTTATGTGTTATAATTAGAACCTTTAAGTATTAGAACTTGGTTGAAAATAATAATTAACACATATTAAATTTGTAGAGCGTATACTATGGCACGTATCATTAATGGCCTTATACCCCACTATGATCATATTTTCAAGCATATGGTATGGCACGTATCATTGGTGGTCTTACACCCCACTATGATACATATATGCAAATTTAATTGATATTCAATAATGGATGTTATGGCACGTATCATGGTGGGTTATAAGACACCATGATCATATTTTCAAGCGCATAGCATGCCATGCAAGTTTAATAATACCAAAGAGATGACGTAGGCTAAGTACCTACACTGAGGTTATGATTCTTAAGAGCTGAGCTATGTTATTATTTTGTAAGATGTTGTAGGCTATGTACCTACTAAATATTATCTAAATTGTGGTAATGGACTTGTATCCATAAATCATTACTGTCATGAGATGTTTTGAATTTAATTTACTTATTTGAGTTGGGATTAATCTCCTAAGCTAAAAACTCACGGTATTCAAATGCCCTACAAACTTTTATTTTGCAAGTAACACTGATAATAATGGAAATCATGGCGTTTGACGAGGATGGCGCTACACATGGAGGCCCTTAGGAGTTTTTTTATTTTTCATTATTTTACGAGAATTACGTTTTTATGGATTCTTTATCTTTTAGTTGGATTTTAAGATTTATTATATAAATCTCTTTTATTTTATTTTAAATTAGCGCCACAATTAAATGTTTTGTTTTTATCATTTCATTGATTACTAAATGAAACACTTCCACTACTATTTGGTTTTGCTCTGATTTAACTATGTTTTAAATGAGTCATTTATTATTTATTTATTTATTTTCGGTTATTTTAGGTCGGGTTGTTACAGCCTTACTCACTGCCGTTGAAAAACTGGTTCATCACCCCTTGACGTCTCTGCTTCGCTACACTGCTTATGAATGATCACCACTGCTTTACGCTGTTAGCGAATATTTTCTGAAGCTCTACTAGTCAGTTCACCTATAAAAAGGTAATGAGGACATTAAGATTCTTAACTCATATAGTTTATAAGAAACCATTGTCCTCACCTGAAAGTCCAAACTTGAACAGACACTCTTTAGTGAGTAAGATAGATGTGTGGTGAGCAAATGTAGGAAGGTCTAAGATTCTCTTTGCGACCCTGCATATAGACTCTGAAATCTTACCCTTCATATTAGGGACTACAAAAAAAGAAAAGAAAAGGGATTAAAAATGCATGCATATACTAGTTAAAGAAATGATAATATGACATTTGACAAGCGGACTAGGCTTACGAAACGTAAAAGGGATAAGATAAGATAAGTTTTCTCCGGGTGGGTAAAATAATAGGTCGCCCCCTACAAAAAAAACCATTCAGATTTTCATTCTCTAGATATAGAAGAACAGTGGACTAGATGACAATCAACCTTACGAGCCGCTAAATAGTAATGGGAAGTCCCTCCAGGGAGAAATTTTAATAGCTAATAAGCTAAAACAGTTTCTGGAGAAAGAAAGCTTTCATCCCCCTCGAGATCCCATATTACCCAACACCCTAATAACGCACACCAACCATTAGGAGATAGTTTGAAAGTGGCCATACGAACGTGATTCAGAAACATTTGGACGAAAGGATGTAGAGGAAGTCGAATGCCACATTCAAGATTTCTCACATAAAAGGCAGTTTCCCCTGGTCGTGGATCATGTGGCAGATCATCTCTTTCTAGAACCCTCAAGCTAACTCGAGAAAGGATATGATACGAACATCTCAGCACTTCCAGTTGATCACTAGTGACAATGGATAAGGGGTAATCAATCTCAATAATAGACATCTCAGATGATCCGCTAGTCTCATTAGCCATACTACAAGTAAAAATTTGGTTTCATAATCCTACTCAAGGAAAAAGAAAAAGCAAAAAGATGAACATACCTAATGTAGGTAAAGTAGAATCTCTATGAGCTTAAGCTGAAACAACAAAAAAGAAGAAAACCTGAGTTAGTATGCTTGAGCATGCTAAGAAAAAACTAAGTCATCAGGCATAAGCATGCTGACAGTACTAAGTTAGTATACAGAGAAAAATTAGTGAGTATGCGAGAAAACTAAGTAAGTATGCTTGAGCATACTGAGGACACTGAGTTAGTATACACTGTGATCGAACAAAACTTAGCCAGTATGCATGACCATACTGAGAGTACTGAGTTAGTGTGTACGGAAAAAAACGGTGAGCATACTAAAAATATTTAATTAGTGTGAACGTTAAGCTCAGGAAAGTAAAAATATAAGCGAAGTTGATAAAGCTGAAAATCAGCTAAAAAGTAATTTTATATACCTTAAATTTTTTTTTGAAGAAAAGCACTAATCTGGGCTGGTTTAACTCGCTCAGGTGAGAAAGAAGGGCGCTGGCCTAACACACAAATTTCAAGCCCAAAAAAAAAAGGAAAAATCACTGAGTGTAAGGCAACCCCAGGCGGGTTTAACCCGCCCGGATGAGAGAGGCACTGGCCCAGAAAAAAAAAGGGTGAAACCGAGCGGGTTTATGAAAAAGAAAGGGGGCTGGCACGCAGCAATGTCTGGCCCCCAAAAAAAAGGCTGAAAAGGAAAAGAAAATGATTTACCTTTAATCTCTTTTCTTCTCTTTCTCATCTCTATTCATTCTCACTTCTCTTATTTATAGATAATGCAACATGCATCAAGTTTCATGTGGCATGTTTAAATTACACTAGGTGGCATGAAGAGATAATTTCTTCTAGTTCCATGTGGCATGTTAAAATTGCAGTAGGTGACATGAAGAGATAATTTCTTCTACATCTTGAGATAATGTCTATTGATACTCCCCAATTGATTGCCACGATTTGAGTAACTCATCAAGGCTACTCAAGTAGGGAGTAGGGGCCCTCTATTAGGGGTAAATTTTAGAAAATAAAAAATAATAATTATGTGAATGGGCCTTCGCTAGTTCAGCGTGATAGAGCCCAACGTCAGCCTATTTTGAACCTAAACCCATTGATCCCAGCACATTGAGGATAATTTTAGCATATTGAGCCCAACAGGTCGAGGAAACCACAATCAGCCCACCAAACCTACTCTCAAGCCCAACGAGCTCACCAGCTTCATCTCAGTGAAACGTGCACGATACGATACACCTAAACTCATCATTACCTGGAGATAGGTTGAGGCGTCTGCAGAGTAGGTCAGCGACAAGAAGCTGTGGCAGTTGACTCGACGTGTGGCAGGTCAAGTTGTAAATGGGAGGGAAATGAACCAAAGAAAGGTCGAGAAACTACGAACGAGCCCTCTATAAATTAGGCAACTCTGAACGATCGAGGTACGCTCTGAGACCTTACTCAAACTCTTTCAAAATTCCTATTGACTTGATCGTCGGAGTGCATGTGGCCGGCACCACACCGGTATCATTTCCTTTACAGACTCTTAATTTCAGGTGATACGTTCTCCGTCTGCACCCATTGGAGCACATGTGGAGCTGACGTGTTCATCCAGTTAGCTTGACGAAAACGCGAAACAACATATACCAAAATATAACATGTCTCTTTCATATACAACCATTGATTTCCTTATGAAAATTATTAATAGTTTGGGAACTACAATGTTTTTTAAAATTAATTATAAACTAGATTCACTTATTTCGATCTTAGTCAGCCAAAGTAAAACTATAGAGTTAGATATATATTATCTGTTGGAATATATAATTAAATTTACCTTTACCCATTAGTTTAAGCTATTGGGTTTTGTGGTGATTTAACATATCTAATATAATATTAGAGCAAGAGGTCCTGAGTTCGAACCTCTATGATGACGTTTCCTCCCCATTTCATTAATATTCCACATGTTTGGGTTTTATGCAAATATCCAAGCCCACATATTAAGGGGGGTGTTGAAATATATGATTAAATTTATATTTACCTACTAGCTTAAGCTTTTGAGTTTAGTAGTGATTTAACATATCTGATATTATCTCACCATTAAGTTTTATTTTCCAGCTTAAGATGTACCACAAATTTTAATTTGAAAAATTACCTCAAACAATACTTTATTCTACCTTAATTTTTAATATGATAAAACTTTAGGTTTATTTTAAAAAATAACATTTTTTTTCTTTTATTAAATCAATGAATTTACTCTCATTATTTTATTTACTCTAATTTTTCTTAATGATGATTATTAGAATGTTTTGAATTAGAATTAAGGGGAACAAATTAATTTATTTTTTAGTTTTTAATATTTTGATAATCTCATCAATTTAACGTTGATTAAATTAATAAATGTTAAAATGTTTTTAAAAATTCTGAGAACTTTTACTATATTTACAACAAAGAAAACTGTGTCATTTTGGTTAATGCCTTTATGATAAACCACCACATGATGCTTGGATATGAACACATCTCTACCTCTTAATAGACATTCGCTTGAGCCATTCCATTTCTCACCTTAAAATCTCTCTTCATAATTTACATTTTTTATATGAATTTTCATGTCACTTCTCTCTCTTTAAACCTTGTTTTGATAATTTGATCACAGAATGATTTATTTTCACTCGCCAAAAAACTAGATTACAAATGTCAAAAAAATCTGAGAACAAGCAAATTACAAGCAACAAAAACTAGGCCTTGAAAACATTAATTTTCCTCCAAACAAAAACACATTCTTTGTCGTTAAATTGTCACAGCATTTGAACCCAAATACCTTCACTAGGAATGTCTTGATGAACGACAAACAATATATAGTACCCTGCTGGTGCCACATTACCGGAATCAGGAGCTTTAACCTCCATTTCATATGTCGACATCCATATATCCGTCACCTCGCCGCTGTCGAGTATCAATAACCTTTGATTCATCGAGAATGAATGAGTGTTGAACGGCGGCGCCAACATCGTTATCGACACTGCGAGTGGATCTACTTCGTCAGTGACAGTAAAGCTCACAATGAATTTCTGTCCATACAAAAGCTTAACTTGGGACCTCGGTGATATAATATTGGGACGTAAATTTGAAAATTCAGGATCCAAATATGAAGGATGGAATGCTTCTAAGCTTAGCTCGGTTGGAAAAAGTACTCCGGTGAAATTATAACCCGGATGCGGATTGCTACCTCCGACCAAAACTCTGCCGTCACGAAGTAAAATTGCTGTCGAATGGTACATACGAGGAATAACGGTCGGATCCTTCAATTCGAATCTCAACCCGAACGGGTTATTAGTCCGGTAAAGCACCGGAATCAATGCTGGAATTCGTGCAAGCTCCCAGCCAGCAGTCCCTGCCGACCCGCCGTTGATCAGCAAAACGTTGCCATCAGGAAGCAACAACATATCACCCATAACTCTCGGAATTGGCATAATCTCAATAACCCAACTGGGATTGGGGTCAGTTAATTTGATTCTGGCACAAGTATTCAGTGCCCCAACAAAAACGCCATTATTGGCATTCATATAAGCATTTTTAGGAGCCCCACCACAAATCAAAACCTCAACTTCAAGAAACGCATCCCGCAACTTCAAAGGAAGAAGCACGGCTGATCCAGCACTCGGGTAAGACCTCGGATCACCACCCGGAATCACCGGAAACTCTTTCAAAACCCGGTTCTTGGCGTAATCGAGCAAGATAGCTCGATTATTAGCAAAAAGAAACAAACTTCCATCAACATGAAGAAACACAAACGGATACAAATTGTTTTCCATAAACCCATCATTCGTCTGTACCAAGAAAGGCAAACTATAAGCCTTTCTAGCAGCTTTAGTTCTCGGCAATTGCCAATGAAAGGCCGAATTTTTCGGAAAGAATTCGTAACTAAACCGTTTCCGACCACCGATAATAATCTGCCGGCCATCGGGGAGAAGATGGTTGGTAGCATACCACCGGCGAGTGACCAATCCCCTCGGAATCTCTTCCCAATCACATTTGGAACAAGGTCTGAAAACCCTAACCCTTCTTTCACCGGCTTTGAAGCCACCGGTTTGAATGAGAGAACCGTCGCGCATTACAGAACCGGAAGAGCACCAAAGATCGGTCTGAACCATGAGTGGTCGGAATGTATTGGTGGCAACGGTGTACTCAACCGAATGAGCCGTACAATCAGTCTTGATCACACGTGTGGTGGTGGGGTCTCTTTCTTTGAGACATCTTCCTCTTGGTAATGACACGTTGGATTGACCAAAGACAGTGCCGTCGAAAATGATGACTCGGTCGTTATGGAGTAATTGCATGTGCATGGCTGAAATGCCAATGCTTTTCTGTAATAATCGCCAATGGCTGCCGATGGCGTCAGTGAGAGAGATTCCGGCCACAAGGCAGAAGAAGAAGAAGAAAGGAATCAGCGTACGATTATTCATCTCTCGTAAAAGAAAGAAAGAAATGGTGTTGACGTAATTTCAGAATTAAGAAGAAAGAAGAAGATGAAAGATTCAAGAAGATTGAAAAGAATGCAAGAACTACAATTAATCCATGATCAGAGAAGAGAAAGCTGTCTCTTAATCATTCACGACGACAGAAGAAACACGAAACAGAACCCCCAATAAAGTCTTGAAGAAAAAGTTTCTATTTTTAATTTTCCAATTTTGTTTTTTTTTTTTTTTTTTTTAAACTGCAATGGGATGGGATGGGATAGGATAGAGAGGGGAACAAAAATGGGGAGATGGCATTTGATAAAGAAAATAAACTTACATCTTATATCAGTAACATTGAAAATAAATTACAGACTTTACTTTAATTAAAGGAAAAAATAAAAGCACGTAACAGCCTTCTCCTGATTCAGAAACAGAGCCACTTCAATACTTCAAGTAGGAGGATAGAGTTCCCAGAGTGCCACTGTCCTGTCCTCCGATGCCGATGCCATTAACTTACAGTCGTCCGAGTATGAAACCGCGTTACACTGCAATTTCGGGTTAAAAATTACGTTTGTTGTCTCCTTTATCATGAACTAAGATCCAAGTATATAATGAGCAAGCTTTATATTAGTTTCAAGAAAACAAAAATTATACCAAGGCCTGGTGATACTTCAATATAGCCAGAGGATTTCCTTTCCGATAGTTATATATCCTTACTCTGCCACAAGGAACAACAAAACAACATAATCAGTATGACTGTTTATCTCTCAAAATATGATTATATCATAATTCAGACAGTATCATGCATCATTACCAATTAAATTAAAAGTATTTAAATAATAGAAATAAATTTTTAAAAAAAAACATTAAACCTCAGTTGACCCAATCATGGAGTTTCATATTTAATTTTGCACATGTTTGATCACAATTATTTTTTTAATACCGTGAGTGTCCGGGCTAGCTTAAGCACACCTCAACTAATCTCACGGGACAATCACACGACCCTATAACACTTGGCGTTGGTAAATTCGTTGGTTTGTTTGATCACAATTCAAAAACATCTCAATCATTAAAAAATCTTTTGAAGTGCATTTGACATGGACAACTCTCTATGGCGATCAGAATATAAAAGTTTCTACCATATTCATAAAGCAAACAATAGAACACACAGATACATCTTGTCCATCATGCTCTGTACTACTTTATTCACCATATTTTCAACATTATATACCTTTTTTGTTATTATTTAATTATTTATGTATTTATTATTATTATTTTTGGTTTCCTGCTCATCACGTTCCAGGCACAGCTAATGCATTTGAGCACAGGGCACCAATCATTAAAAAGTAGAAGAAACCAGCCAATAACTTTGCTGACCTGTGATCCCAACCGGCAGTTGCAGCAATCCTGTCATCTGGACGAATCGAGACCTTTGCTATGCCAGGCCGTTCCAGAGTAATTTCTTTCTTCACCAAACATGTACCCTTTACAAATTAACAAGCAATTTTTAGTTGCCCAAGTATGAAACTAACGTGTCCTTATCGGGATAAAAATTCGAGAGAGAAGAAGCTATTACAAAGGACTTCTATACATGTTGCAGGCAAATATCTAAATTTGACTCCAGTTAATAGGCATCACAAAACAGATTCATATGGATTTTCTTAAAGAAGAGATAATAATTCATCAATAAGATTATGATTCTCCTAGATTTCGAAGGAGCTTAAAGAACTTTTATACACTTCAAATACCATGGAATGATCCAAACTGAACGTCATTATTTTGTCATCTGCAGCTGCTGACATACCACCGCTGCAAGTTCCATCAACGCAGAGGCTTAGAACTGCAAACAAGATGACAAGCTTAAAATCATAGCTTGTCATGAAGGAAAGATAACATAAGAATTCAGAATGTTCGTTCACATACCCGGTTCTGAATGAAATTTTACTGAGGTTACTGGAACTCCTGGATTCCTTATATCCCACCAAAGTATGGAACCATCTTCATGTCTGTAAATATCAAAAAGACACAACAATTTTGATTAAACTCTATCTATGAACTGTACCACAAGGAATAAAAAATAGCACAATCAAATGCATATGTTCATTAAATAAAAAATCTTTTCACAGCTAAGTGAGCATAACCTAATAATAATTAGTGGTCACTCAATTTTATGATGGTAGATGATGTGAAGTTACCATTACACACAATCAAGTAGGGTATCTCAGTAATCTGACAAAAGAACGATCCTCACAACCGAGAGCACCTTATCATTATTGTTACATTTGAGCATTTTATTTTTCACAAATATATTGTACTGAAGAGGGAAAATATAGAAAATTAAGAAGTACCCAGATAAGACATTCAGAAATCCCTGTGATTTAGAGGGCAAAAAGGCTTGAACTGCCATGCACAATCCTGTAAAAAAACAAATACTCAATATTTCAAAGTTGAACATGAAAATGGAAAAGGCTTTGTAAAAACGTTCACAACTATAATCGAATTATCAAATGCTAAAACATAAGTCAACTACAACTAAAGTAGTCTGTTTATGTTATCATATATCATTTATAAACAAATAAGATATCTCCAACAGAAAAATATAGGAAAAAGAACCTAATCTGACACCAAAAAAGCTCACTGAGGTTCTTAGATGTGTAAAATGGGATTATTTTTTTTTTGAATAATGTAAAATGGGATTATCAAACAATAGCTCTGAACTGGATACAACTACAGGAGTCAGAGAGTACAGAGCAAACATTCAAATAGCCATTGTCAAAACATGACAATGAAATATGCATGATGTCAATCATTCCAGATTCCGAAAACACTTATCTACAGAACTGTTCATATGTAACAAACAAAATCTAATGCAACCTCTCTCCTTGGTAGAAATATTTGAACGGTCCCTATCAGAGTTTGTAGGTATTTGCACCAACCTTTCCCCATTATTCAGGTCCCAAATTTCGACCTTCACACATAAACGATCAGAGAGAATAAGTAATCAGGGCAGATAGTGAAGGACAAATGAGTATAAAAAAAAACAAGTATAATCTGCATATAAACCTCTGAAGATTGCTCCCCTGCAATTGCTACATACTTTAGCCCTTCAGCTGAAAGATAGTAAAAAATTCAGGACATAAGGCCCTCATTATCGACATTAAATTGCACCAATTACCTTAAGGTTCACCATAATAAGGTTAGAAAATGCAGCATCATTCAATAATGGATGATTTGCAGACATGAAAAGTATATTGTGTGCATAATCATCAAATTAAAAAAATTTGGCCACTAGACACGCAACTGAATCATCACTGGGAAAGGTTTAGCACTAAAAATTATTATTCTGGTAAGTAAGAAGGAACTTCTTAAGCAAGATATTTTCTGGATGGTGGGATTGATAATTATCACTATGGTGATAACCCAAATCAAGAGATTTAGCCTTTGAATATTTTATCTTAAGAACTTCTCTTATTTCCTCGATAAAAGCAAAATTTCCCCCAAAAAAAAACATTGATAATTACAAATAACAAAAGTAAACTCTATAACGCACGTCATAAAGCACCAGAGAATGGACTGCAACGATGAAGTAAATAGAGATTTGAAGACTTCAACTTGGTTTTAAAAATTGAAAGAACAATGCAATAGTTCATATCCAAAAAATCAATCAAAATTTGTAGGCTATGAGTCTATCATGAACACTCCATATACATGAATACGTAGAAAACATTCAAAGATACAAAAAAAAAAAAAAAAAAAAAAAAAAAAAAAAAAAATCATATGAATCATTGATTTGAATAAACCTTCTGATGTGCATGGATACTCGGTTCCTTGAGCCTCTTCTCTACTACACTCTGTCTCCGCCTCGACAGACTTCTCATCTATATCATTAATACACTTAGAACCATCATCATGCCTTGAAAAATCAGAAGGCTGTTTCACCAAGGAGAGTTTACAAAAGTGATAGGCATTGGTCTTGATTGTGACAGTGGGAACTCTGTTGTCAACGATTACAAAACAAAAGAACAGCATTCTTAAAAAAGATTTAAGCTTTAAAGAGTGATTAAACAGATATCTAAACTTTAGCATCAAAACTACAACAAATGCAAATGAACAAAGCACAAAGCACAAAGTAATTATGAGTTAATACCTAGACAGACCCTTGTCATCAAAATCCCAGCATTTCACAGTTCCATCCCTACCCTGGCTATAAACATAGAGTGGTGAAACTATAATTAACTAAGTAAACAAAATTAAGAGAGCAATAAAGTATGAACTTTGAATATAAGCAAAGTATAAAAAGAGAACCTTCACCTGACCTGACAACTTTATTTGTGCCAATAGAACGACTGCTGGCAATAGAAATAATTCCATGAGCAGCACTATGCACCCTGATATCAGTGTTTTTTTCCCAATTCAAAACCATAAACAAAAAAATACAGAAGAAAGAAAGAAAGAAAAAATCGAAATCAATATCATACCATGAAGAAGATAAAGTTCTATGCTGGGCTGTATCCCAAATACGCAATTCACCATCAGCAGAGCTAATTTGAACACAGAAAACAGTGAAAGACGTGAAAAAGTGTTAAAAGAGAGAGAGGGGGAAGGAAATGATGAGTGATTAATAAATACCCAGAAAAAAGAAGAAGTTTTGAAGGGTGGAAAGAAACGTCAGTGACAGAGGCACGGTGGCCTCTGAGAACTGCGACGGGGTCCGGCGGCGGTCTCTTATTACTCATTTCTGGCTTACGGTTGCGCCGGTGACCCAAAAAAGCTCTACGGGTGAAGAAAGAACGATGTTTTTCTTTCTGGGCCGCTTTTTCTGTAAATGGGCTTCATTCATTCGATTAAATCAAGCCCACTCTATATTTGTATTCACCTTTTTGGACTTTATGGACTTTCGGCAATTAACCCAAAAAAATAGGAAATTTTATCATAAATACCCCTTAATGAAGTGTGGTTTTCAAAACTACCCTAATAAAAAAATTAGTTTCTTTTCTACCCTTAATTGGTAGTTTTTACATAGTTAGCTATAGTATCTCACCAATCAATTGTAGCCACTTGTCAATTTTAGGGTAGTTTTGAAAAGTTTAAAAACATTAGGGTATTTTTGATAACTTAAATGATAAAAATGATAGTTATGAAAATTACCCAAAAAATAGACCCCATATAAGATCGAATTTTACTATTAAAATATATATTACAAATATGATATTTTTCTTCTTTATTTATTTTTTAGTGTTATACCAAATCTGAGAGATGTTCAACCCTCAATTTTATAAAAGAGAATACTAATAAGAAGATATCGTCAAGAATCTATATGAAAGAAAAAAAAAAGAAATCGAATGAAGTTTGAAGATGGTAACCAAAATAAAAAAGAAAAAAAATGAATACAAATGGAAGTAAATGAAAAACAAATCTCACTAAATAAGGGAATTTCAAAAATGAAAAGGGAGAGAGAAACAAATGTGTTGTTAATTAAAAAAAAATAATAAGAGACAAATCAAGTATATTAAAAAATGTCATATCAAAAATGGGCCAAAAAATCTTTAAAAAATTTATTGGTAGTAAAAAATTAGTATTTTATCAACCTAGGCTATATATTAGATTATTTCTATTATATTCACCTTTTAGGCTTTCGGCAATTAACCCAAAAAATATATCCCATTCTTACATAATAACACATAAGATCGGATTTTACTATTAAAATAAATATTATAAATATTGATATTTTTCTTCTTTATTTCTTTTTTAGTATTATATCAAATCTAAGAGATGTTCAACCCTCAATCTTATAAAAGAGAACACTGATAATTCTTTTATCATTCTTGATTTAACGTAATTGAATAAAATATATACATGGATAATATTTTTCCTAGTTTTATGCCTATTTAAATGTGTTTTGGTTTTTTTTTTTTTTTTTTTTTTTGATTCGGAAGCTTTTATGAATATATTTTTGAAAAATCAAACTTTCATACTACGTGAATAGATTTTTTATTTTTTATATACCGCCTTAATTTTGACTTTTGTGGGGTGTGTTTTATTCTAATTTTGGCCTCCGTATATTAAGGCTCGCGGCCAGGACAGCAATTATTTTGTTTTGATTCATTAATTGATGTGGGTATACATTTGATTTGATTACTTTTCTTGTATGGATAATTTTAACAAATAGATTCTTTATAGGGGATATATATAACTGGCCTCTTTTTAATATTTTCAAACTAATTCATCTAATATTAAAAAAAAACAATGGCCTTTTTATTCTCCATAATGTTGATTGTTCAAATAAACAAACAAAAAAGATTTATTATAGTGACCATATAACACGTATTCTGTAAATTTATTGTTTATTTTTTTGGAATTATTTTTATAATTTTATAAAATAAAATTTGACCAGATGAGAATATTAAAGTTATATCAATCTAATTGTGTAGATGTCATTTTTACATTCAGTCACAAATATTTTTAAAAAATAGATAAGACTCAAAGGAATATATGAAAAAAAAGATAAATTTTAAATTTTAAATTTAAACTATTTAAAATAAATAAATCTCAAAATAATACGAAATTCAAATACTACATGTAGGATTAGGCCAAATCTAAATGACATCATCTTTTAGTAGCAATTATTGATGCAAATAATATGATAACAAATGGGTAACTTTAAGGAGGAATTAAAAGTAATTAAATTTGGTAAACTTTCAAATCAACCTTTTTAATAACTTTAGAGGCAATGAAAACAAACACAAACAGGCACAATTGAAAATTGACTAGAAATAAGAATCTCCAAATGGCACAAATGAGTGAAGAAAAAAAAAACTCCACAAATTATCAAACACTTGATGGATGGATGGATGGGTTATATAATTAAAGAATAGGAAAAGTGAGAAAGAAGAGAAAAGAAAGAGTCAAAAGAAATGCTAATTTTGCTATAAAAAAAGAAGTCGTCCAAATGGAGAGCAAAGTGGGAAGAAAGGCAAAAGGGTAAACACATCAAAGCCAGTTGGCGGAACATGCATAATGCTTTATGCCTCAACTCAACGTCGGCGTCTCCATCATTTAACTGCCAAAGCCAGCCCATATTAACACACACACCCCACTCCATTTTCCATCCAAAACTAAAGGGGTAATTAAATATAACAATATTTTTTTTAATTATCTATAAATATAAATATAAGAGACAATTGTAAATCGTGGTTTGTCTGATTTTATAAATCACATTTTTATGGTTTGAAAATATTTGTAAATACCAATCTGGTTTAGTAAATTATGAAATTCTGTCGATTGTTTTACCAAAATTTTAGACACTAATTTATTCTACCTATATCACGTGTTCTAATTCTATTCAAATAATAAGGTAATTTTTTAATAAATATGTGCGAATTTAAAATTTTACGCTTTATTATATTTTATAAATTGCATTCATTTATTAAAAAGTTTCGAGTTTTAGTTTCAGTTAAAACAGTGTAAAATAAACACATGTATGGAATTTTGATAAATAGATTGAAAGAGAGGTGCGTTTTGCAATTTATCAAACCACAGGGATATTTACAAGCTTTGTTAAATCACATTGGTATGATTTACAAATTAGACAACCAACAACACCACAAAGGTGTAATTTACAATCATCTTAAAATATAAGAATTTTTTTTATGTACTAATAATGATATATTTCGGGTGACTGACACTGATCATTGTGGATTATTGATTAATACGTCAAACATATGTTAAATTTTTGGAATGTCAAAGTTACATAGAAACATAGAGATATGATTACATGACATATGAGTATCATCAATTGACCCCAATGGAAAGTAAAATAAGTATAGAAGGCATTTGATAAAAGAGTTTAGAAATTAAAAAAAAAAAAAAAAGGTAAGTTAAGTCAGATTATGAAAACTTAAAAACTTTAATAAACTCAAAATTCACAGTTCACTACAAATCTGAACATAATCAAAATTTAGACTTTCTAATCACCCCACCAAACAACCTGTTAAATGTTTTTTTACCGTTTGGCTGTCTGTCTCTCTCACACCCGCCGAAGCCCCCCCAAAAAAAAAAAAAAAAATCTAATAATTATATTAATAATAGAGAAAGTGAATAGAAGAAGGGAAGGAAAAGATTAGGATTGGAGATAAAAGAGATATGGAAGGAAGAAGAAGGAGGAGTTTCCTTTCTTCATCTTCCTCCTTTCCATTTTCCAGATCCCAATTCAATTTAACCCTAGAAAATTAAAAACATAAACACTCTGATTTGCTCTTATCCATAATTAAAACCCTAATGGTTTAATTTCTTCTGCCTTCTCAATCATTCCTCTGTTTCCTCATTTGAGGAGGCGTTTTTATTTAATTTTGATTTTAATTCTACAGTTCCCGTTTTTTTGTTTTTAATAATGTCGACGAGAGGGAGCAGATCAGAGAAGGTGAAGAGGATTTTTCAGAAATTCGATCTCAATCATGATGGAGGTCTTAATAGGGATGAGATGTCTGCTCTTGTTGTCGCTGTAAACCCTAGAGTTAAGTTCAGCGATGAACAGATCAATGCAATTCTCGACGAAGTGTTTCGAACGTATGGGGATTTTATCCAGGGCGATAAAGGTTTAACTTTTGAGGGATTATTGAGAACTTATGATGATGGGGCTGGAGATGTGGACCGGGATTTTGACGCGCTTGAATTGGAACTTAATCAAGATGATGAAAGTAAGGGAATTTCGGTAACCCCAGAAGCTTCGTCTTCTTCCATTACCGATGAACGTGCTTTGGAATCGCAGAAGAAGCAGAGAACGGCGGCCTGGGCTTTGTCTCCAAATCATGGTATTGTATTTGATGATACTTGGAAAATTGTTGATGATTTGGAGATTTTAGTTAAAAGATTGAAGGCAAAGCAGGCTAAAGATGGGAAATTGAAGGGAGATAATTTCGATTCCTATTCTGATGCTGGCTGGTCCAGAGAATTAGGGCCATCTTCTGAGCTTTCTGAGAAGAGGGTTTTCTGGGAAGAGTCTGGTCATGACTATACTGCGTTTCTCAAAGAGTTGGGGGCGTTAAGGGGCCGAGCCGATCGAGCACGGTCTAGAGAGGAGGCTTTTGATGGGCATATGGCAATTGGTAGGGTTTTATATGAGCACCAGCTTTTCAAGGAGGGTTTAGTGAGCTTTAAGAGGGCTTGTGAATTGCAGCCTACTGATGTGAGGCCACATTTTAGGGCTGGAAACTGCTTATATGTTCTTGGGAAATGTAGAGAGGCGAAGGAAGAGTTTCTGTTGGCGTTGGAGGCGGCGGAGGCGGGCGGAAATCAATGGGCGTATTTGCTTCCACAAATTTATGTTAATCTTGGTATTGCTCTTGAAGGTGAAGGTATGGTTTTAAGTGCTTGTGAATACTATAGAGAAGCTGCAATTCTTTGTCCTACACATTTTAGAGCTTTGAAACTTTTGGGAAGTGCTTTATTCGGGGTAGGGGAATATAGGGCTGCCGTGAAGGCCTTGGAAGAGGCCATATTTATGAAGCCAGATTATGCTGATGCTCACTGCGACCTGGCCTCAGCTTTGCACGCAATGGGCGAAGATGAGAGAGCAATTGAGGTATTTCAGAAGGCTATTGACTTGAAACCTGGTCATGTAGATGCTTTGTATAATTTGGGTGGACTGTACATGGACTTAGGTAGGTTCCAGAGGGCTTCCGAAATGTATACTAGGGTTTTAGCGGTGTGGCCTAATCATTGGCGGGCTCAGCTGAACAAAGCTGTGTCCTTGTTGGGTGCTGGGGAAACTGAGGACGCAAAGAAAGCTTTAAAGGAAGCTTTGAAAATGACAAACAGGGTTGAGTTACATGATGCAATATCACATTTGAAGCAGTTGCAGAAAAAGAAGTTGAAATCTAATGGCAGTTCGAATGGAGAGGGGGCTTTTATAGTTGTGGAAGCCTCTAAATTCAAAACTATGGGGGAGAGGACGATTTTGAGACAAGAACTGTCAAACACACTTGAAATTAGGGCTTTTCAGAGGATTACCAGATTGAATCGCTGTGATGTAGAACTTATTAAGAAGGAAATGAGTGAAAACGATGTGCCAGTGTCATATTCCGGTAGTGGTGTGCCAGAGAAGTCTATACGTAAGCCTAACTTGGAAGAAATTCTTCGTAGATTATTGAATTTCTTGAAGCCAGAGACCTTCCAAGGAGCTGTCAAAGCCATTAATGAGAGGATACTCTCTGTCTTGGATGAGACCGGTTCAGGAAGGGTGGACTTGGGCCTGTTTTTTGCCATACTTGCCCCCATTTGTACTGGCCCTCCTGAAAAGAGAAAGCGGGTTGCATTTGATGCACTTGTTTGGCGGCCTGTGAATGATAGTGGTGCTCAGATCAGAAAATTCGATGCGGTCAGATATGTGAAATTGTTGAGAGCTATATATATTCCTACTCAACAAGTGAGTGAGAATATGGAAGTACATGACCAAACGGATTCTTCTTTGGTGTCTTTCAATGAGTTTCTTGTGATGTTTGATGATCCAGATTGGGGTTTTGGTATCATGTCCACCCTGTTGAAGCTAGAGACGGGGGACAGAAAACGTCATGGAAATCATGTTTGCTCAGTTTGCCGGTATCCTATAATCGGTTCTCGATTCAAGGAGGTAAAATCACATTTTAGCTTGTGTAATCAATGCTATAGTGAGGGAAAGGTGCCTCCTTCATGCAAGCAAGAAGAGTACAGATTTAAAGAGTATGGAAGTGCGGGTGAAGCAGTTAAAGATAAGTGCTTCTGTTTTACAATGCAATCCCATTAAGATTCGTAGATAGTTAACTTTCTTAGTCCTTTTTGTCATAAGCTTTTAGGTGTTCAGTGTGAATTATATGTAGCTTCCAAGTTCTAATGTGTTCAGTGGGTGTTTTGCCCTTGTATAATAATTTGGTTCTATCAAGGCTCTGTTTTATTTGTTATTTGTTTTTTAAATTGCAGCTGTAGGAATTTCATCCATTTAATTTTTTTTAATCATGTGAGGAAAAGTGCTGATTATTTTGGTCACAGGCATAGAATGATGAGTCGAGTCATCTCCTTTCTTTTTCTCACTTTTCTTAAAATCTTTATTGTCATCTAATAAAGAAAAACAAATTATCCACCAGTGAATAGTTCAGTGATTGACTGCTCTGCATGTTTTGATAAAAAAATTTAATATGTTATAGTTCAAGGAACATTATAGTTTGGTATCTTTGGAAAAAAAAAAGAAAAGAAAAAAGTAGCGGCAATTTTGAGTGATTTTTACTTGAGAAAGTTGTGGGAAAAGGATGCCTTTTAAAGAAACGAACATTAGTGTTTTCAAAGAGATGGCCAAATCAATGATTGACATATTAAAATTTAGTATATCAGTAATTGAATTAATAAGAAGAATATGAGAATGTCAATGGGATATATGGATATCTAAGATAACTGTAGTTGAAATAATGAATGAAACTTTATTTCAAATAATTTAAAAGAATATCGGTCTGCAATATCAAATATTTGTTATTATCAAAGATTCAAATATACAATTATACTAATATTTAAATTCAAATTTTCAAAAAGTGTAACTCAAACATCAATTTTTACTTCAAACATGGAGGTAATGGGTTAAAACCAGGAAAAAAAAAATTCAATTGAATCTCTCAATTTCGGTTTCTCCATTTGCGAATTGAAAAAACAAACAAACTTTTTTTGATTCTACAACTTCAAATAGAGAGTATATATATAGATAACAATCAATCACCCTAATCTTATCTTATCGATTGAATTTTGGGATTTTTTTTTTAATATTTAGTTTCCAAACTTGTGATATTTGGAAACTAAATATTAAAAAAAATCCCAAAATCGATCTTCCTCTACACGTTTCGATTTGAAACAACTAATTCTCTTTCCCAAAGCCATATTAGCAACCAATTCTCAATTCTCAATTCTCAATACTTATTTTGATATTCTTGGATTTTCTTCATCGCTGCAGCAATGGACAAGAAAAGTGAGAATCTTATTAGTATTGAAGAGAGGGAGTATGATTTTTAATTTTCATACGCCGATGGGGTTGTTATCAATTTTTATCGCTTGATTTAATTTTATCTTTTTCTCTTCTTGTAAAATAGCTGCATAACTCGTGAGCTGGAAGTCTCCCAATATGTAATATCTAAAATAGTTTACTTGAATTAGAATGTTTAATTTTTAAAAATATCTTTAATTAAATTTCATTGGAGACATGCGCCCCCTTTTAAACGACACTTCAACACTTAGGCCATGTTTACTTGGAAGGAATGAGAATTGGATTTTTTCATTCCCATTGATCTTGTTTACCTAAAACTTGGAATGAGAATGGGAGTGTGAGACCCACACAATTTGGCAATCTTATTCCCAATTTTCAAACTATTTCATTCCCTCATACAACTTTATCAATCTCATTCTCATTTCTTATTTTGTGGTTCCACCAACTTTTATATTTTATTAGTTTTCTTTTCTCTCTACTTTTTGTGGGTCCCACACGAAATAATACTTCATTCTCATTCTAAGACTCTAGTAAACAACATCAATGGTATTTCTTTCCATTCCGATTCCGAATCCAATTTTTTTTTTTTTTAGTAAACACAATCAAAGAAATTTTCTTCTCATTTCATAATTTTTCATTCCAATTGATTTTCATTCCGATTCTTTCTCATTTCTATTTCCGCTAAGTAAACGAGGCCTTAAAAGAATTATGTAGTTTTTAACTACATGAACATTGAAAAGTTAAAAACCTGATTATTTTAAAAAAAAACTCTCATCCAGATGAATTTTTTTTAATACTTTCCCATTTTTCTCTGTTTCACTCTTTCCTTCCATCTTCTTCCTTACTTCCTCTAATTTCTTCAACAAAATCATCTTCAATTTCCCACAGTATTTAAAAATTTATGACAAATGAAATAATAATAATGTAGAATTATGTATCTGAAATATGTTTGAAAGTGACCTATTTCTCGTAAAATTAATAAAGAAATTCGTTTTTCACTTTTTACTTGCAAGAATCAAAATTAATATGTTCGATTATAAGTTCATCGATACAGGCACAGTTGCAACAGTGATCGTGAAAGTTGTAACTCAAGACAGATTGAAAAACATAAGTTAATAGCACATAAAAGATTAGGGGAAGGAAATGACACAATGAATGATTAACGTGGAAACCAATCGGTGAAAACCCATGAGGTCACGTCTAGAGAAAAATCCACTAGAAAGATTAATGTCAAATTTACAACCAATTTAAAGCAAAATCAAATATGAACAAGAAAAACTCCCTTTTTCTTGAGTTGAGTTTGCTCGTTGTTGATGACGATCTTCAAGTTGGATTACCTACAAGCTCCCCTTGTAGATCTCGATTTAAGGAACTCTCATCCTTTGGTAAAGTATCAACAGGACTCCCTCCGATATATTTTAAGTATAGCTCTTCCTCAAGAATCACTAACTTACAAGTATGATTATGTAATTATACTCACAAAGAACTCTCTACAATCAAATTTCATAAGAGAATAAATAAAACAAGAGAAAAATATAAAACACTATAATAATATGTTTGCAGGCTTGAGTGCAATAGGAGAGGTGTTTTGAAAGGGTTGCTCCCACCTCTTTTTGTAGGAGAAAAAAGCTTCAATACAAAAAACATTTGTCAATCAAAATAAAGGCAAATCAATTTGCAAACCAATTTATCAATTACTAGCATCATAATTGTCAATTAAAATAAAACATTCCATAAACACAAAATTGAAAGCTAAGAGATGAGTTGGTTACACAATTCAATTTAAAAATCAAATAATGTGATAAAATAATTAAAGAGTTTTTGACAAAATAAATGAAAATTAAAAATATATTCTTACAATATTGTTTAAGTTAATTTGTATTGTCAATCAGAATATAATTTATTGGTTAAGACTTGTAGTTTTACACTCAAAAGAGTGGTTCAATCCTCACCCGAAACACTTTATATTAAAAAAAAGAAGTTAATTTCTATTTAAATATATTGTAAATTTTAAAATACATATTAATTACTTATGAGAAATTTCATTCGGTAATAAAAATCTATATAGTATTTATAAATATATAATAGGTTAAAACTATTTGTCAATATAGTAATTTGCTATATTTACAAATATTTTTAGAGGATGAAAAATATTAAGTCATCCCAATTGTCTAATGTGTTAATCAATGATTAATGTGAATTATTGTGTGAATTAGTAATTAACATGGACTATTATGTAAATCAGTAGTTAATTTATTATAAAAATATATAATTCAATACTAGCACTTGTTGACCCCCTCAATATTTAATATATTTTTAAAACGTGTTATTTTATAAATATTAAAAAAACTAGGGTAAGGTACTTATTTGGTCCCCACGTTTTCAATTTGTGTCTAAGTAGTCCACGAGTTTTAGATATTTTGTATATTTGGTTCATACGTTTTCAATTTATGTTTATTTAGTCCCTGAGTTTTAAATATTATATCATCCTCAAATTTGATATTACAAAAGCAAAGAATTGATACAGATGTCTAAAAAGGAAGAGAAAAAGCTGTTTAGATGGGTATATTTTTTTTTCCCTAAAAGCATGGATCAAAGATTTACCGCAATGCTCCATTTAAACCGGTTAGATCAAATTAGTGAAGCTTTAGGGGCCGGTCACTTATAGAGAATCTAGATGTCTGACATATTTAGATATCCAAAAATCTAGATGCCGATCAAGATTGGTGTGTTTTTTTGTTAGAAAATACTTACTGAAATTTTATAAGAATTTCTAGAAATATTTAAATTTTCACATTTATTTGACATAATTTGTCAAATGAGTGTACTATATATATAGAACTTTTTAATATTACCCTTCAATTAAAAATAATCAATTAATATAATATTTACATGTAATTAAATTACTTTATACTATTTCATATTAATTTAACTATCAGTTTTTTTAGGCTAATTTTATTTATAAAATATTAATATAGTGATGCGTTATAGTTTTATTAGTATATTATTTACCATTTCTAGTTTAGTTATCAATATAGATATATTAATTTTAATGTGAATTTAAATTAATTTATTATATATATATATGATCAATTTCCATAAATTTTGTATACACGTTGTATTTTGTAATATATTAAGATATTATCATTTAAATTGATATATTATTTTGTAGTAATTAGTTTAAATATTAATCAAGATTTTTGAAATTTACTTTCTAACCTAAATTAATATTATTTATATATAACTTTAATTTAAATGATCATATTATACATCATTATTGAAAAAAAAAGTTATGTACATAATATAATACTAACTAAATAGATAAAATAAGAGATATTTAGAGAAAATTAGGCCCTGTTTGGTATGCAATCTGAAAAGCAGAATTTGAATTTAGTGGATTCTAATGAATTCAGAGTTGTATTCTGTGAATTTGTTGGTTCTGAAACTGTGTTTGGTAACAGATCCAGAATTTATAATTGAGATTCAGAAATTTGAAATATGTGTTTGGTTGGTTACTTAAAAAATTTAAAATCAAATTGTGAATCAGAATATGTGTTTAGATCATAATCCAAATTTTGGGTGACCCACTCATAAAAATAATACTTCCAACTTTAAATGATTCATTTTTAAGTTTGAAAAAACTAATAATTCATAACTTATAAATTAGAAACATCTTTATCCGCATCAACTATAACAATTCTCATTCTTAGGATAAATTTTTCTTTTAAAAGAAATTATAATAAAGATAATAGAAGCATTGCAAGTCTATCAAATAAACTCTTTAAATTAAAACAACTCAATTTTTTCCAAAAGGAGAACTATACAAGACATAATGAGATCCATTCTAAAATTCATAAGAACCTAGTGCAACCAAAGAGAGAATTTCTCAATAAAAGAGAATCTGAAAAAATATTTTCACACTGAATGGAGAGACCATTTGGGCATTGAAAACCTCCAATAGCGTTATTCAAATAGTACTACATACATTAGTAAACAAGAAGTAGAGAAAAATGTGAGCAACAACCTCCAAAACACACACACACACACACACACACACACATATATATATATATATATATATATATATATATAAATTATTTTATTTTTTATATTTAAATTAATCTTATATATAATTATAAAAACAAAGTATAAATAAAAAATAGGATATAATGAAAAAATAAATTAACTTTTTTTCCATCACTTTAGAATTAAGTTTAAGTTTAAAAAGTTAAAAATCAGCTTCAAACACATGCAATTAAAATTTTAATTAAATAAATAAAAGCTAGAACGGACCGGGTCAACCTCGAAAAACGGGCCCGACCCGACCCGACCCAAATCTGCAAAATGGGTCCGACTTGTATTTTTATCTCATGTGTTGAAACCCGTGGATTAAATTGTGTGGGTGAGGTCAATCTGTGTTTTTCAGTTTTTGAGTTGGATATTTTGGATTCTTGTTTTAGTTGAATTCATTTTTTAGCCTAAAAAAGAAATTGAATCCAAATTGTTTTTCTCTGGATTGTAAACCAAACACAAAACAATGCAGATTCCTTTTATTCATTCAATCCAGATTCATAAAACTGAATCTGGATTGCATACCAAACAGGGCCTAGTTTTTTTTTTTTTTAAATCCTCAGATAGTTTTGTTTTCAAACCCACCTATTTTGGTGGGATTTGAGATGAATTATTTTTTTGCCTGTATGGGCATCTAGAGATACCAGAGTTTAATTTCAAACCCGGGCATATTTAGATTACCATCAACTAAACATGGTAATCCAGATACCTATTCCCAGGTTTGAAATGATTCTCATTAAGTGAAAGCCCTCTTATAAGGGTGTTCAAAAAACCCGATAGCTCAACTCAAACCGGTTGTGTTCAGTTTGAATTATTTTGCTTTTGGGTTGTATTGGGTTAGTTTTTCCCCAATCGAAAGTTTCAGGTCGGGTCTCGGGTTCATTAAAAAAAACATTGGATGAACCGAATTCGAAATATTATATGCTTTATCTATTCAATGTCTTATTTGAATTAAACTTTAAAGTAGTTTGGGTTTACAATTTTTTAAATAGTTTATCTCGTCTTTGTATCACCAAGAGTGAGATTTCTTAGGTATTCCATATGAACACAACTCCACATCCATGAAAGAAACATGATATGTCATTCACTCCGTATGAGAGCAAAATTCAATTTAATTCAAGCACTAATTACGTTTGATGTAGCCCTTAAGTCTACTTCTCATAAATTAGCAGCTCCAATGTTATTTATCTTTTTTTTTTAATTAAGAATCGAATAAATAACTTATGTGTCACAAGAAACTCCAACCTTAAACTGTACGAAGTTAGATACGACACAAATATAGTAAGGCAGCCATGACAATGACTTTAATGGCTCGGTCTTTATTTTTCAGCATGATAATGTTTATTATAATAACGTTGACGACCATCACAGCAGCAGCAGCGTTCTCGGCATCATCGCCTTCGCCTTCACCTGCACCTTCTGCAACTTCCTATGGTAACTATGAATTTCAGCTGCATGAAGATGACCCCAATTTCAAGATTCAGTCAGAAATAGGAACAGATTATGGCTACTGGAGTCCCTCCCCTGAGTTTGGTGGAGGTTATGCAGGTCCCATTCCCCATGGAGAATTAGAATGATGCTCAATATCCAGGGGCAATGGTTAGTTTCCTATTGTTTTGTTGCTACAGCAACCGATATACTTACTATATATAGTTGAATCTTCCTTTTCAATTAGCAGTATATATAAATATTATTATGTTTATATATTGTTGTTTCAATTACTATGAGAAAAAATAAATCCCTGTTGGAGGAAGATGAATATCCTTATGTACGTATATTGAATAATAATTTATTCATCAATTATCAATGATTTTCCTGATGTACATAGATGTTATATCTCACTCAAATTATCTGCTAACTCAAGAATTCAACTAATGGTGCGGCAAAAAGTACGAGTTAAACAACCGATTTTAATTAAATAAAATATGCTTTTGGAAGAAATCTCGAGTTAATTTCGACAACCTCAAACCAAAAATACAAGGAATCGTGGTTGGCTATTTTTTTTCGTTCCATTTCATGAACATGGAGGATCATATTAGTAGCCAGCCACGTTCTATACAAAGCTTATTCCAGAAAAGAATCTCCCCTGTTCCAAGTTCTTGTCACCAATGATAGCTCGCTCTATTCAGAGTAAGCATTCAGCCTTCTGTCACGTCTCACCTGAAACAAAATATTGATAATATTATGAGAAACAATGGGTAATTTTCGCAATTATCAGAACTGAATTGAAGTTTATGTTTCCTTACGTCGATTCGTAGAGCATAGCTTTTGCATAAAAACTTAGTAAAAGTTCATTTTAAAAAAAAAACTAAATTTCTCAAAACTCTACAAGGAAAACTATAAAATGCGACTTCAGATAAACAATAAAATTCAAAATGAAAACAATTATTACATCAATATATATATATTTGAAGTCCACGAAAAGATGCTGCCTCATTTAGTTCAAAGAAAAAAAAGTTGATCAGCCAATTTCACATGAAAAGGGGAAATTTAAAGGGTAAAAGAAAATACAGTGTCGACCTATTTTGTTTTTTAAGTTTTCTATCTTTGTCATTAACATGCAAAAACAAAAAGTCAATTAATGAGGGTAAAAGCAGAGTATTCTATAAAATCTTAGATGTATTAATAAAAAATAACAAATGTACAATTCCGGTAGTTATACTTACATGATATGAATAGATGATGGACCAGATACAGCAACAACTTTCTGGGCACGCTGTGCTTCCCCCTTGTAAAGCCCTTTTATTTCTTTTTTCGTGCGCCGTGCTTCACGTCGCTCTTCTTTAATAGCAGCCTTCATAGAAAAAGAGATTGTCCTTGGATAAAAATGTAAAAATAAACGAGAATGCACTGCCACTAACTTCTTGGGAAAGAGATGGTAATCATTCTCTTCCCTGTTGCCTTTAATATTGGAAATGTATAGTTCATATTTCAATAAATTAAAAAAAAAAAAAAAGAACAGATACTTCTATTAATTATACTCAGGGTGAATTTCAGTTCGGTTTAGGTTGATCTAAAACTGTAACTGACAAGGCAGATTGAAGAAATGAAAAACATCAGTTTTGTACTAGTTTATGAGATTGGCTTACTGCAAATCAGTTGAATGAATCAAGTCTTTGTTGGAGAAGAAAAAAAGAGAGGATAGGAGTGGGGGTGGCTGAATCGAGGGGGAGTTGCTGTATGTTTAGGACAAAAAGAGGCACAATAGAGGATGGTGTACTCCCATTCATTGGGCCTCTCTTTCTTTAAACAGGGAAGGCTTTGCTGGAAGTGAATTGAGGTGAGGGTTTGAGTGGGGCTATATGTAGCTGGTGAGTGGTGAATCATCAGGCTAAGCACAAAGAAAAGGCCCAAAACATTTGCAGGCCACACCCTTTTCATTAGCCTCCTTCAAAAGCAAAAAGAAGTGTGTGTGAGAGAGAGGAGCTTGCAGTTGGACCAGGAAGAAGCCAGAAGGTCCAAGGTGTGGCATAGTGAGCCGATCAAGAATCTTTTTTTTTTCAATTAAAAATGTCCACCGACAATCAGTTTAATAACACTGACCGAACAGACAGAACTAATTACACATATATTGATCTAATTTGGTCAGTCAGAACTTTTTCAATGTCAACTTGGATAGTTCTATGCGTTTTTTAACTTCTAATTACACCCCTGAAATATAATAATAGACATAGGAGGGCAGATAATTGTTACCTTTCTCTCCTTCTTCTCTTCCTTGGACTCCTGACCACGCTGCTTACTCTTTTGATGTTCAGTCAGGTTGCCGGCATCTTTCACCTTATCTACAACTTTTCGACCACGTGGTAGAAAGTCTACCGGTAGCTTCTCTTTCCCTTTAAGAGTTATCACGTGATTATTGGCATTCAGGGCTCCAGATACAGTTTCTGCCAACTTCTTCCTTCGGGTTATTCCAGGAGCTTCAATCTTCCCAGGAAGGTTATTGAGATTAGAACATGTCGAAACAATGGTCTCACAATCCCAAACTTCTGAGTCATCACTGCTTTCCTCAAATAAAACATCATTATCATTGTCATCTTCATTTTGATACTTCTCAGCATATTCCAAACACCGGTGAATCACATCTGAGGCTGATTCCAAAAGCTCATTATCATCTATTGCATCTTTACTATTTAATATATCTGCAGGAGCCTTGTACACTTTTTTAAGTTCCAAGTCATCAGTAGGATAATTGTTGAGAGAATGTTTGAGCTTCTGAGCAAGAGGTTCATCTTCTTCAGCTACACAACCATTGTCCTCATCATAATCACCGCTATCACTGTCGCTTGATGCATAATCCTGGCTTAATAGCTGCATTTATCATAAATTGTGGGGTAAAAATTATAATCATAGAAGGATATCCGTGGAGGGAAGAAAAGAATATCTCGCTCGGGGGCACATGGTGAAGAAAAGAAGGCAATGATAAAAACAATGACTCAATATCTCCAGTTCATTGATAAAAGGGGAAAATAAAGTAAAAAGGGGCAACAACTTCCACCCAGAGATTTGTACCCACATAGAGTAGAAGAAATTTTATGTGTGAATAATAAAAGACCCGACCTATATATTATACAATTCTTACTAAAATATCATTAGTAGTTAAGCTTACAGATATTTTTTTCCAACCAATTCGACTACAAACATATTACTGACATAAATAGATTTAAAATCTCATAAGAATATATTTCACCAACAATGCAAAACTTGCACATAGTGTTTCAGGAAATGGAAATTCAAGAATAATTTATTTGCAAGTCACAAAGCATAGCTCAAATGGTTAAACACCTGCTCCCTTCACATGAGGTCGAAGGTTCGAGTCTCCCCTTCCCCAATTTGATGTGATATCTCAAAAAAAAAAAACGTCATAGAGTATAGAGACAAAAGAACTCTTGGTTGATACTTAATTTGCATATGATGCCTGGATATATTAGAGTAGTTGTCACTGTCAGGACATGAAAAATACGTAATTTACTATTTTTTGTCCACATAAATAGTCCATTGAAGTTAAATATATTCACTATCATTATCTCGGGTAGTGTTAAACTTAACCACAACCAGTCAAAATTTTCAACATTGAACAATAAATAGCTACATACTCTTCCCATCCCACCTCATTAAAACAAGTTAGCAATCATACAAAAATGAGAAACCTACAGAACAGAAAGCATTAAGAACTAACTTGATCAAATTGCTCATCCAAAAGACGACGAATTCGTGGCTTATCACCATTCTCTATTTTTTCATCTACATGGTCCATGTCTGCATCCTTAAAAATCTGATGACCAAGAGACTTGTCATCACCAATATTGTGACTTTCTTCTCTTCTCTCAGGTTCATCAGCCACATTAAATCTATTATCCACTATATCATCCTCCCCTTCGTCACCAAGATTTGCCTGAACTACAAAGTCCTCTTCCAAGTCCTCAGCATCAGAACCAAATCGCGATAAATCATCATCATTAAGCAATGCTGCTATTTCAGGGTCATATACATTTTGAACCTTGACACCAACGGTTTTCGATGCAACATTATAGATGACATTTTCATCAGCATCATTGTTCTCTTTGGAAACACGGACTCTGGATGCATCATACGCCTACATAATTAGGAAGAAAAAAATAAACTTCAAATTACCAAAAAAAAATCAAACAAATACGAAGTTGGTTACAATCCCACTACTCATTTGTACTTCATCATCAAAAAATAAGAAGTAAAAAAAAAAAAGCCCAACCTTTACATCACGAGGAAGCTGTTCCAATTTGGCCTTAGGGTTATTATAAAACGCCGACCCACCACCATTATTCTTAATCTCCCTTAAATGCAGCAAATAATTGTAACCATCATCAGGAAACCCTAATTCCAAAATCTCCCTCCTAATATTTTCGGGCAAAGACTCTGAGCCAGGAATTCCACCCTCAGACCGTACGGAATTCCCGAAAACTGAATCATCTTCGTCATCGTAATCATCAGGAGCATCGGCAAATTTCGAGTTAGGATCTTCATCAACGCAACCAGAACCAAGATCATCATCTTCAAAGACATTGACAGAGTAAGAGTGGTTATCATCAACACGGACAAAAACACGGTCGTTTTCAGCAGTTCCATCGTAATTGGGATCTGATGAATCGCGAGAGAGTAATTGGAAAGTTGCTGATTTTTTCTTGTCGAAAAATTTCTTCTTTCCCATTATTACAGAGTATATAAAGCAGCTGAGGAACTAGAGAATTGATTCCGAAGTTGATGGATAATATCTCTGAAATCTGGGGATTGAAGAATCGCGAGCGAACTTTATAGTAGCAATGAAATAAACCCCCAAAACCCTAAATCAAAACTGGAGGTGGAAGAGGAGAAAAATAAAAAAATAAAAATTCCGTTGCCGGGACTTGAACCCGGGTCTCTCGGGTGAGAGCCGAGTATCCTGACCAACTAGACTACAACGGATTTGCTATTGACTGTGAGTACTTACAAAATAAGGACCATTCCTTGAAGAATTTTAGATTTTACACTAATCTTCAAAAACTAAATTATAAAAAAAAAAAAGTGTATCTATACCATATTTACAAGATTTGTAATTATAATATTCATTGCATCCTACTTCTTGGGTGTTCAATTTTTTTTAATGTAAAGTGCACTAATCAAGTGGTAAAATTCACTTGTTTCAAAACTAAAAGAGTATTGATTTGAAGTTCCAAAAAAAAAAAAAGAGTATTGATTTAAGCCCACTCTCCACAATTCTTCCTCCCTGTATTAATAAAAAAAATGTAGTTTTTCTTTAAATTTTAATAATAATCATTTAATCCATGAGCTTAATTAAAAATTGGGTAAAATGTAATAATGATCCCTGTACTTTCACCCAATTTTAAATATGACTCCAACACTTTTTTTTTCAATATACAACCCTACACTTATCAAGAAGACATCATTTACTAAAAAATCATTCATTTTAACATTGAGTTATAATTTTATTCTTTTTTTTTAACATTTTTTTATACTGTGAGTGTCCGGGCCAGCTTACGCGCACTTAGAATATTAATATTTCTTAACCTTTTCAATTAATCTTGGGTCAAAAACTTGGGACCCCCAATTTTCCAAAGTTTTGTACTGAAGTTTGTGCCTGATTTGTGGTTTCATTTTTACCTAATTTGATTTGTAGCATAACGAAAGACATAGGCTATATGCTATTGAAAAAATCTTAATGAGGAGATTGTTATTTTTAATGGAGATGTAATTTTTCTTAGGTAAAAGCTGACAGAATGCAGTTAACAATGGGGGTTTCGGTTTTTTTTTTTTTATCCAAGGTTAGTCAGAAAGATTAAGAAATGTTAATATTCTATTAAAATGTCTAAAAAAAAGCATGAAATAATATTTCAATGTTAAAATAGATGGTTTTTTTTTAATATATGATGGCTTCTTGATAAGTGTAGGGGTGTAATTTAAAATAAAATAAAATACAGGGGTCATACTTGAGATTGAGATGTCATTCTTGCATTTTACCCTTAAAAATAAGATAAATTGTATTTTATAAGATGGAAGGAGATTTTTAAGTTCGATCCAACCTTATTTCATGTAATTAAGAGTTTAGGAGTTGTACTAAATAAAATAGGAGTTTAAATCCATAGCCTTATTTGGGCTCTTTTTTTTTCTTTTTTAAATTAGAAAAATGGGGGAGTGTTAGGCTTGCAAGATGGTGCATAGCATCATTGGAGAGTGCTCCTTTTGTCTTGGACATCCGGCAATCAACAAGGCTTGGCCAGGACAGGACATGACAGGACGGGACACCCACCAATTGTGTTATCGTTTGCCCAGATCGCTGACACTTATAATGATTCACCCCTCATTTACCCTTTGAACCAAACGCAAGTTGGCTCTAGTTTTACACGCAATGTTTTTTTTTTTTTTTTTGGTGAAAATGGGTATGGGAAGATGCTTTCCCTATACTATATGTTACCTTTTCAAGTGGCTTGTGTAATACTTTTTTCATTGTAAGTTTATTTTGACCATCAGTAGTTTTTATAGCTAAATTAAAGGAAAAAACTTTAACTGTCTATCTAAGGGTGAGAATTTCCCGCTTTTGTTTTTTGTTTTAAGTTGATCGCGTCTCTTGAGATGCCGCAAATCTCTAACACTTTAAATTAGGACGAATATTCAATCTCTATCCTTAACAAGAAGAACTAAAGTTTGTGTTGTAGTTATACTTTAAATAGGCTCACTTGGATGAATGGAAGGATTGTTCGTTAATAATCTAAATCTGGCAATCAAACAACCTCCTTAAGTGTAATAATGATTGTACGTATGAGATGCGTTGAAATACAGTTGTAGTGTGTGGGGTTGATTATAGCAATACGGGGAGGTGGGGGGACAAAAGTAGTCTTCCTCTTCAAGGCATCAATTCATATGTGCAGCAATGTAGGTTAGGGGTGGTAGAAAACTACGACCCTTTATATGCTAGAGTACAGTGGCATGGCATATATTTTTTCAACCCTAAACCATCAAGTTGTAGCAAATTAAGTGGCAGCCAAGAATGAAGTTTTACACTCTGCTATTGGTATTTTCTGCAGCAATTTCTGTTTCAATGGGAAAGAATTTGCAAAATGGCACCATGATGCTTAATCAGAGGACTAAGAATGTGACATTTTTAACATTCTCACAGCTGCATCTAGGCAATAATATCGAAGGAAAACGAAGAAACAACAATTCTGGTAATAGTACTACAATTACTGTAAAAAAGCAGAATGGTTCTGGTGGAGGAGGCGGAAGTGGATATGGATGGGGCTGGGGTGGTGGTGGTGGTGGTGGTGGTGGTGGAGGCGGTGGGGGAGGAGGAGGAGGAGGAGGGGGTGGATGGGGATGGGGAGGAGGTGGTGGTGGATGGTGGAAATGGGGATGTGGGGGCGGTGGAAAAAGAGGGAGGAGAGGCGTTGGCATTGGCAACGGCATCGACATCGGTAAGAATCACAACCATGCAAACAGGAAGAGAGTATTTGATGCGAAAGATTATAAGAAAGGAGAGTTTGCTCAATGTATGGTGAGAGGAAGATGCAGAGGAATGAGATTGGATTGCCCTCTTCATTGTGGAGGACCTTGCTTCTATGACTGCAGATTCATGTGCAAGGCTCATTGTCGACGCGTCTAGTTTCCGAGGAAATTACATTTGCCCCCCCATCTTATCTCTCCATAATTTAGGCTGACTAGTTTGAATGAGGATTGCTTGATTTGAATTCTTCAAACCTTTTATTTTTGGTTTAGCTTGAAAATTTGATTGATTGTGTGTGTTGGCTGTGGTTGTCTTGTTAGCTTGGGAGGTGAACAAAACTTCACATTCTGGACAGGAAGCAGGGTGGTTTCCCATGTGGAGGAGCAGCTTTCTATACTATTTGGGCAGCATATAAGTTTTTCATCAAGAAATGGTTTAGATGCAAGCAACTTTAGCTTTAGAAAAAACTTCATTTTTCTTTATTTGATTTTATCACTTGTAATTATTATGTTGTCGAATTTTATTTCTCTCTCTAAATGGTTATGAAAAGATGTTTTTGGAAGGCCATATTTGAGTTATACGTTATGGTCACAAAAAAAAATATCAAAATTATTAATAAATTTATTATCATCAAAACATGTATGATTGAAACCATTTTATAAAGTGATGAATTCAAAGTTATAAAGTTACCATAACATATAGCTCAAATGAGGATTCAAAAACTCATGAATCATTCAAATCAAAGTCAACAACATTAGATGACAGATGTCTTATTAATGCATTTTAGAACTACGTGTGTATAGCATTTGACCAAAATCATAAAGTTCTTATTTACAATTTACCCTATAAAATTATGAAATAAAATATTATTGATTATACAAGTTTTTTTTTTATAATATTACATCGAATTGAAGGAGAAGATTCAAATTTCAACATTAAGAGAAGAGAATAAGTAGCTAGTCAGTTAAGTCATATTCAAATCGACTTATACTTAGTTCATGGTCTAATTTATTGTTCATCATCTTCATCTAATTAATTTTTCAATAGATTAAATCGTGGTTCAATTTTCTTTCCCATTTCAACTAAAAGTTCGGGATATAGTATTAAAAAAAGTTAGGGAAAAAATCAATTTACATCTCTGAACTTAGTAGGATGTGTGTAATGGAAGGTTTCCGCTATGGTCAATCACGTGCGTTCTACGTGCTCTGCGTTTCCCTGATCTAGAATACTCGAGAAATAAGAACAAGAAAACACATGTATGTTACCTGTCAAACCTTCTCCGATGATCAAGTTAGTGGTTTGAAGGCAGAAAATATGTGTTCTTTTAGTAAGAGAATTCAATATGCATTACCTTTCTAGAGTTTATAATTCCCTTTATATATTGGGATTCAATTATGGTAGTCTTCCTGATATTATGAAGATAATATCTTTATGGGATAATACCTTTATCCCATGATCTCAAGGAAAGATATACTCATATAAACAGATAAGGAAACCTACAATACGCCCCTCAACCAAACATGCCGCCTGCAATAGTCTGAACTGGTTAAAAGCATTTTAGATCTTACTACTTGTTTGAGCTCACTACATTTCGGATAATGGGCTTTGTTGAGCTCGCTATCATGTGTTTTCTTTCTCCTTTGGACTGGGCCTATCAAGATATGGGCTTGGTCCACGGTGAATTTCACCTCTACAGTTTTCACCATGTTTTTATGTCCGAGTTACTTGGACATAAAAACAAGAAGAGGGTAGGCGACTCGGGGAGACCCGAAATCACGCTATATTGCCACGCATAGGTCATTTTGAATTTAAGCGTTTAAACTTTGAAGAAAGAGATTCCTTGATAACTTGTTATTTTAGTACATAAACTTTAAATTTTTGTTCATACTTTGATGATTAAATAGCCTAAAAACTAACTAATTATCTTTTATTTGTGTTTATGTGTTAGGTTGGAGAGGTGTAGATTAAAAAAATGGCTTAAATTAGCATTTTAGAGCTTTCTTGACACTTCAATGTCATGTCAACAACTTTCACTGGCCGCGTCCACATGGAAAAGTTTGAATCCAAGCCAAAATTCCAGAGAGCTCAGCCCCATAGCACATATTTTTTTGTCGCTGTAACACAGAAATGATGAATTCTATTTTATTTTATTTTTAAAATTTTTTTTGGCGCCGCGGCGCCCAAATTTCTGTGCCGCGACGCCTTCCAGATATTTTTGGATATTTTACTTATTTAAATGACTGAAACCCTAGTTTTTTAAGAAGTTCTTTTTCTGATAGTTCTAGGCCGTTTTTCTAAGGGTTTTCCTTTGTAGCTATGAATTTTGTGTCTAGCTAAACTCCTCTTTCCAACCAAGGTTAATCAAAGTTCAATTCATTTTATTTGTGAAATTTGATCTTCATCTTTCTTTCTCTTTTTTCTATGCTTCATTCATCATCTTGTTGATTAATTATTCAAATAAGATCCTTTGATCATTCTTCAATTTGATATATTGTCAATTAGGTGTTTAAATCTGTAATTGTTTATGCATCCTAATCTTAGTGACAATTAGCATGATTGATTAATAAGTCTTTTCATCTCATGCTATGAAAATATATGATCTAGTTTAAATAAATCGAACGTTTCACATTTATTGGCTAGAATTGGTAGTCCTTCTTATCTTATTGCTGTCAATTGATTAAATCATATTTTCGTACTCTAGGTTTATCTTTGATTAAAGAAGTAATTAATGATCATATCTTAATTACCGACGAACTAAAGAAGGATAGATTAATAAGACATTCTTAATTATCATAACCAATTTAGAGAGTGATTTAGGATTTCATTAGATAACCGATGATCAAATAACATGAATTGAACGATGATTACACATTTGGTTGGAACTTTCCCCTCATCAAATTTTCTTTAAATTTTATTCATTTTCCTCAATTTCTCAACAAACTCAAAAACCCCCAATTTTAATTCACCAATCCCTGTGGATTCGACCCTACTTTCATCAACTACAAATCCCATCATCCGAAAGTAGAGATATTTACTTTTGGTGGATTCAACCCCCATCAAATTTTGGCGCCGTTGTTAGGGATTGGTGTAAATTATTATTATTATTTTTTTTTTTGCATTTATTTATTATTATTTTTTTTTTATAGTTTAGTGTTTTTTAATTCCATGGTCAAAGCTGACTTAACTTCTTATGAGCTATTTGATTTGATTTTTTTACTCAACAATTGATTCCAAGAAATGTACAACATGTGGATTCATATGGAACGTACACTGCACCTTACCATGCAACCGACATGTATTGTACACTTCAAGACAATCCTTATAAGTATATCAATTTAGTTAGAGAATTTCAAGTCCGACAAAAATTACATTACGATCCATACTCAAATTCTTACGATTCTGGATGGAGAGGTCATTCAAGCTACAATTATGGATATGCCTTATTACGAACAATTTCAACCACAACATCTCAACCCACCTCAACAATCCACTTTGGTCTAGCCAGGTTTGTCATCTTTAGAAGAAATTGTCAATTCTATTGCTTCTAATACATTACAAATGCAACATGATCGAATAACTAGTATCTAAAATTTTACAAAACAAACGACTAATATGGAATATTCTATAATTGGATTGCAATCTCAAGGTATGACTAACCCAATACAAATCGTTAGTGCAATTACTTTAACAGAAGAAAATGAACTGAATTCAAATGAGACTGACCATGTGTGATTCTAAAATAGGTTGAAAAAAAAGTTGTCTCTCCAACTTCAATAGAGCATCCTGATGTGGTTGAAAATGAACTGTTAAAGGCGGTAACCAAAATTACTCCTCTTGCTTCTCAATTTATCAAATATTTTCAAAATGAAAAAGAAAAAGAAAATGATGACATTTATTTAATGGATTTTGATGGTGAATTTTTCAAATTTAATTTCGATGATTTCATGAAAAATTCTAATGACAAATCTTCTTGTTTTGCTATGACATACAATGTTGATCCTTTAGAAAGGATACGAAAAAATGATAAGAAATTTTGTCAAGTCGATTTGGGATGTGCATTGATGAAGAAGCAACTGGGTCTAGCCAAAGACATGAAAAAAAGACGTTTTTTTGGGAGGCAACCCAATTTTTTATGTTTTTTTTTTTTTTTTTTTTTTCGCTTTTTGCTTTTTTTTTTTTAGTTTGATTTGATTTTTTTCATCTTTAAAAATAAATAGGATCTAATAAGTTCTATACACGCTGAAGGACGATATTTTTTATTTGTCAAAATCTCACACTTCCGAGCACATAACAATCCAACTATTAAGGATTGCTCTTTCATGGCAGTTTCTTTCTCTCCTTTTATTTTTGTTATTTTTTAATTGAGGATAATGTATGCGCTAAGTGTGGGGGAAGAAATGTTGGAATAAAATTCAACTTTTTTCTTAATCTTGATGCTTTTAGTATTTTATTCATGGATGATTAGAATTGTTTCGTTTTGTTGAATTAATTTGAGGCAAAATAGGATTAGCATGAGTAGATAAATTCTTGTTGCATGTCTTGAGTAGTTTATTTTGATATCTTTTTATTAAGATGTGTTTTTGGATTTGATGCAAACTATCCTTGTGAGTATTTGGGCCAAAATGAGCATATTTTTCATAACATCTTGCTCTATTCATTTCTCGTGTGTTTCTCAAACATGGTTGATTAAGCTATAACTTGCTTTGTTATTCATGTTGAGGCCTATCTGTTGTTTGAATGCATAGAATTTAGAAAAGTCAATTAGGTGATGCCATTTTTAGATTTATAAAAAAAACCAACCTTGACAAATGTCTTTAGAAAGCTAATTTTGAGCCTAGACCTTTTTCTTGAAAATTAACCATATTTTAAACACATATCCTTTTTTTGATTTCATTTGAATCAAAAGTGGGAAGAATTATTTAAATTCTGATTCATTTCATGCTTCTTCCTTTCAAAGTAAAAAGAAAATGGCAAATAGGTCTTTTCTTATTCTCCTTCTTTCTTGTTTGTCTCATCATTGAAAAAAATGGACAAAAATAGAAAAGCAACTAAAGTTGTTGTGAAAAAGTTCTTCCAAAAAAAAAAAATTTTTTTTGATGAGAAGTTTGAAATAAGTTGAAAAGAAATAAAGGAGTTGTGAACAAAAATGGGGGTTTTGAAAAGAAGAAAATGGTAGTGCAAATGTGTGATCATTTTTTGGTAGGATGTTATTTGAACTTTGTGAATCAAGTTCTTCTAATTCTTCAAATATATTTTAGCTCAAATTTTCCTTCCATCCACCCTTACCAAAGCCCCATTACCACCCAAAGACCCTTAAATTCTAGCATTCAATTCATGTATTGGTGGCCTTGATGTGATAATTTAGCCAGCCTATGGTAAGATTTTCTATGTTTTGACTTGAGAGCTTCATGAATGCACCCTTAAGAACTTTGAGTGAATCCAAGTGAGGTATCAAATCTTGTTGCACTTTGATTTTAAAAAGATCATTAGAATAACTACTCTTGTGCATGCTTAATGTGAATTTATGCTACGATTGCTTGTCTTTTGTTTGTGCTTCAATTTAATTCTCTAAAGCTTAATAATTTTGGTTATTGATGAATGAGTGTAAAAGTTGAAGGATTGGTGGGAAATTGAATTTTATCAAGTTGCTATGTTCTATTCTTGTGGATAAGCATAGATTAAGTGTGGGGGATTTGATAAGTTGCTATTTTAGCACATAAACTTTAGATTTTTGTTCATACTTTGATGATTAAATAGCCTAAAAATAACTAATTATCTTTGATTTGTGTTTATGTGCTAGGTTGCAGAGATGTAGATGAAAAAAATGGCTTAAATTAGCATTTTAGAGCTTTCTTGACACTTCAGTACCATGACCAACTTTTAGTGGCCGCGTCCACAATGAAAAGTCTGAATCCAAGCCAAAATTCCAGAGAGCTCAGCGCCAAACCACATATTTTTGTCGTCGTAGCACATAAATCGTGAATTTTTTTTTGTTATTTTGCTTGGCGCTGCGACTTCCAAATTTTTGTGTCGTAGTGCTAACCCGATATTTTTGGATATTTTCTTTATTTAAATGACTGAAACCCTAGTTTTTTAAGAAGTTCTTTTTCTGATAGTTCTAGGCCGTTTTGTAAGGTTTTTCCTCTGTAGCTATGACTTTTTTGTCTAGCTAAACTCCTTTTTCCAACCAAGGTTAATCAAAGTTTAATTCATTTTATTTGTGAGATTTGATCTTCATCTTTCTTTCTACTCTTTCTCTATTTTCTTTTATCTATGCTTCATTCATTATCTTGTTGATTAATTGTTGAAATAGAATCCTTTGATCATTCTTTAATTTAATATATTTTCAATTAGGTTTTTAAATCCGTAATTGTTTATGCACCTTAATTTTAGTGACAATTAGCATGGGCAATCAAGTCTTTTCATCCCATGCTATGAAAATATATGATCTAGTTTAAATAAATTGAACTTTCACATTTATTAGCTAGAATTGGTAGTCCTTCTTATCTTATTGTTGCCAATTGATTAAATCCAGTTGTCGTACTCTAGTGTTGTATTTGATTAGAGAAGTAATTAATGATTGTATCTTAATTACCGACAAACTAAGGAAGGATAGATTAATAAGACGTTCTTAATAATCATAACCAATTTAGAGAGTGATTTAGGATTTTATTAGATAATCGATGATCAAATAACATGAACTAAACGATGATTACATCTTTGGTTGGAACTTTCCCCTCATCGAATTTTCTTTAAATTTTATTCATTTTCCTCAATTTCTCAACAAACTCAAAAACCCCCAATTTTAATTCACCAATCCCTGTGGATTCGACCCTACTTTATACAACTACAAATCCCATCATCCGAAAGTAGAGATATTTATTTTTGGTGGATTCACGACGTTTCTCATTTCTCCGATTCTACTTGAAGACTCAAGGAGTTTTTCTCGACGAGGAGGAGTTCCTTCAATCATTCTCCATCTTAGTTTGGTTCTTGCTTTTAAATTTATAGCATCCATGGTAAATTTCTCCTGATTTTAGAGTAGTTGTCCTAGAGCTAGTAATTTGTTTCTCCATGGAGCCTTCTTCTCTCAAACTTGTCGAAGAATAGCGAAATGGTATTAGGGGTACATTTACCCTAGCAGAATTGCTACAAATGCTGATGACTTTGATACAGAAACTGCTGCTACATGTTCTTTTCTTGTTGAAACAATGCAAGAAGATGATTTGATGGTTCCTATTCCTGAATCATTAGAGGAGAATTGGACCAGTCCTCACCATAGTCGTTCGTCTTCTGTGAACGGGTCCGGAGAATCCGGTGATTATGAGGAAACTCTTAGTGATAAGGCAAGGATAGGTGATTCTCCTGGCAATCCGGATGATGTTACAGCGACTTCATCTGGTAAATCAACAATGGTTGATCATCCTTCCCTAAAGGCGTCTGTGTTAAGACAATTTTATTTGGACTTTTATCGCTTATCATATCGGATCCCTCCGGATGTGGAGATGAGGATTCAAAATCCTGGGGAACAGACTCACCACAACATTGGAGATGGTTGGACATCTTTTTATGAAACCTTCTTTAACTGTGGAGTGAGGTTTCCCATTAGGACGAGGATGGCCTCAGTTCTAAGGGATTTGGAGGTTGCTCTCGGCCAGGTTATACCGAACACTTGGAGGGTTTGGTTACCCTCATGGCCGTCCCTACTAGGATGAATATGAATTTAACCTTAAGGATGCTTTCTGTGAAGCCCCGTCACTTTTAAATAAATTAAAATCAGAGAAAACAGCGGAAGTCTTTAATTTTAAGAAAATTTTGCGTGGTTTTGTTTGAAAGTTGGCATGCCGAAAACCTGTTTACATCCTAATTTTTAAATCTAATAAAATCACATGGAACATTAAGTTCCAATCAGAAGTTCAAGATGTAATATCATAAAAATAACGATAAAAAGCTCTTATGAGCTAAATACAAAGTATAATTCACAAATCCTTCAAAGTTCTCAAAAGTAAAATTCATAAACTTTACAACAGAAGAGTCCATCTCGAGGTCAGCATCCCTCGATCACGCAGCACCATCTCCCCTTCCACGGTCTCTAGCCAGGGCATTACCTGAAATTTTGTAATATCATGAGCTAACAAATTAAGCCCAGTGAGAATAATAAGCATAAAAAGTAAAGATAGACCTCAAACTCGCATTTCGATTTGTGTCCAATTAATCCGACACTTTCTTTCCTAGAATTCTCCAAAGTCTAGGTCATTCTAATCCATATTTTCCAAATGATGATACTTATTAGCACACTTAGTCTAATTGTTCATCCATAAACTTGTTATAACATAAATGAGAAAAATAAATAAACTTTGCATAATTATAACATCTCGATTCTCTTTCTCATCTATCATATGCATAAAAGTAATGAGTACATCCCGTCGGATACACATTCGCCATTTATGCATGAAATGAAGGTAACGTGGGTATTCAATTCATCCACCATTCCTTATGCATGAAGGTAACGTGGGTATTCAACTCATCCACCATTCCTTTCATTCTTTTCTTTTTCTCTTTTCAATGATGTGAGATGTTATGGTACAATAAATAATGGTGCAAAATGTTATGCATATGCTTGCATATGCTTGTAAAAGTAAATAAAGTAAAGTGCGAATATTAAAGAAATCACAACCAACATAAAGTAAAGGGGCAATAAGTAAATGACATAAGGTAATGAAACAGTTAAGAATCTCGGACGAACGATTTATAAATCGAACTCCGGTAATAATAATAAAAGTAAGAACATAACATAACGATTAACCTAAACCTTCAAAGATTCTAAACTTCCAATAATAATCCGAGGTTCTATTAACCGTTCTAAATACAAGTTTGGATTTTCTAATCTCCAATGATCCAACCTTAAGTTCAAATCGAATCTAACTTAGAATCTTCTAAGATTCAATACTTCCTCGAGAACTCCTAAATTCTTACTTAAAGGATTAACTCCTAATCCTAAGGGCACTAACTTACATCCCTCTAATCTTAGATTCGGATTCTAGTCTTAGTTTCAAATGCTACAAACCTTCATACTCATTCGCTTTCTATAGTTACTTTAAATCCTAACTATTCTCACCTTAAAGAAAGTTAGCTTCGCTCCCAAGTCCAGAAGAGCGATCAAACAAGCGGTTCGAAAACACCTACAATTGAATTATATCACATAAGTAATAATTTTACCAACTATCGATCAAACATCAACTAAACGATCAAAACAACGAAAAACTCAACAACCCTCCCACAAGAGGCCCACGGCCCTATCAAAGAAAAATGGGCTTCGGGTTTGGTTTTCCGGCTTTTAGGCAATCTAAAAGTGTTTCGAGTTGGTTTTAAGCAAATTCGATATTCCCGATTTCAATGGGTATCGATAATTAGGGTTTTTGAACAATATGCCCTTTCCCGAAACGAATTTAAATAAACATTATTTCATTAAATTCTAACCCAAAATCAAACCCAAAAGGGTAAATTTCAAACGGGAAGGGTTTCGACTGAAACTCGGTTTTAGGGTTAAGGGAAAGTCAAGTAATAGTTACCCAATAGGTTTTTCATCAACATTCAACAACAAAATTGGAAGGGGATGAGAGTTTTGGCCAAGAACTCAAAAGCTTGAATCAATTTCCATGGAAATACTATGAGAATTCGAAATCTAGGGCTTACCTTAGAGAGTTGGAAACGTTCCAAGAGTGGAATGGGTAGAAAGGTCTCGGCGAGAGCTTTCCAAAGCATCTGAAATCACGCAAAACGGCCAAGAAACGAAGCCGGGGCGAGACTTTCTTCCTCTTCTCTTTTCTTCCCTTTGTTGCTCGGGTTTGGAGAAGAAATGGATGAAGAAGATGAAGTTTTTTGGTCAAAGGAAGTCAAAGAAGATATTAATAAGAGGTGAATAGTGTTTGGATAGTTTTTTAAGAAATCGGAAATGACGGTTGCGTCCTTTTATGACTTTTGACTTCTAAAACGAAACCCGATGATCTTAAACTATCCCAATGGTGATTAATAATTATTAATTGGCCCGTTAATAATTATTAATACTATTAAAACGAAAATAAACTAAAAAGGTAATTAAAAGAACTTAAACCGAAATAAACTACTAAATTCTAATTTACCGATAAATAAATAAACCTTAATTACTTAAATTAAAATAAAATAAATAAAAGTTTTTTTTATCACAAAATAACGGGACGTTACACTTTCGTACTTCTAGTCTTCCAAATCGAATTAGTAAAATACTTCTCGATTTCATTTTCATGGTTCTATTGGGAGGAAGATCGTTATTGGTCTTCCTTTTAGGGATAAGAGGTGGAAGAACATATGGTTCTTTATAAGGGAAAAGCTGAATTTCGATGAGATTCACATCCCTTTGGTTTGGAAAGAGTCAGATGAGAACGATCGTGTTGAAGTAGATCAAGCGGAATATCATTTAGTAAACTAATTAACGATCTATTAATATCATACAATTTGTGATAAGAACATGAAGAACATGTAGATTCATGCTTTAAATTTCAAAAATCAAAACCGTTTTTCTTACATTGAGTAATAAATGGAGAATTGGTTGGAGGTTTCTTTGCAACATCAATCCTCAGCAATACCAGATCTTCTACACTATATCCCGATTGATCAAACGACACCTGATTGTGGGATCAAACTTTTGAAGAACTTAGGAAGAAGAAAAATATTTTTTCTTTCCAATTTTATGGCCAAAAATGGGCAAAGGCAAGAGAGGAGAGGAAGAGGAAATTTCAATTTTTTAGGAATTGAATTGTATTGTATGATTTATGAATGACCCAAGCCTCCTATTTATAGGCTAATGGAAAATATAATCTCTTTAAGATATTCCATGTAGATAAATGCAAAAAGAAAAAAGATATTCACTTTCAATTATTTTGGTAATTTCGAAATTACCATACATCAATAAGAGGATATTTTCTTTTCTTTTATTTGATTTATCTTGGGTAAATAAATCTATGTTATTATTTTAGGATATAATTCAAAAAATTATCTCTCTAAAATTACATGATATAGCCGAAAATACCATAATAAATAATTAATAAATACAATTTATTTAATTAATTATTTTGGGCTAGTTTCAATTGGGTTCATTAATCTAATTGGGCTTGAAACTCTCTCTTAAATAATAAGTCCAACTCAATTAATTAATTTATTAATTTCCTTTTAAATAAAATATTTTATTTAAATAATTAATAATATTAATATTTTCTCCTGACTAAATATTATTAAATTATTAATTTCCATTTAAATAATTTTCATTATATAAACAATTGATAATAAATCTTAAATTTATTAATTTCCATTAAATAAACTCATTTTTTAATTAATTAATAATCATTGATAATATTTTATTATTAATTAATTAATTATTAATTTTCATTAAATAAACTCATTATTTAATTAATTAACAATTTGAATTGACAATATTTTATTATTATTAATTATTAATTTTCTTTCAAATAAAATTAATTATTTAAAAAACTAATAATTATCAATTAATTTCAAATTATTAATTACCATTTAAATATACTCAATATTTAAATAATTAATAATGTCCAATTAATAATATTTCATTATTAATTTCCTATTTAAATAAACTCATTATTTAAGAAATTAATAATGTTTATATTAATTTTCGCTTAAATATACTCAAGATTTAAACAAGGGTAAAATACCATTTTGGTCCCTGAACTTTCACTTCAGTTTCGTTTTCATCCTTGAACTTTCAAAAATGACCGATTTCATCCCTGAACTTTCCAAATCATTTCGTTTTCGTCCTTCCGTCTGGTCATTAACGGAGGCTGACGTGGCATGCTGACGTGGCTTTATTTAACAATATTTTAATATATTTTTTATTTTATTATAATTTTAAATGCCTAAGTGTCAATCTCTCCTCTCCCCCTTTCTCTCTCCTCCATGGTAATCTTCTTCCCCTCTTGAGCAAAACAGGAGGCAACGATTACAATTACCCATTAAGACACCGACGTAGTTTTAAAGAAGTTAAGTCAATGGTACTACCGGTGGTTAAAACAATTGCTTCAGCCATCACGGTAAGAACCCACAGTAACCCAATTCTACCAAAATTGCGTCAATCTCAATCTCGAGAAATTACTTATATCATAATATTTCGTTCATTAATGATCGAAGAGGAAGCCAAGTCGATGGTTTCTAGTGAGGAACGAAGGGAAAGTGACGTGGAAACAGATCAGATCCGTAGATCTGAGATTAACGCTTCAATGGCGATTTTTTAGGGTAATTCGCGTTTGTCTGAGTATGGGCTGCAACAACGTGTTCTATCCTCTTTGTCTGATGGTTTTGAGCCTCTTTCATTAAGGCCTCGTGGCCTAAAACCCCCTGGTTCGCAAGTTACCATTTTATCTCCTTCGAAGGTTATTCATGGAGGCATCAATGGCGTTTTCGATTATGTTGGTTCTCAGCGTGTTTCGTCTGTTCAGGAAGGTTCGCATGATGGTTTTAGAGCTACCCATGAAGGTAGTTTGGTCCAATAACCTATTGGTTCGTCTATGGAGAACTCGAAGGCCAAAACGATAATGGATGCCCCTGCTTTCGTCTTTGCTTCTAAACGTTGGAGAAGAAGACGATGGAGAAGAAGACGATGATGAAGAAGAGAGGGGGGATGATGGTTTTAAATGCTTTTATCTTTGATGAAAGAGTTTGAAGACGATGGAGAAGAAGAGAGATAAATGAGGAGGAGAGAGGGGGGATGACCATGGAGGAGAGAGAAAAGGAAGAGAGGAGAGATTGACACATAACCATTTAAAATTATAATAAAATAAAAAATATATTAAAATATTGTTAAAAAAAGCCACGTCAGCATGCCACGTCAGCCTCCGTTAATGACCAGACGGAAAAATGGACGGAAGGATGAAAACGAAACGATTTGGAAAGTTCAGGGACGAAATCGGTCATTTTTTAAAGTTCAGGGACGAAAACGAAACTGAAGTGAAAGTTCAGGGACCAAAATGGTATTTTACCCTTTAAACAATTAATATTGCCTATTTAAGTAATTCACTTTACTTAAAATTTTCACTTCTTCTAATTGATTTCGCGACTACGATATTTAGGTTAGCATAAGGACCCGATGGACCTATAGATCATGGGCTTAATAATTAGTTAGTTAAGTGATTAACTCATAATGAGTTAATTACTTATTATCTACCTATGAATAATTGCATTATAGATTCATAGCTGAACTCTTCTTACTATAGATGAGTTATGTCCATTTATTTTATCTTTATTTATATATGTGATATATCCTTCACGTGGAACCCTCATAATTACAGGTGGATTAAATTTACCGTTTGGTCACTGTAATTACCGCTTTATCCTTGTGTTCCCACTGATTCTCCAATGAACATTATCTTTAATCGATTTAAAGATAATATTCTTATGTGATCAATAGAAGTCGTGACGTCACTTGTTCATGTATCGAATCAATACATCAATGGAGTTTCCTAAAGTTCCTAAAATGTTTATCATTAGTTTATAGGAAAGTTATGAATTCCATCTCGTGAAGATGTGTTCCCAGCTACTTATCTAGTCATGTTCCCAAAACAGGAGTGTATTGAGCGTTCTTACAGATCGCTCTCAACCATGTGAATCGAAGAACATAACTCCACAAATAGGAGTCAACATTTCACTCAAGATTGAGATCTATCACGGTTGATAAACTTAGTTTAATGTTCAATCATTTCTCGTAAACGGTATTAATAAGAAATTTGATAAAACATCGTGGTCCTGTCTTATACAAATCAACATTGCATATCATACTTCCATTTTATGTCACCCACATGAATGATCAGGATTAGATCATTTGTTTATAAATAAAATGTGAAGCTATCAACAATGTTATCAGGATAAGGTTCCTAAACGTTATCCATTTACTGTAGACACTTTTAAGTTACTTATCCTGACTTTAATCCTCTCGTATGACTCATATACTAAGTCGTAATTTCATAAGAGTAACTTAGGGTTTTACTATTTGAATGTTTGATATTAATATATTTCTATATATTCCTAATATCGTCAATTGAATCAATCTAGATAATATAAAGAACAACTATTTATTTATTTAATTTATTCGAAATAAATTATCTTTATTAAATAATTACAAGTTCTAGGACACATTCCTAACACGTGTTCCACCTTATTTTTGTCTATCTTAAATGGTTCTTCTTATTCTTCTTCTTTTCCTTTACAGTTTGGACTTTAAACAAATCTGATATCATAGCTTCGATCATAGAATATTGCGAGGAGTTGGAAAGAATTAGACAATTCATCAGGGAAGCTTTCGTTTGTGAAGAAGAGCTTATTTTGACTGGCCTTGGATTCCGTTCCGTTCCGCTCTGTTATGTTTCTTGGAATCAAATGTTTGTGGATTTCTTTTTCTTATTACAATGGTTTTGACATCCTTCTGAATCGTCATGGTTTTATAGTTAGAAAGAGACAAGGAAGCTTGAAATTGAATTTTCCCCGACCAGGTATGTTTAAGACTTTGTAGCTGTCAGGTTTCTCCTTGAATGTTAGCAAGTAACTTGATTTTCAATCTTTGCCGCGAATTTAGAAGAGGGTTGCGGTCGATGAAACGTAGCCCCTTATCAGGGAGAAGAAAGAACTTGCAAGGTGAAAAGCCCAGGATTCGTGTTGTTTGAGTCGTTACCTTCTTTTGGTTTTGGCACTCCTCATCCTACCGCTTCTCCGCAAGGTCCTTCACAGGATCCCTCTTTACACAAAGGCTTTCCTCCCTTCACTAATTATCCTTGACCCAAAATCACTACAACAAAATAGTTGATAGTTGACCATTAAAAAGGGTCAAGAATCTCATACTTGACGCTTTTTCAAGTGTCAAATAAGCGACCGATAAGAACAGTTTGAGAGTCAAGAATAGCGCTTTCACTTGACTTGGTAAAATAGTCAAGTTTTATGATTTTTGACCCTTTTTAAGGTTCAAGTATAATGATCATATCTTGACCCTATTTTAATTGTCATGAATTGGCATAATTTGATACAATGTAAGAGTATGGGTCGACCTGAATTAAGAGTCAAGCAATATATTTGTTTTCTTTAAAAAAATGTGATATTCGAAGCTAGCAACCTGTTCATTATAATATATGATTATAAATTTTCATTCATCCAACCAAAACATTCAAATTTCATTGATTGAAACCATAAAAAGCTATAACATAACCTATAAGCAAAAGTTCTACCAACAAAAATCGATGTCGTAGTTTACGTTTCTAAAAGCAAGTAACATAATAAAACTTTTGCCCATAAAAAATAATAAATCATGTCTTAATGTCAATAAGAGATGTAATTTCTATTATAAATTTAATCAACAAAAACAATCAATAAGAGATGTAACTTCTATATAAGTTGAGCCAAAATATTAGCCCCCTCTACCCGCACTTCATGAATTTCTTTTTGCGAGTATCCAACGTTTGTGTCGATCTACAAAGTATAATAAAATTACTTAGTATAATTTTATACTTTTAAAAGTGAAGACGAATAATAATAAAATTACCCACCACCTTTGAAATCAAAGTAGATTTGGTTGATGTTATACATCCCATGTATCTCATGACTTAATATCCACACTTGACATTTTCGTCTTGAAGTGGACACTATATTAAAAAGAAGACAATTAAAATTAATGATTATAGAGTAAACAAAAAATTAGATGTAAAACCATACACAAGACACAACATCAAAAATTCATTTACATTTCATATAAGGTTGGTGAAGCCAGCATAAAAAATCTATTACTATATAGCATACAATATCATGAAATTTAGATGAACAGATAAGAGTAAGATGCTTCTATTTCAACTAGCAGAGGCCATTCATCATGCACATAATAGTTTATTATTGTATAGGAATTATGTTTTGATTAAGCACAAGTATGATATTGATTTTAACTTACAACTTCTTATAATTACTTCTCTCTATCGATTTAGATTGAATGGTTTTCATGTTGATAGTAGCTTAGAAGATGGAGAAAGGACTTGTAACCAAAAACTAGATACCAAGGCGAGGTCTTCTTCTAGAGTTGAGTGTGAATGTTCGAATCAGTGAGGTAGAATCATGAAATGAGACCATTTCTAAAGTTAAGACTTTTCGGAGAGATCACTGCGAGATAGAATCAGTGAGGTAGAATCATAAGTTGTTGATGGCACATCACATGAAGCGGGGAGGTAGAAAATTCTTTAAAAGAAGATGGACGGTTTGAAAGAGGTTGCTTGTTTGAGAATGAAGTGTTAAAGAGTAATCACCAAGCTATTCATGATATACCCACACCTCCTCAGTTTATTGATAGAAAGAATGCATTTGACTGTAATTCTTCAGAACTATAGCCTAAAATTTCTACAATAAGTGAAGTTTTATGTGGAAGTGAAAAATATCACCTAGTTGAAATACCCAACATATAAGTGGAAAACCACTGCCAAAAATTGTTTATGGTCTCTCACCTAGTTGAAAATGATTATTTGAATTAATGAGAATTAGTGTAATGTGAACTGTGAAGGTCGTTGAAACCATATCCATAGCTGGAATATTTGCCTAATGTATTTTTCTTGTTTTCTTGATGCATAGGACATCTAATAAACAAAGTGACATTTAATGAAACTGATGAAAATTCCTCTAAATCAAGAGAAAATGTAGATAGGAAACTAAAATCATGAAAGAAAATTATAAATTCGTGTTGTCAAAGCCGTCATTGCATAATTATAAATTCCACAAAAAGATGAAGCCCATTTGTTCTAAATTACACCAACAAGCCCTACTCAAAGAATGAAAACAACCATTCTTTGTATAAAAAAAAACCCATTAAATCCATTAAACAAGTTTCAGAATCTTAGAACCAGAGAAGGACAAAATCAAGAATTGGGGCAACTAAAAAAGAAAGAGAGAAAGAGAGAATGAGAGATGAAAATATGGGGTAGTATGTACATATATTTACCTCAACATTCCTCCATAATGTTTTTTTGAGATGTCTTTGATGGATTATGTGCATCTCACTTATCGTAAACGACACAATTTACGCCACAAAATCCAACCAGCATCGGGTGGTCAAAACCCCTGGGGAAAAGCTTGTTTACCAAACCACCAAGAAAATGGCTAGTGGTCCGAAATGCCCTGTCACTGGGAAGAGAATTCAAGGGATTTAACTTGAGGCCTGCTAAATACTAAAGGTCTAGGTTTCCTAGGAACCGAAGGACAGTTAATCGGGCCATTTTTGTGTTGATTGCTACAATCATTTAATTATTTCCAGTCATGTTCTTCTTTTTAATCATCTCATCTTTTCTTCTAATAGATTAACTAAGGCTTTACTGCTAAATTATTCTTAACCATTTATTACTATTGATGAGTGTGAAAGCCACATTTTATAACATCTTAAGTAGCATCCGATATGCTGATACGAAATCGATAATCAAAAGATCTAGAGATTATTTCAAGACTACTATATTTTTATTTCTCTATTTCTAACCAGATGCATGATATTATGTTGGAGATAAATATAAGATCGCATTCAATGAATTTTTCTCAATCACGCATTAACTTAGCTAAAAAGTCATGCATATGAACTATTTAATTTTTATAAAAGGAAGAGAATATCATATCAAGGTCTCGTACAAAACACAGAAATCAAGCTACGACCAGCATGTTAGCTAAATCCTATCATTATTAAGTACTTTAGATAATCAATCAGGGATCATGATTGACTTTAATAATCAATAAATTTGTAATTAACTTTATTTTAACATGTATTTCCTCTTTCTAAAATCAACACAAATGTCATCTTAGTGATATTTTCAAGAACTACATTGTGAATCTCTAATTTTTAGATTCCTACCTTCTTTAATTTAGCAAAATGGGAAGGACACAAGTTATTATATATAAATATTATTTTAACAATTTTTGATTGGTTAGATTTTGACACCTAATATTAAATATTAATTATAATTTATTTAGATGAAATATTTCTAATTTAACTTAAAGCTGAACAAATGTCTTGTTCAATTTTTTAAAGGCTCAATATTTTAAGAAAAACTAAGATGATTAAAAAGAAGAACATGGCTGGAAATAATTAAATGATAATAACAATCAACACAAAAAATGACTAGGAACTAACCTAAATAAAATGGTATTAGATAAAAATGGTGGAGGAGAAATAGCTGAGGGAGAATGGTGGTGTATTGTCTAGAGGTGCTGTTAGGTAAAAAATTATTAAGGGGGGTTTGATCACGTAAAGATATCATGAGTTTTTGTTTCTTATAAAAACAATAATTTATATAAAATCACAACATACATAATCACCAATTGAAAGTTATCAAAACATAATCGACAGTAAATCTCACAATATAACTCAATAATTGAGTATTCCAGATACACAAAACGCATTAAAAATAGAATCTAATCTACAACCTAAATTCAAAAAAAAAAAAGAAAAGAAAGAAAAATACCTTTTGGTTTATTGACGATCGGTGGAGAGGAATAGAATGAAAGAGAAATTGCTTGAACTGAAATCCCCTGTGACTGAAATTGCTTGGACTGAAAAACACAAATGACGAGCGGCGTTTCGAATCAATTGGAAATTAATCGATTTGGCAAGGAGAGGCTAAATTTAAATAGAGATGACGAAGCCTGATGGTTGTTGATTGTTCTCCGAATCGCAAATCGCAAGTCTCAATCGCCTTGGAGAAGTTTTTCCGTATGAGGGTTCAGAAAAAATCTAAAAGAAATTAGAATGAGAGTAAAATGAAAGCGATGAAAGGAAAATGAAATTGATGAAAGCGAAACGTAAACTATGAATGAGAAGAATCAGGATTTAGGGTTTTTTTTTTCTGAGAAGTTATTCGTACGAAGGCTTCAGAGGATTTTTCGAATGAGGGGAAAACGAAAGGGATGAAAAAAAAATCGCGGGTATACGAAAATTTTTCGTACTCACGCACAGATATGGAATTTTTATTTTTTTAATATATTATCCTTGACTATTCAAACGTGTCATCTATTTAGATTTCAAATACATTTATTTTGACCTTTTCAAATGGTCAAAAACACTATAATAAAAAAAATAAAAATTATGCTTAAAATAAATATTTTAATATTTGACTCTTAAAACGTGTCTATTATTAATGTTTCTAATTACAATTATTTTGACTCTTTAAAAGTGTCAAGAAAACATGACGTTAAAAAAAAACTAACGCTCATAACTCTCCAATTTTTTCTTGACTCTTTTAACGTAAATTCCTATTTTCTTGACTATTTTTATTTAAAGGGTCAAGAATATATAAATATCTAGGGTCAAGAATACTACATTTTGTTGTAGTGAATGAAGCTAATGAAGGTGGATCAAGTGTTACCTCATTCTCAGTGTTCTGGGAGCGCTTTTGGTGACAATTTCATGCAATCTTATTTGGCTTCTGTAAGATTTGAGCTAGATTTTGTATCTTTGTCCCTCCCGCTGTATTTAGTCTGCCTCATCCAGAAGAGTTGATGGACCATTTAGATACATGGACCATAGTGGTAATGTCTCTTATTTAGATTTATTTTTTAGTCGATCATTTGCTAGCTGATTTCTTTCAACGTATGTTTCAGGCTTTTCAGGCGCAAGCTCAGTTGGTCCACTTGCTGAGGTTGGCCCTGTACGATGGCGAGGAGGCTAAGAATTTGTTCTTTGCCTCATATGAGAAGCTAACCATCACGGAAGCTGCTAATGTGGAGGTAACCAAGAAATTGAAGACCGTAAAGGACAAAGTTGAGGAGTTTGGAGTCGAATTGAAGAAGCTGAAAGCGGAGGCCACTCAAAGGGAGGAGTCAAATGTAGGGATTCACGCTGAGCTGAAATTTTACCAGAAATCTCTTACTCATGTTAATGGCAAGCTTACTCAAGCGGCAGAGTGTACTGAAGCTTATGCGGTGAGGGTGAGCCATAATGAATTAAAGTTGAGCTTGACCGAGGAGGAAAGATCTTGATTCAATCATGTTAGGAAGGAGAACACTATAGTGGAGTTCTAGTATCTTTGTTTGCTCCTTGACGAGGAAGATCAGATTGTCGAGAATAAAGAAACTATCGATGGCTCTCTATACGAGGAAGATGGCGATGTAAGGGGACCTCAAACTCGACTAAGAAGGCCGAGGACGTTGTCGATCTCCTCTAGGTTCGACGTCGGGCTCTTCCGATTGACTTTTTTAATAATCTTTTATCACATTGAAATACTTACCTTTTCAGTCACTTTATGAATTGTGTTTGCAAGAGCAGCGTTGACAACAATACTTTAATTGCAGACGTATGTTTTTTTTGAATGATGATATTTGCCTGAGTACTATAATTCATAAAATTCTGTTTTAGTCGGAATTTGGCTTCTCTTCTTCTTTATTTTTTGTAAGGGTTGGTTGCGTCTAGTTCGAACTCGATCGTTCTTCCTTACTTATAAGGGTTAAAATTTTCTTCGAAGATTTTACCTAGTCCGAGCTAAGGTTTTATTCATTTTTTTATAATGGTTAAATTTTCCTTCAAAGATTTTTCCTAGTCTGAGCTAGGTCTTCTTTCTTATTTTATAAAGGCTAAATTTTCCTTCGAAGATTGTGCCAAGTTCGAGCTAGGTCTTTCTTCCTTATTTTATAAGGGTTAAGTTTTCCTTCGAAGATTTTGCCCAGTCCGAGCTAGGTCTTTCTTCCTTATTTTAAAAGGGTTAAGTTTTCCTTCGAAGATTTTTACTTAGTCCGAGCTAGGTCTTTCATCCTTATTTTATAAGAATTAAGTTTTCCTTCGAAGATTTTGCCTAATCCGAGCTAGGTCTTTTATTCTTATTTTATAAGGGTTGAGCTTTCCTTCGAAGATTTTTCCTAAGCTAGGTCTTTGTTTCTTATTTTATTAGGGTTAAGTTTTCCTTCAAAGATTTTGCTTAGTCCGAGCTAGATCTTTCATCCTTATTTTATAAGGGTTAATTGCGCCCAGTTCGAACTAGGTTTTTCTTCCTTTTAATTGAAATGGTTTGTTCCTTATGATATAGAGTTGTTTCACCCCAGAAAATGTATCTATTTACTGTTTTATTGAGCATTACATCGAGTATTCTAAACCAAAGAAAAACAAAAAAGAACAAAGAAAAGAAAAAGAGAGAGGAGTTTATCATCTTGACTTTTTCCCCAAATGCAAGAGAGAGCTCTGAATGGTTCAGCATTCCCCCAATGGACGGGTCGATCACTCACATCATGGGACGATCTTGATTGTTCTCATTGCCACCATTGCCCCTATTATCCTCGTCATCTTCATCATCTCCGTCGTCCTCATCCTCGTCTTTCGGGGGTTTCAGGATGTTAATCAAGTGATCTATCTTTGCTTTCATCTCAAAGACTCGATTTTAGGGATCACCCAAGAGATTCTCTGCGCGACGATGAGATCTTTTGAGCTCTTGGATTTATAGGGCGATTAAGTCACCTATTGTCCTCATTTGGTAAAAAACGTGGGTGGCGCTAGCTATGGCCTTCTCCAGTATGTCCTTCGTTTCCAAAATATGTTTGACATGTGTTGGTAGAAACGCTGTAGTTGTCGGCACGCCTCCCTTTTACGGTGAAGTTCTTCATCTTTTTCCCTCCTTACTGCTCTAAAAACTCTTTGTTTTTGCTTTTCTCTCTTCATCATCCATCAATTGTAGGCGGCGTAGTTTTTTATGTCGTTGAGGCTGGAGTTTGAGGATTCCATTCTTTATGTGATTGCGGTTCATGGTATTTTTGAAGAGAGAGGGTTTGGGGAATTCTTGAAGAGAAATTTTGAAGCTTTTTATTTTATTGTATGTGTTTTGACCTATTCATAAGTTGGGAGTTGGCTTCCTTGAGAGCCTAGGGACGTTTGGTTTGCTCGGATGTTTGATCCTCTGAGGTTGTGATTGATTCGTTACGTTCCCCAACGTTCCCTATTAGAAATGACGTGTCAATTGAATTTTCAATGAGAACGTTTCGCTGCTGTTCTCTCATGTCGATCTTTACGGTCCAGTTCGGTTTATTAGTGGGGTGGTGTATTTAATGTCCTTTTGTTTTTTTATTCTTAGGAATGGGTTTCTATCGAGGCCTTTTTAGATCTTCTCATCGGGTTTATTGGGATGGGGTGATCATTAAATGCGACCCCTGTCAAAAATTGAATGTGAATCTTTGAGAATTTTTTTATGGTGACGTTATTTTCATTAATGATGAGGTTCATGTTTCCCAAGTTTGTATTTCTTTTCAACTGGTCGAATCACCTTGGAATTCATTACGTCTATTTTCTTTGTATCTTTTTGGATTCTTCATGATTTCATCTGTGCATGTTGACATTTTTCTGTGCTACTGGATTTGTTCGCAATGTAGTTGGGTTTTTTTCGTCTGTGAATGTTGACATTTGTCATTGCTAATGGATCTGTTCGCAATGCAGTTGGGTTACTTGTTTCCCCTATTTATTTGAACTGTTAATTTAATAGCATTCATGTTAATACGAGTCCTTAACTTCCATTTTTAAAATGTGTATATGTTTAGACTTATTTTCTAAAAATTGGAAGAGTAACATTCATGGATAAGGACAATAGAATTCATTGAATTTAAAAGGATATTGTACTGACATGCACATGAACTTATAAAGTAAAGTGAAAGATAAAAAATAAGTATATAAGTTGGTGATATGAATCATGGAACGTCACAAAAAGCCCAAGGACAAATCACAACATTAAAGTTCAAGAGAAGCATTGACATCCATTTACAAGCCTACATTAGCCAAGTCAAGGCAAGCTTTGAAGATCCGATCATGGAGGCTATGGAAGAGGACGTGATGAACTTCAATCTATGGCAAATACATTTGGAGGAAGAGTATTGAAGACTTGTTCAATCGAAATTGAAGAGAAGAGCTAATTAGGAAAGTTGCATCACTTTTGCAAACTTTCCTAATTTGGACCACTTTCCATATTTGTTCCCAAAGTTTCCATATTTGTTCCCAAAATGGTTCCAACGAATTTATGATGTATTTAGACATGTTTTAGGTCTTTTACATTCAGTTTATTAGCTAGGAAAGAATTAGGAAAGATATTATTCTCTAGGAAAGATTTTCCCCAAAATCTGCCAAATCCATATAAGGCAAGTTTTGGGTAGATTTTATTCTCTTCTTTATTCCGAATTTTCTTGTTATTTTTAGGGTTTCTTTGCCTATTTAAAGGCCTCATTTGTAACCCTAAATACTAAGAATTCATATGATAATAATATTGCCTTTTGCTTTGCTAAAATTGCTTAGTTTTATAGCCTTGTTCTTAGGTTGCATGTTTTAGGAACATTCAAGCAAACCTTGATCTAGTTTGTTTTTGAATTGTTTCAATCTTGAAATAAGAACAAGTTCTCTTATTTCAAGGTTTTTGATCATTGGAATAATCTTCTTTTCTTGTTTTTCCAAAGGTTTTACCTTTTTGTTCATGGGGTTTTAGGATGTGCATCTAGGGTTTCTTTGTTCTTTCAAAGGGTTTCTATTTCAATTCTAGGGTTTCATATCAGTTGGGGGATCATAGCCACATTGATTTGTTTGCTTTGTTCCTTTTCTTCTTTAGCTCATTTATTCTTTATTTGTGCTCGTCGACTTCGAGCTTCAAGAGAGATACTTCCATGTCTCGTTTGGACGTTTCTTGTTCTAGGAGGATTATTCTTTCCTTCTTTTCTTCCAGCTAAAGGTCGTCATATTAGCGGTCTTATGCAGTTAGCTTTCTCTTGAGTTTCTTATTTTTTCTCAACTTCTTATCAAAGAGGAAGTTTCTGATGTCGAGTTTGCTTGTTCTTTCTAGATTCTCCTTTTTGAAGGATTCTTTTTCTTTCGTAAGGTGCTCGATCTGGATCTTCAGAATGTTGATTTTGTGCTGTAACAAGAGTGAGCGGGGAGCGACAAATGCAGATGAGGATTCCATTGTTGAGTTGTTGATGATGTTTTTTAGAGTTACTTTTTATTTATAAGGTTGATGGTTGGAGTTGCATTTATTTCGAAATGCCTCGGTTTGTAACTCCCCACAATCTCATTCAATGAAAATAACGTCTCAAATGGTTGGCGTTCCATGCTCTCGGTATCCATGTTTAGTGCTCGTCTGTGAGGTGATATGTGCCCGGTTTAACTTCTTCAATTATGTGATAGGGCCCTTCCCAATTAGGTCCGAGCTTTTCATCTCCGAGCTGTTGAGTATTTCGAAAGACTTCCACAACATGATATCTCCCACTTTCGTGGGGCGAGGTCTGACTTTCTAGTTGTAATTTTGATATAAGATTTGCTGGTACTGTGCGAGTTTAACAGATGCACTTTCTCGTTTCTCATTTCTCATCTAGGCTATCCAACGTTTCTATCATTAGTTAATCGTTTACTTGACATTCTTCTAGAAGTTCACCTGGTATCATGGGAATCCCTTCCTCAGTTAGTATTATAGCTTCAGCACCGAAAGTGAGTGCGAATGGCGTTTCCCCTGTTGAACTATGAGGGGTGGTTATGTATGCCCACAACACTCTCGAAAGCTCTTCGGTCCATCTACCCTTAGACTTTTTGAGCCTCTTCTTGAGATTATTCAAGATAGTCTTGTTGGATGCTTCGGTCTGGCTGTTGATTTAGGGATGCCTGGGGGTCGAGAACCTCAATTGAATGTTTAAGTTTGAACACATTGTCTGAACTGTGTTCCCAGTGAATTGTGTGTCGTTGTTTTCCACTAGAACTCGGGGTATCCCAAATCAAGTGATTATGTTTTTCTAGAGGAATTGCTCCACTTGGTGTTCGGTGATCTTGATGAGAGGTTTTGCCTCTATCCAACTGGTAAAATAGTCGGTTTTCACCAGTAGAAAACATCTTTGTCCGGTCGTCGTAAGAAGTTTACCCACTATGTCTAACCTCCATTGTATGAATGGCCAAGGCACTGCAATCGTAGTAAGGGGCGTGTGTGGAACATGGTGCTCGGATGTAAATCTTTGGTATTTGTCACATGTTTGGACAAAGTTTTTACTTTGCTCGTACATCCTGTTCCAGTAGTATCATTGACTTCATGCTTTGTAGAAAAGTGAGCATCCTTTGAATGGTTACATCCCAGGTGGAGTTCTTGCATTAAGTATGTTGCTTCATCTTTATCTACGCATCTCAAGTACGGACCTTCAAATGACCTCTGGTATAGTTTCTGATTTACTATTGAATAACGAGCAGCTTGAGATTAAATTTTTCGTGCCCGACCTCTATCTCCTGGAAGCTTGCCGTTGAGTAAGTATTCTTGTATTTCTTGAAATCAATAGGATTCTGGATTTTTCTCCGTTATCTGATGTATATCGTTGGTTTCATCTTTGCTTGGTTCGTGCTTGGGTGTTCCAGATAATCTACAAGGATGGTTCTTTTCAGTTCGTGTTCCACTACTGAACCGAGCTTAGCTAGTGCATTAGCATGTTCATTTTCTGTCCTCAAAATTTGTAATATTTTGACGAATTCAAAATGCTTGGTGAGGTCTTTGATCTTGTCTAGATACTTCACCATTTTTGTATCTCTTGCTTCGAACTCTCCGCTGAATTGCTTGGCTACTAACATGGAATCCGAAAACACTTTTGCTCTCGTTGCTCCAAGCTCCTTCATCCTATTAAGCCCTGCTATGAGGGCTTCGTATTCTGCTTCATTATTGGAGGCTTGGAAAGAGAACCCAATCGATTGTTCAAGTAGGAAGCCTTCGGGTGTTTTGATAATGACTCCGACTGTGCTTCCTTTTATGTTGGAAGTACCGTCTACATAAATTTCCCAGGTTGTCTTTTCTTCTATCGGTTTTTCATCATCTTGAAATATCTTATTTTCCTCGCAGTTAATTAGTTATTTATGCAATGAACTCCACTAAGGCTTGACCTTTGATGGCTATTCTAGGGTCATATGTGACATCATATCCTCCCAGTTCTATTGCCCCATTTTATTAGTCTTCTGGAGGCATCAGGTTTGTGTAGGATTAACTTTAATGGGAAAGTGGTTCACACAATGATTCGGTGGCCTTGAAAATAATGTTTAAGTTTGTGTGAGGTTGTTATCATTGCTAATGTTAGTGTTTGACTTTGGTGTATCTTCTCTCAGCATCGTGCAAGATTTTGCTTACATAATACATGGGTTGTTGCACTCTCTCTTCTTCTCTGACCAGGACAACACCTACTGCTGTCTTGGAAATCGTAAAGTAGATGATGAGATCTTCTTCGTCTTTTGGTTTGGATAGGAGTGGAGGTTTGGAGAGATACGATTTCAGCTCGTTAAAGGCCTTTTGACATTTCCCATCCCACCCGAACTTCTTTCTTCCTTTAAGAATTTTGAAGAATGAGAGGCATTTGTCTGACGTCCGAGAGATAAACCTTCCCAGTACGGCCAAGCATCCGGTAAGCTTCTGGACTCATTTGACATTTTTTGGCGCTTCCATTTGAAGGATTGCATTGATTTGGCCTGGGTTTGCTTCTATTCTTCTTTTGGTCACTAAGTAGCCCAAAAATTTCCCCGCGGGATGCCGAAAGTGCACTTTCTCGGATTGAGCTTCATCCCATATTCATCGAGAATATTGAAAGCCTCTTTGAGATGTAGCTGATGATCTACAACTCGTTTGGATTTCACTAGTATATCATCGATGTGTAGACCTCCATGGTTTTTTCCAACTCTTTTTCGAACATTTGGTTCATCAGTCTTTCATATTTTGCTCTGACATTTTTCAGTCTGAAAGGCATTACCTTATAGCAATATCTGCCATTGTTTGTTACAAACGAAGTTTTCTCTTGATCGGAGGGGTTCATCAGAATTTGATTATACCCGGAGAGTGCATCCATGAAGCTTAGTAATTCAAATCCAGTTGTTGCATCTACAGGCTGATCGATCTTTGACAGTGGGAAGAAATCTTTCGGACATGCTTTGTTTAAATCTGTGAAGTCTATACAGACTCTATATTTTCTGTTCTTCTTCCTCACCACTCTACGTTACCTTGCCACTTTGAGTATTTTACTTCTCGGATGAAACCAACCTTTAACAGTCTTTGAAGCTCTTTGTCAATGATATGGTTTTTTTGGAAAGAACTTCCTTTTTTTCTATCGGACATATGCATGTTTGGGATCTACTTTGAGTTTATGGCTAATTACTACCGGGTGATTCCAGGCATGTTTGTGTGATTCTACGCAAAGGTCCTTCATCTAAAATAAAGGAGGGCGAAAATTTGCTCTTTAACTGCCTTATCCCTTTTGTTCCAATTTACGTTGTTCTTTCTTTATCCTTGGGATGTATGATCAACGTTTACGAGTCTTCATCGGGAGCCTGAGGTCGAAAATATTTGTGCTTTGATCTGAGGACCTCTGGCTCCTCTTCTGATTGTTGTTTTTTTTATTTGATCTTTATGGCATCCACCATGCAGCTCATTGTCGTGCTCTGGTTTCCTTTGATCACAACGATTTCTCTTTTGTGAGGAAACTTTAGCTTTTGATGTTTGGTTGACGAGATTACTTTAATTGCTTGCAGCCAAGGCTTGCCCAAAATCATGTGATAATTTGAATTAGTGTTTAAAGTTCGTGGGCCATCCTTGCTTATTCTTTTATTGAAATCTATTTTGATGCCCTCTCAAACGCTTCAGTCATAGTTTGTGGTGAAGATTTATTGAAAGATCGTAAAAGCTGATGGTCCGCCTTTGCGAAGACTGACGCAACATCTTCGACTCAACAGTTAGATATTTCTAACTTTACCTTTTTAAATTTGTAAATAAAGTCTCTCAAACTTTCGTCCTTTTTCATTAGGACGTTATAGAGGTTGTGATGACCCGACTTAATCTAAAAGCCCAGGACGCAAGTATGCACACGAAAGCGATGATTTAAGCTTAAAATAGTTGATTTAGAAAATTAATGAAAATTTCGACATGTAGTATTCGTAAATCTCAAGTCTCATATACAAAATAAAGAAAACCTGTTAAACAGAAAACATCGGCTCGTTGGCCGGTTCAGAGTATCACATAAATTCAAAACCAAAAGAAAAAAAAAGTTTGGTGCACCAATTAAACCGTTATTACAAGTCTTTAAACCGTACAAAGTTTACTTATAAATATTTCTAAAGACTCAACTTAAAACCGAAACACAAAAAGAACCACAAGTCACTTCCAAAACCGCAGTCTTGCAACACGTTAGCCTAGTCCAAAGGGTCCCTAACTCGAAGCATCAACGAGCACCACCTGCCGCTCCTCGTCCTCAACCTCTACCGAAACCTGAAAGGTGATATAGAGCACCTTTGAGCATGCACTCAATGAAAACAAAATGAATTAAAGTGATGTTATGCTTGAACCCATGCTTTCAATATGACATTGGAACTAAACACGTATGTCCAGGATTAAAATTCCCACATCAAGCATTAATATGATTAACACAATCACAATTGTTAACCGATACAACAACTCGCTTACACTTTTCCGCGTTTTACTACGTTCGTCTCGGAAACTAACACAATAGCTCTTCACAAATAAACATACATAAACAATAATTGAAGGCTTAAACATGTATGTTATAAGAATTCAGCAACAATGCAAATGCATGGTTGAAACAACTTGAACTCATATTCAAAACCGATATCATTTCTCATTTACACTTTCCCGCGTCTTAACGTGCATCTCGGAAGCTATCTCGGTAGCTACTTATATAACTCTCGAAGACATAATCAAAAGGAGTTAACAAAGTATGATTGCATATGTTTATTCAAAAGCTTAAACATGTATGCTCAATCAAAACTAACAACATAACAAGTATATGTCAAGTCTCGTTCACTTTGATCAATTCAATGCCAACTTACCATTTCACATCTCCTATTTCATATTCACAACCTTTCATTTCACATTCACGATTCCCGTTTTACATTACTCACGTCTTACCACACATTTCTCAACTAACTCAACAATCACTCGAGCCGTAGCTCTTTTACATCGGGTATATATGAATATAAATCTCAATCAGTATATGACTCGATCTTCACTTGACATGGTATAATTTATAAACGTACATAACATGGTAAATATCTAAAAAAAATCATGAGCAGGTCATCTCAAACCTTTCACATTTGCCATTCAACTTGTTTCCACACTCAAGCCATTCTCTACTCATTCACCCCTTCCTTCGGTTAAATTTCACCACTTTCCTTTCTTACAATTAAGCATGTAATTACACTTCAAAATCAACCCAAATATCAATTGTTATTTCTCTTTTACCATGAGCTAAACAATAAGCAAACCCCTCATACCATACATCTACTTATCAACTTTTAACCTTTATCATTTCACATATATAAAGTAATTCGTCGAATAATAACCCTTACTTATCAACCACACAACACATATATATATATATGTCCCAATCAGCATATAGAAGTTACTCAATGAGTTAATAAAAACAAGTTTATAACTATAATAGACTCACCCATCCCGCTTTCTCACAATCACGACTATTTCGACTAACCGGTTTTCACCTTGCTATTAACCTTCCTAATTCATGCTTTCAAACACTAGGTATTGATCTTAAATTAGCCTCATATGAATTTAAAAACCACTCCACACCTTCACAATAACAACCACATTCAACCAACCATACCGTCACTTTAACCCGTTTTGTTCTCACCTTTTCGAAAGGTCCTCGATAGCTCGTTCTTGCTTTTTATCCTACATGAAACATTCCACACACATTTAGCATTAAAATATCTCATTAACTCAGTCCATAATAACAACAATACGACTCAAACTCGTTTAGAGGTGAAAAGACCGAAACTAGCCAAACGGGTATACTTTTGGTCCAAAAAGAGTGTTTATCAAAAGTTTCAATATCTTATCCTTCCAAAGTGTTTTTATGGTGGAAAATATACTTAGAAACATCCAAAATTTCCAGATTTAACAACTCTTAAAAAAACACACTTAGAAAACACCTAAAACCAAAAACCTTATTATGAACTTTTTAGCCAACAAGGATAATTATTAAAATTTCAAATGCTTGGTCTTTCTACGTGTTTTCATGTATAAAATATGCATATAAACACCTAAACTTTCCAGTTTTGGCAGCCCCTTAAAATTAATTAAGAAAAATCCAATTTCAAGCAAACTAGAAGCTTCAAAAACCTCCATTAATGGAGTTTTTGAAAACTTATCTTCACCCATGGTCTCCATCCTTTCCCCTTTCAAAGTTTATGTATATCCTTAAGCCTAAACTGTAACGACCCGATTTTTCCGTTAAATTCTTTAAATTTAAATGCACAGCGGAAGACTTAATTTTTAAAGAAAAACGGCATGGGTTCGTTTAAAAGTCGAATAACCAAAACCTGTTTTACAACCCAAAGTCCAGAGAAAGCTATAAATCGGGAATGCACATTCCAAAGTAAAGTTTAATCATAAAAACATCAAAATACTTATACATACACCCTTCACGGGCTCAAAATAACACAAGTATGTAAAAAGTATATGATTTACAAGCTTTACTACTAATGCTTCAAAAGTGTTTAATATTGTCCTTACACCACCTCGGCCAGGTCAAGCGACACCATTTCCTCTACTTTGCTTCTTAGGACCGGGGTTCACCTGAAAATATTGTGGTGTAGCACCATTAGCAAACAATGCTAGTGAGAGTAAAATGAAAGCAAGTAATCCTATGAACTAAATCTCATACCGGAAATCGTGTCCAAAGGCCTAAATGTTCATTATTACCCATAACCACATTCCAATTTCCATGTATACATATGATAGTATCATACTACCCGTATTCGTCATTCAATACCAAGAGATGGAAAATAAAGACTTAAAGTAAAATTAACATTCACAACTAAGTCTCACTACACGTTTCTAAAGAATAGGTAAAAATAACATTAACTATCTTTATTACCAAACAAGTTTCATCGTATCGTGCTATTGTATGGATCGAAATCAACATACCACGTACGGTCATACTATGTCACAACCATCGCACCATGATACGTATGGATCCGAATCAACATACTATCATGTGCCGTATCATAGATCATAATACCATGGTACGCACGGATCCGAATCCACGTACTACCATGTACCATATCACAACCATCGATCGGGTATACCATATGGATAAATATCGCATACTAAGCCCGTGCGGTATTACCATATCACAACCATAAATGCAGGTATACCATATGGATAAATATCGCATACTAAGCCCGTGCGGTATTACCATATCACAACCATCGCACGGGTATACCATATGGATAAATATCGCATACTAAGCCCGTGCGGTATTACCATATCACAACCATCGCATCGGGTATACCATATGGATAAATATCGCATCTAAGCCCGCATCGGTATTACCATATCACAACCATCGCATCGGGTATACCATATGGATAAATATCGCATACTAAGCCCGTGCGGTATTACCATATCACAACCATCGCATATCAGGAGTTTCACCATACTGGATATCAGGAATTTCACCATAGGTATCAGGAATTTCACCATAGGTATCAGGAATTTCACCATAGGTATCAGGAATTTCACCATATCGCAACATGATATGTATGGATCGAAATCGACATACTATCATGTGCTAGTTACAAACCAAAGTACCAACATCACACCATGACTACGTATGGATCGAAATCAACATACTATCATGTGCTAGTTACTAAGTGCTCAAAGTTCCCACAAATTCATCACACCATGATACGTATGGATCAAATCAACATACTATCATGTGTGAATCATTGTGCCCTAGGTCTCCAATAAGTTAGCTAAACTCCGAAGAAGTCTACTAAGTTAAAAAGAAACCTAACTAGCTAGAATACACGAGTTACTACTCAAGTGCATCTTCTAATTACTTTACTTCCAAAGTCATCCAAGTGACTTCAAAACCAATCAAAGTAACTTCCATTTCCACTTTCATCTAACATCTCCAAATCACATTACCATACTTCCAAACCTTCCCGATGATCTCTAATCATCAAACTAACCAAAAGTCCAACTTTCTCCACACACACTTCCGAATTAAAGTCTCCAACCAAACTATAATTCTAAGAAGCTAATTCCCTCTTAACATCGATAAACAATATCATATCGAAACGTAATTCATAAAATTACTAACTTCCCTTTTAAACTCACCTTAGGTTTTAAGTCGAGTATCCAAGAATCGAAGTCGAATCCACACGACAATTACAAACCTACAATTCACCAATTGCACAACATATTACAACTCATATCTAATATGAGAACAAGTTTGCATTTTCGGATGAATAGTGATTTCGGATGACTAGTGTTTTTCGAAAATCCGGGTTCAAAATCGTCAAATTCCATGATAGAAATTCATGATTTCAACTTCAAAACTCATTTATAATAAAAAACGAACAAAACCAACTAAAAAGTTTCGAAAACTTACTTTTTGGGACTTCCCTTAGAGAACGGGAAACTCCGAAAAGGTAGGTTGGATAGGTAGCCCTCGTCCCTACCAATCCAACGCAACCGAAAACAAGCCGATCCATCGAGAAATGAATGAGAAACGAAGAAAAGAAATCCTTCATCCATGGTGGATGAAGGCTACGGCCAAGGAAGGGAATGAAAGAAGAAAAATGTTGATTTTTTTGGTCAAAGATAGTTTTAAGAAGATGAAGAGAAAATATCTAGATATTTTAGGGTTTGGGTAATTACGGTTTTGCCCTTTTTGACCTTTTGCTTATAAAACGAAAACCGACGGTCTTAAATAAATCTAAAGGTGTCTAATAATTATTAATTGGCCCGTTAATAATTATTAGAGTCACCGAAACGAATTAAAACGATAAAAAGGATTTTTGGATTAATTAACTAATAAAACTGAAATTACTAATTTTAACTAATTTTAAAAGCTTTAATTAAATAAAAATAATAAATTAATAAAATAAAAAAAAATTTACCTCTAAAAGTAACGGGACGTTACATAAACTTACCAAAACAGCAAGTAAATTCAGAATTTAAGTAAAAGAACAACCCTCAAAGTAGTTATAATTAACAATTCAAAAGGAACCCAAAACTCATAAAAACCTAGAACATTCTCATTGAAATCTTACCTTGGGTGTTGTTAAAACTTGTGGAACCTTGCTTTAATCCTCCCAAAATGAAGTTTCTAGCATAAATCCACCAAAACCCTCCTTGATTTTACTTGGAATCACAAACTAGATTAATGGAGGAATAGAAATTTCACAAGGGAGATAGAGGGGGAGGGCCGACGGGATTGAAAGGAAGAAGGAGAAGATTTGTTTGAATCTTCCTATGAATCAATCATGCACACCAAAACCCACTTGGATCAACCTTCAAATTAAGCCAGTCGAAAATCCAAAGGAAAGAAAATTGAAAATCAAAAAGAGGAAACATGGGGGGGGGGGGGGTAACGGGTTCATGGAGAAGAAGAAGGGAATAGAGAAAATTTGTTTTGTTTTGTTTTTTTCTTCTTTTTCTTTTCCTTTTTCTTTTTAATTTCTCCTAATTTCTGAAAATAAAGTTGTCTAATTGCAAAAACATCCCCCCTCCTCTTCATCAATCACCCAAAAACCCTCCACCTCATAAAATTAATTTTAAGTCCCCTCCTTAATCCCAATTGCTAAATAATCCTTGCCCCTTTAAACCATTGCCAATTGGTCCCCTTTTCCTTAACTTAACCATGGTTAACAACCTTCTTTAAACAATTTCCATCCTTAGTTAACTTTTAACTATGGTTAACCACCAAATAATCAAAATAAAATCAACCAAAAACTCGGGGCGTTACAGAGGTCTTGGTTCTTCTTCACGTATTTTTTGCTTACTCTATACTCTCCCTATAAGACCGATGAGAGCTCCTAGAATTTATGGATCGATCATCTTTTTAGACTATTGAACCATTTAAGGGCTGATCCCTTCAAGCTAGAGGGAAATTGTTTGTAGGTAACTCTTTCTAAGTTGTCTAAAGAATGCAGTTCGATTCCATTAGGTTGATGAAGTGATCAACGTATTCGGTTGGGTCGCTTGTCCCATCTTTAAGTTCAAAAGACGGTCTCCAGAATTTTTGTGGCAGCTTGATCGTGAGGACATGGGTGTCGAGTGGCGATTCTCCTGGATTGCACAAATTTTGAATAGACCTTTTAGTTTTAGACCCAAACTTTTTGAGGATGTTCTCCTCGAGCCTCTTATACTCTTCTGATTCCAAGACAGTACGGTGATTGTCTAATTGTTGCATATGCTATTTTTGTGGATTAGACTGGTTGGATGATCCTTAGTTTGAATGGTCGTCAGCGTTCATCAAATGTCGTCTTTTATTTCCTACGTCGTTCTACCTAGCATCTTCCACGTATTTCGCTCCTTCTAGACCGAGCTTGAGTTTGGCTGATATACGTGTGGATGAGTTGATCTCCTCGAGGTCGATGTCGCGACCTTAGGGCGGTTAGTCTTTGGTACTTGGGGCCTCAACTTTTTTCGATCTTTTCCTTCACACCTTCGTCGGACGACGAGCAGGACGTGGTTTGTAAATGACATTGTATGTTGGAATAGGGGGTCGAGTATTTTTCATGCGCATATGGTTCAGGACTTCTTCAACCTTCACTTACATAGTTTTCATGAACATATCTTGTTTTTCGTACATCTCCGGGATGAGCGTTTTCGAATCTGCAACTTGTGCATCGCGCACTGAAGTCTCTCCTCTTTCCTTTTTCCTATGTTCTCTAGGTTTTTTATGTCTTCTGGGGTGGAGTTGTCCAAAAGGGCTAATGTATTTCTCGCTGCCCCACGGTGGGCGCAAAACTGTAGTTGATGATTTCTGCTATAGTCAATCACGTATGTTCTACGTGTTATACGTTTCCCTGACCTTAAATACATGAGAAAAAGGAACAAGAAAACACCGGTGTGGTGCTTGCCAAACCATCTCTGAAGATCAAGTTAATAGTTTGAAAGCAAAAAAATATGTGTTATTTAGTAAGAGGTTTCAGTACCTTTCTACGGTTTATAATTCCCTTTATATATTGTATGGTAGTCTTCCTGATATTATGAAGATAATATCTTTATCCCATGATCTTAGGGAAAAATATGCTCATATAAACAGATAAGGAAACCTACAACACGCTCCTCAATCAAATGTATCACCTGCAATAGTCTGAGCTGGTTAGAAGCATTCCGGATCTTACTACTGAAGAGACGATTTACTAAATTAGCGGAATTTTATTTAGTAAACTAATTAACTCTTAATTAGGAATCTATTAATATCTTGCAATTTGTGATAAAACAAAATTCATGCTAGTTTTTTGAAAAATTTAAAACCGATAAACTTACATTAAGTAGTTAATGGAGAATCGGTTGGTGGTTTCTTTACAACATCAATTCTTTATAACATCGGATCTTCTATGCTATATCCCGATCTATCAAACTGAAATCCGATTGTGGGATCGAACTTTAGAAGAAATTGGGAAGAAGAAAAAAATATTTTTCTTCCCAATACACTAGGGAAATCGGCAATGGGGGGAAGAAGGAGGAAGATAGAATTCCAAATTTCTAAGGAATTTAATTGTGTGATTTATCAATGACCCAAGCCTATTATTTATAGGCTTATGGAAAATATAATCTAATTAAAATAATCCATAGAGATAAATACAAAAAGGAAAAAAAAAATTATCTTCCCATTATCTTGCTATTTTCGAAAAATACATAGATAAATTAGATATTATTTTCTTTTCTTTTAATTTAATTTATCTTGGATAAATAAATCTATGTTATTATTTTAGGATATAAATCAAACAATTATCTCTCCCACAATACATATATGGCCGAAAATATGATAGTAAAATAATTAATAGTGAAAAAGACACTTTTGGTCTCTCAGTTTTGAGTTTATTGACAATTTGGTCCCTGAGTTTTCAAAACCAACCTTTTTGGTCCCTCAGTTTTCGTTTTGTTTACCATTTGGTTCCTGACGTCAAAACTCTGTTATAAATTTAACAGATTGCTGATGTGTCATAATTTTAATAATATAAAGCTGACGTGGCATTAAAATATTAGTTTTATTATTATTTTAAATGATGTGGCAATTTATATATATATTTTTTAATTTCTTTTTTTATTAGATAATATACCTCTCTCCCTCACTCCTCTCTCTCTCTCCTCCTCTCTCTCTCATCACTTCATCTTCATCCCACCTCCCAGATCCCCTTTTATCTCAATCTCCATCATCAACCTTCGAATCAAAACCACAAACGCCGCTCTATCTTACACATTCTTCACAATCTTCATCATCAACCTCACACGAAATCGGCCCATCAGAACTTGAATCAGAATCAGAAAAAGAATAATCATCCTCGAGAATTTGAACTTCAGGGAATGATAATTCCAACTCATCGTCAGTTTCTTGTTCAGAAATGAAATCCTCTGTTTTCTAGATTCTGAACTTGAATACTTTTTTCCTCAATAAATTCCTCTGTTTTTGCTTCATCGTAAGTTTCTTGTTCAGAAATGAAATCCCAAAAAAATTGATTTTGATTATCCGGAGAAGGAGAAGCTAAGACGTGAAATTCTTCAACAATACAATTCACAGTTTCTGATTCTAACTGTGATTGTTGAATGAATCCATGAAATTGAGTTCAAAGAATCTCAATCAAGTTTCTCTCTTCCTCATGCTTCTCTCAACGATGAACCATAAATTATCAGAATGATGATTCTTCTAGCTTTCCCTATCACCATGAACCTAGAACTCGAGCCTCGCCCTTGATTTTTGTTTCTCTTATTTCTTCATCTCACACCCTAAAATCCATAATCTCAGGCCCTTTCTCTCCGACCACTCAGGGACGATTCATGGAGAAAATTAACATAAGATGCGGGTTTGTTGCATGATTTCAAGAAGCAAGATGATTTTGGGATTTTTTAGGGGTTGAGAGAAGAGGAAAATCATGAGGCCAGAAGCTTCGATGGATGGTTAGCGATTTGCGGTGGTTGAGTCGCGAGGAAGAAGAAAACCCATGTAATTTCAGTCGGAATTACTTAGAAGATGATGAAGTTTGGGGCGATTTCCATGGATTCTCAGTTTCTTGTTTTGCTATGTAAGGCTCCCGAACGAAAGCGAGAAGAAATTGTGGGCGATTCATCATGAAATTTTCAATTCATGTTTCGAATCCCCCTTTTTTGTACTAATTATGATCAAACTAAGCATAAGCGAGACCCACATAGCTTCGAAATCGGCGTTAATGGTAGTATGGGTGGATCCATAGTCTCATCTCATCTTTGTCTGGTTTGGTCGAAGAAGACGGTGGAGGGGGAAGGGTCTGGTTTCATCGGAAAAACCGTGGGGGTTAGATTCGTACAGATAAGATGAAGAGAGGGAGATAGATTAAGTTAAAAACAATTAAATAACTAAAATATTAATATAAAACTAATATAATATGCCAACTCATTTAAAAATGCCATGTCAGCAATAAAATAAATGTAAAATAATTGTTTTAATGCCATGTCAGCATTCTGTTAAATTTATAACAGAGTTTTGACGTCAAGGACCAAATGGTAAACAAAACGAAAATTGAGGGACCAAAAAGGTCGGTTTAAAAACTCAGGGACCAAATTGTCAATAAACTCAAAACTGATGGACCAAAAGTGTCTTTTTCCCTAATTAATAAATACAATTTATTTTCTTAATTATTTTGGGCCAATTCCAACTAAGTTCATTAATCCAATTGGGTTTGAAACTCTCTCTTAAATTAATAATTCTAACTTAATTAATTAATTTATTAATTACCATTTAAATAATATATTTTATTTAAACAATTAATAATATTAATATTTTCTCTCGTCTAAATATTATCAAATTATATTTAAATATTAATTTGCATTTAAATTATTTTCATTATTTAAATAATTATTAATAAATATTTTAATTATTAATTTCCATTAAATAAACTCATATTTAATAAATAATATTTAATTATTAATTTCCGTTCAAATAAAATTAATTATTTAAACAATTAATAATTGTCAATTAATGTCAAATTATTAATTACCATTTAAATATACTCAATATGTAAATAATTAATAATATCTAATTAATAATATTTCATTATTAATAATCTATTTAAATAAGGAGTTAATTTCACTAATAATAAAAAAATGGATATATCAAATATACCGGATGTTTTTATTAAATATCAATAGTACCCAAAACCGCCACCAGCCAAATTAAACTACATTGTGAAAAGACAAACATACCCCTGATTTAATTTCTCCTTAATTTGTGTAAAATTTAAGAAAAATTATAAAATCCCTTAAATTTTAAAAATTACTGGAAAAATCAAATCTAAACAAAAGTAAAATTATAACAAATAATAAAATAAAAATCTTCGAACTTTTAACTTGTTCTTCAACCTTCTAACTTCGTCTTCTAAGAAAATTCAAATGTCTTTGTTCTTCGTCATCCTACAAAATACAGAGATAAAAATTAAATATTTTATTAATGTGAAATAGTTTTGAAACATATGTAAATAGGCTTTTAAAATAAATATTGAATAAAAATAAACATTTAATTAAAAGTAACTTATTCTACAAAATAAAGAGAAAACGAGTTTGCCAGAGAATTGAAAGGTACAAATTTTTATAAACTGTTTACTTTTAGTAAACATTTATTGATGTGTGCTCAAAATTGATAGAAGGCACGAAATTGAAGATGAAAAAAAGGTAACAGATTCTAAAGATATGTAAATAGAAAATTAAAATAAATATTGAACAAAAATAAACATTTTAATAAAATCCTTCAAATCTAGATAAAACAATCAAAGAAATCATAAAAAATATAAGCGAATAAATAATAGATCTATCACTAGAACCCTCGATCTGACTCATCCGTAAGAAAAACCACTAACAAGATCGAAAAACAATAGAAACTCAGAAAATGATATGTAAATAGAATATTAAAATAAATATTGAACAAAAATAAACATTTTTAAAAAATCCTTCAAATTTGGATTAAAAATCAAAGAAATCAACAAATATATAAGTGAATAAACGATAGATCTATCACCAAAACCCTAGATCCGACTCATTCGCAAGAAAAATCACTAGCAAGATCGAAAAACAAAGAAAAACATAATGAAAAACCAAAAAACAAAGATAAAAACATCACCCATCCTCGGAAGAGATTTACCACGATCTTCATCATCAAGAGACCTTATTCTTCAATAACATCACACTCCTTCCATGGCTGCTTCGGATCATTCCTTCTGAAAACATCATTAGAAGAAATCTTACGAGATCTAGGTTTTAAAGAACCAGAGAAACGACTAGAAGAAGATTCTTGAGAATGACGGCCAACAGAGGAGCGAGAATGGAAAGGAGAATCGATGGGACTGGTAAGAACAGGAGTAGAATGAAAGGAAGCGTTGATCTTCGTGTGAGGGAGAAAGTCGGTGGGGGTGTTGGTGTGGAGAAAGTAGGGGAGGAATTAGGTTAGATTTGATTTGAATTCAAAATACAATAAAATTTCCTATAATTAAAAAAAATTGATTTGATTTCAATTCAAAATAAAATAAAATAAAATTAATTAATTAAAAATTAAATGAAATGTGATTTTAAGATATATTTATTATGAGAGATAAAAGGGTAAAAAAGACAACATAAAAAAAGATAACCACCATATCACCACCAAAAATGGTGTTTTATGGGTAGAAATGTTAAAAAATCATACTACCAGTAATATTGTAATTGGGTGAATTAAAATGGTTACTTCTGTAATTAATTCTTAAATAAACTCATTATTTAAACAATTAATAATGTTTATATTAATTATTGTTCAAATATACTCAATATTTAAACAATTCATATTGCCTATTTATGTAATTCACTTTACTTAAACTTTCATTTCTTCTACTTGATTTCGCGACTACAATATTTGGGCTAGCATAGGGACCCGAAGGACCAATAGATCATGGGCTTAATAATTAGTTAATTAAGTGATTAACTCATAATCAATTAATTACTTATTATCTTACTATGAATAATTCCACTATAGATTCATAGCTAAACTCCCTCACTATAGATGAGTTATGTCCATTTAGTTTATCTTTATTTATATCTGTGATATAATCCATCACGTTGAACCCTCATAATTACAGAAGGATTAAATTTACCATTTTGCCCCTGTAATTACTGCTTTATCCTTGTCTTCCCGCTAATTCTCCAATGAACTTTATCTTTAGTCGAACTAGAGATAAGGTATTTCTGTGATCAATAGAAGTCGTGACGTCACTTGTTCATGTCTCGAATTAGTACATCAAGAGAGTTTCCTAAAGTTTTTAAAATGTTTAGGTATCGCACTGATACCGTTAATTTATAGGAAACTTATGAATTCTATCTCGTGAATGAAGGGATGATTTACTAAATTAGCGGAATTTATTTAGTAACACAAATTAACACTTAATTTAGGATCTATTAATATCATGCAATTTGTGATAAAAAAACACGAAGAACATGTAGATTCATGCTTTATTTTCGAAAATTAAAACTGGAACTTACATTGACTGATTAATGGAGAATCGGTTGGAGGTTTCTTTACAGCTTCAAATCCTCAGCAACACCAGGAATTCTACGCTATATCCCGATCGATCAAACGAAACCCGATTGTGGGATCGAACTTAAGAAGAAATTGGGAAGAAGAAAAAATATTTTTTCTTCCCAATGGCTAAGGAAAATCGGCAATGAGGGAGGGAGAGGAGGAAGAGAGAGTTCCAACTTTCTATGGAATTAGATTGTATGATTTATGAATGACCCAACCCTCCTATTTATAGAAAAATAGGAATCCTAATCACATTAGGATTAATCTATAGAGATAAATACAAAAAGAATAAAGATTATCTCTTTCCTTTATCTTGCAATTTCGAAAATGCCATAGATAAATAGGAGATTATTTTATTTTCTTTATTTTTATTTATCTTGGGTAAATAAATCTATGTAATTATTTTAGGATATAATTCAAGCAATTATCTCTTCCCAAAAATACATATATAGCCGAAAATGCATACATTAATTAATAAATAATTCTAATTTATTTAATTAATTATTTTGAGCCAATTCCAATTGGGTTCATTAATCCAATTGGGCTAGAAACTCTCTCTTAAATTAATAAGTCCAACTTAATTAATTTATTTATTAATTACCATTTAAATAAAATATTTTATTTAAACAATTAATAATATTAATATTTTCTCCCGACTAAATATTATCAAATTATATTTAATTATTAATTTCCATTTAAATAATTTTCATTATTTAAATAATTAATAATAAATATTTTAATTATTAATTTACATTAAATAAACTCATTATTTAATTAATAATTTTATTGATAACATTTTATTATTAATTAATTAATCTTAATTATTAATTTCCGTTCAAATAAAATTAATTATTTAAACAATTAATAATTGTTAATTAATTTCAAATTATTAATTACCATTTAAATATACTCAATATTTAAATAATTAATAATGTATAATTAATAATATTTCATTATTAATTTCATGTTTAAATAAACTCATTATTTAAACAATTAATAATGTTTATATTAATTACCGTTTAAATATACTCAATATTTAAACAATTAATATTGCCTATTTTAAGTAATTCACTTTACTTAAAATTTCCATTTCTTCTACTTGATTTCGCGACTACGATATTTGGGCTAGCATAGGGACCCGATGGACCTATAGATTATGGGCTTAATAATTAGTCAATTAAGTGATTAACACATAATCGTTAATTACTTATTATCTAACTATGAATAATTCCACTATAGATTCATAGCTGAACTCCCCTCACTATAGATGAGTTATGTCCATTTAGTTTATCATTATTTATATCTCGTGATATAATCCTTCACATGGAACCCTCATAATTACAAGCGGATAAATTTACCGTTTTGCCCCTGTAATTACCGCTTTATCCTTGTGTTCCCGCTGATTCTCCAATGAACATTATCTTTAGTCGAACTAGAGATAATATATACGTGATCAATAGAAGTCGTGGCGCCACTTGTTCATGTCTCGAATCAGGACATCAAGGGAGTTTCCTAAAGTTCCTAAAATATTTAGGTATCGCACCGATACCGTTAATTTATAGGAAAGTTATGAATTCCATCTCGTGAAAATGAGTTCCCAGCTACTTATCTAGTCATGTTCCCAAAAAGAAGTGTATTGAGCGTTCTTACAGGATCGCTCTCAACCATGTGAATCAAAGAACATAACTCCACAAATAGGAGTCCGCATTTCACTCAGGATTGAGATCTATCACCGGTTGATAAACTTAGTTTGATATTCGATCATTTCTCGTAACCGGTACTAATGAGAAATTTGATCGAACATCGTGGTCCTGTCTTATACAATCAACATTGCATATGATACTTCCATTTCATGTCTCCCACATGAATGATCAGGATTAGATCATTTGTCTATAAACAAAATGCGAAGCTATCAACAGTGTTACCAGGATAAGGTTCCCAAACGTTATCCATTTACTGTAGACATTTTTAAGTTACTCATCTCGACTTTAATCCTCTCGTATGACTCACATACTAAGTCGTGATTTCATAAGAGTAACTTAGGGTTTACTATTTGAATGTTTGATATTTATATATTTCCATATATTCCTAATATCTTTAATTGAATCAATCTAGATAATATAAAGAACTTATGTTTATTTATTTAATTTATTCTTAATAAATTATTATTATTAAATAATTACAAGTTCTAGGACACCATTCCTAACAATCTCCCACTTGTCCTAGATCTTTGGAGATTTGACTTGTAATTCCAGTCAAACTGGATGACTATCAACTATTTAGCCATGGTAGTCATTTTAATACTTTATCAGTAACGTTTTCATCTATTTAGTATGTATTTCTTTTGTCTGATGTTAGTTTCATTAAGTGTAATAGATTCCATATTTTATCGCCATAAAATAAACTCTATTAACTATTGATTTGAAACCATCATGCTCAACCACCTTTTCATTTACTAACAACTTAGTAACCACGCGAATCTAGAGTTTAGTTAGTAAAAACTTATTTTACTTATACTTAACTCATTTGAAGTTTAATTCGCAAAGGTCTTTTGTCGAATGCTTACATGGAAGTAAATTCATGTTCGAATTTGAGCCCGTGCAACTTATAAAATCTCCCATTTTATCTATGTGCACTAACATACTATTTGTAAATTTTATTTTAGTCACATTGGTTCTAGGATTCTCGAAATTCTTAAGCTCCCACTACAAAGTAATTCTCCATTACTTTCATTTGTTCAATGATTACAATTCTATACTTCTTATTATTTCCAAAATAATGTATAAGTATAAGTGACCCTTTTCAACTCAACTATTGAAAATTCATGTCATTTTTATTTCACTTATTTTGAACTTTATTCATTGATTTTGAAGTCAATGAGTTTCACTTGGACTTCGAAAGTCCTTTAGTTCGTATTATGACGCTCCCACTCAAATAAAGTTCTACAAGTAGTTTAACAATTTAAACTTTTAAATAACTACTTGTTTTTATTGTGAAATAAAATCATTGTAATTCTTTTCTATCTTAAGTATGGTTTAAACTTTTTCAGTATCACTAATTTACTGAACTTTTCTTTGATAATTTGTGAATTCAATTATCCACTAATTATTACTTTTCAATTTCTATTTTGTTTATTCCTTATCAGTTAGTACTCCTTTAAAACATCCTTTTAAATAACTGAATGTTTGGAATATAAGAAATTGATTTAATGTTTACTTATCACTTAAGTTCTAACATCTAAATGTTCAAGCTTTAGTGATATTTAAGTCTAGTTATCTTTGATAAATCAAAGATATTCCATTTTACTTATCCCATAAGTTCGTGGATTAATATGGTTATCATCTCAAATTCCTTGAGAACCATCTTTAAGAGATTAATCCCTCTAACTTATTTAAGTAATTTTAGACTTAAGTATTTAAACATTTTTAAACCTTATAACTCATTTAGATATACCGGAGTTTAGAATTTGGATTTGGAATTTATTTGTTTTATACTAAGTATTTTGAATAACCATCCAATCACACTTTGGAACTTTGTAATATAATTGTAAAGGAATATCAACCTAAATAACTCTTATTTAAAATATTCCCAAACTTGGTTCGTACGAAATGAGAACCAATAGTTATTACATAATTCAAAATAAAAACAAATTGATAACTAAACTAAACTCGAAAACTATAGCTTGGGAAGAGAAATATTTTCTTCCCTTTTAGACTATTGTAAAATCGGTTACGAGGAGAATAGGAAGAAGAAAACTTTTCAATTTCGAAAATTGAAATTAGAAGCTTTTGAATGAACAACCAAGACGTTTGTATTTATACGCAAAACAGTTTTCCAATCGAATTAGAAAATACTATTAAAATAAATACAAGATAAATGCCAAGAATAAAATCAAATTTTATTCCTTATTTATCTTACGTGCCGATTTTATGTGTATAAAATCAATAAGAAAAACTAATTTTTCTTTGTTTAATTTGTCTTTGGTTGAACATTCTTTTATATATTTTTTTAGACAAAATAATTTAACAATTATTTCCTAAAATATTATATATGAGTCGATTTTGGTATTTAATAATTCAAATAATTTGAACCAAAATCCATTGAATTCATTAATTCAATTATAGATTCTTCCTTATTAATAAATCTTATTTATTAACTCTTGATATTTATTTCAATAAATCAATTATTCAAATAAAATATCATATTCCGATTTTGTATATTATTAATAAATATTTATCATTTCTATTTAAATAATTGACATTATTTAAATTAATAATAAATATGCTATTTACTATTATTCTTTTAAATAATCACTATTATTTAAAATTAGTAATAAATGTTTAATTATTAATTTCCATTCAGGTAAACACATTACCTAAATAATTAATAATTATTTATTAACAATATTTTATTATTAATTACCATTTAAATAAACACATTATTTAAATAATTAATAACAATGATATTAATTTCCATTTAAATAAACTCATTATTTAAATAATTAATATTGTCTATTTAAGTAAATTGCTTTACTTAAATTATTCATTTCCTTTTCTAGGAAACACAGTTCTCATAGTTCAGTTTGTTCTTTCCAAGTGTAGTGACTAAAACAGATGTTATATTACTGAAATTTAAATAAACTTTATCTTAATAATCTAACATGCATTCAACATTCAAATACTCAAAGTTTCGACATATAATTAAATATGATGCATGAATGCGAACATATTAATGAACAGAAAAGCCCTAAAACATGTTACTATGTCACGATATTTTAATGATACTGGTGAAGTGCCGTCGAATGATAGGTCAGTTACCATCATTAAAACGAGATCCCACTCGAATAATTGACAACCGGAATAACTCATATTCCTATGTCATTGTTTACCGTGTATTTGGTCCAGGAGTTTTGATAACAAATTTATCAAATTTCTTTTAAGTGTGACCCATTAATTTAGTCTTTTAAATAAAATTGAAGAGTGTCTACGAAGTGTAGATTCGATCTTCAATCAATCTCATTTAAAATTCTTTATCCCTTTCGGGAGACCCAACTTGATATTGATTTATACAATAAACCTTCCTATGGGAATGAACACTGCAGCAAGTGTTACAGAGGCCATGTATAAATCTCACGTTTCGAGCCCATTAGTGGAGACCATAGGATACATTGACATGTTTCCTTCTCCCACTTAATATTTTGAGTTAGGGTTTCATAACTTAGACTAATTTAGGCTAACTCATTAATCCAAGTTTTAATTAACCTAATCAACTTTAACTCTTAAATTGGTTAGATTAATTTTATAAAGTGATTGTTCAAGTTTTCCTAATTAAAACTAATCACATTATGAGCCGTCTTAATAATTTTGATTTATTAATTTGAACTTTTCTCCCGGATCGCTCCCGAGTTAGAGGCGCTCCAGGTGTTGGGGAACTTTATGAAACCTCATCGCCAGGCGAGCTTTCTCTGGAGATCCATTCAATTTAATTAATCATAATTATTAATTTTTAATTAACCCTTAATTAAAAGTTTCTATTTGTTTACCTTATATGGATTTTGGCCCAATTGTTTAAACAATAATTCCATATTACAAATAATTCATTTAGTTTCTATTCAACTTTTAAACTAGATTTAACTTTTGAATTTTAACTAAATAAGCATGCTTTTAATTCTAAAACAATTAGAATATAATTTTCGATAATAATATTTATAAAATAAAATTATAGCATGCTTCACATACATTAGCATATAATAACACATATTATATCTTGATGCATGTATGTATAATTAATTAAAATCATACAACCTATGGTGGGATTTTCTACATGACATACTCTTATGCATGAATATTATTTAAAAACAATTATATCATACATATAAAAATTTAAATAATAAATAGCTAAATTGACCGGTATTCTTGGCACTATTTCTAAAACGGAAAATTAAATTACAACTTAATTTAAATCTTCCATTGTAGAACTTGAGGCTTCAACTTTCTCTCTCCTCCATGGTGTAGGCGTGGGCATGGGTATTTATGGGGCAAATATTATCTCCTTAATATTTCCATAAATACTTGTTTTAAAATAATTATCTTTTAATTAAATGGAAAAAATAAAAAAAATATTTTCCATGTAATCTTATATCAATTTCTAAATTCATAATTCAAGATAGGGATATAATCTTTAAAAAGATTTTATCCTTATCTTAAATTTTTAAATTTTTAAATTGAGATAACAAGATAATTATGTTAAAATATCTTACCACATCTTACCTTATCTCATCCTTTTCTCTCTCCTTGGGCGTGCCGATTTTTGCCTCCTTTGGTATGGGAAAATTACAAATTTTTCCTATACCCTAAAATTAGGGTTTACAAATTTTCTACTAAAATTTAAAATCCTAAGTGCCTCAAGAATACCTAAACAGTCAATTAGCAAACCTCCACAATTTATATAGCACAACTTATATAAACATACATAAAACGATTTTTATGCAACCCACCAAATTTTCGAAAAAACACAAATTTGCATGATAATTAAAATTAGCTCTGATACCAATTGAAGGGATGATTTACTAAATTAGCGGAATTTATTTAGTAACACAAATTAACACTTAATTTAGGATCTATTAATATCATGCAATTTGTGATAAAAAAAACACGAAGAACATGTAGATTCATGCTTTATTTTCGAAAATTAAAACTGGAACTTACATTGACTGATTAATGGAGAATCGGTTGGAGGTTTCTTTACAGCTTCAAATCCTCAGCAACACCAGGTCTTCTACGCTATATCCCGATCGATCAAACGAAACCCGATTGTGGGATCGAACTTAAGAAGAAATTGGGAAGAAGAAAAAATATTTTTTCTTCCCAATGGCTAAGGAAAATCGGCAATGAGGGAGGGAGAGGAGGAATAGAGAGTTCCAACTTTCTATGGAATTAGATTGTATGATTTATGAATGACCCAACCCTCCTATTTATAGAAAAATAGGAATCCTAATCACATTAGGATTAATCTATAGAGATAAATACAAAAAGAATAAAGATTATCTCTTTCCTTTATCTTGCAATTTCGAAAATGCCATAGATAAATAGGAGATTATTTTATTTTCTTTATTTTTATTTATCTTGGGTAAATAAATCTATGTAATTATTTTAGGATATAATTCAAGCAATTATCTCTTCCCAAAAATACATATATAGCCGAAAATGCATACATTAATTAATAAATAATTCTAATTTATTTAATTAATTATTTTGAGCCAATTCCAATTGGGTTCATTAATCCAATTGGGCTAGAAACTCTCTCTTAAATTAATAAGTCCAACTTAATTAATTTATTTATTAATTACCATTTAAATAAAATATTTTATTTAAACAATTAATAATATTAATATTTTCTCCCGACTAAATATTATCAAATTATATTTAATTATTAATTTCCATTTAAATAATTTTCATTATTTAAATAATTAATAATAAATATTTTAATTATTAATTTACATTAAATAAACTCATTATTTAATTAATAATTTTATTGATAACATTTTATTATTAATTAATTAATCTTAATTATTAATTTCCGTTCAAATAAAATTAATTATTTAAACAATTAATAATTGTTAATTAATTTCAAATTATTAATTACCATTTAAATATACTCAATATTTAAATAATTAATAATGTATAATTAATAATATTTCATTATTAATTTCATGTTTAAATAAACTCATTATTTAAACAATTAATAATGTTTATATTAATTACCGTTTAAATATACTCAATATTTAAACAATTAATATTGCCTATTTTAAGTAATTCACTTTACTTAAAATTTCCATTTCTTCTACTTGATTTCGCGACTACGATATTTGGGCTAGCATAGGGACCCGATGGACCTATAGATTATGGGCTTAATAATTAGTCAATTAAGTGATTAACACATAATCAGTTAATTACTTATTATCTAACTATGAATAATTCCACTATAGATTCATAGCTGAACTCCCCTCACTATAGATGAGTTATGTCCATTTAGTTTATCATTATTTATATCGTGATATAATCCTTCACGTGGAACCCTCATAATTACAAGCGGATAAATTTACCGTTTTGCCCCTGTAATTACCGCTTTATCCTTGTGTTCCCGCTGATTCTCCAATGAACATTATCTTTAGTCGAACTAGAGATAATATACTCGTGATCAATAGAAGTCGTGGCGCCACTTGTTCATGTCTCGAATCAGGACATCAAGGGAGTTTCCTAAAGTTCCTAAAATATTTAGGTATCGCACCGATACCGTTAATTTATAGGAAAGTTATGAATTCCATCTCGTGAAAATGAGTTCCCACTACTTATCTAGTCATGTTCCCAAAAGAAGTGTATTGAGCGTTCTTACGACGCTCTCAACCATGTGAATCAAAGAACATAACTCCACAAATAGGAGTCCGCATTTCACTCAGGATTGAGATCTATCACGGTTGATAAACTTAGTTTGATATTCGATCATTTCTCGTAAACCGGTACTAATGAGAAATTTGATCGAACATCGTGGTCTCTGTCTTATACAATCAACATTGCATATGATACTTCCATTTCATGTCTCCCACATGAATGATCAGGATTAGATCATTTGTCTATAAACAAAATGCGAAGCTATCAACAGTGTTACCAGGATAAGGTTCCCAAACGTTATCCATTTATCGTAGACATTTTTAAGTTACTCATCTCGACTTTAATCCTCTCGTATGACTCACATACTAAGTCGTGATTTCATAAGAGTAACTTAGGGTTTACTATTTGAATGTTTGATATTTATATATTTCCATATATTCCTAATATCTTTAATTGAATCAATCTAGATAATATAAAGAACTTATGTTTATTTATTTAATTTATTCTTAATAAATTATTATTATTAAATAATTACAAGTTCTAGGACACCATTCCTAACAGTGAAGATGCGTTCCCACTTACTTATCTAGCTATGTTCCCAAAGCAGGAGTGTATTGAGCGTTCTTATAGATCGCTCTCAACCATGTGAATCAAAGAACATAACTCCATAAATAGGAGTCCGCATTTCACTCAGGATTGAGATCTATCACGGTTAATAAACTTAGTTTGATATTCGATCATTTCTCGTAAACGATACTAATGAGAAATTTGATCGAACATCGTGGTCCTGTCTTATACAATCAACATTGCATATGATACTTTCATTTCATGTCTTGCACATGAATGATCTAGATTAGATCATTTGTCTATAAACAAAATGAAAAGCTATCAACAGTGTTACGAGGATAAGATTCCCAAATGTTATCCGTTTATTGTAGACACTTTTAAGTTACTCATCTCGACTTTAATCCTCTCATATCACTCACATACTAAGTCGTGATTTCATGAGAGTGACTTAGAGTTTTACTATTTGAATGTTCGATATTAATATATTTTCATATATTCCTAATACCGTTAATTGAATCAATCTAGATAATATAAAGAACTTATGTTTATTTATTTAATTGATTCAAAATAAATTATTATTATTAAATAATTACAAGTTCTAGGACACCATTCCTAACAACTACTTGTTCGAGCTCACTACATTCCGGATAATGGGCTTTATTGAGCGCGCTGACATAGCTATCATGTGTTTCTTTTCTCCTTTGGACTGGGCCTATCAAGATATGGGCTTTTGACATTGGGCCTGGTCCACAGTGAATTTCATTTCTACAGTGTGTCAATTTAAACCTTGAACTTTTTATTTTATCAATTTCAACCCTGAACTTACTTAAGGGAATCAATTTACACCCATCATTACTTTTTCGTCTTTTCTCTGTTAGTGGCCCTTTTTTCTCTCATACGATTTGGCCATTATTGGTGCAAGTTGGTTCAATTCCAGTTGAATGCTCTCAATATATTGTTGCTTTTGGTCACAAGAAGAATTGAGAATAGATGCAAGGCTTCCGGGTTGGAATGTTAAGCATTTTATTTCCTAATTACTGAAGTTTTTTTTATCATTTCTATTTAAATTGATGATTTTTTGGAAAAAACGCCATTAATATTTCGGGATAATTAGGATGATTTGGTCCTATATGTTTTAGACTTTAGTTCAGGGTGTTTGAAATTCGTTGAACCAATCTATCTGCCATATTTTTATATACGATACAAAATTTTTCCTATTATGATTAAGTTGTTTTTATGGTTTATATGCCCTTGCTAATAGCCAATCAATATTTTATTTAGTTAATTAATTTAGTCAAGTTGCTATTTAGTTTCTTTCATTGGATTTATTATGAGCTTTTCATTTTAAAATACTAATTTAGTCACTAGATTTTTAATTGTGTGTAACTTTTGTCAATGCCAATTTGCTCCAGTGGCCGAAAGGGAGATGACACAGCTCAAACATCACAACTATCTAATGTCACAAGAAGACTTTCTAGCACCATTTTTTCTTTCCCTACATCCTTCCAAAGATGTTGTAAATAGATCTCTATATACATAAATAGATTGGTCTATGTCTTCATTTCCCCCAATAAAAAATTTAAAATAAAATAAAAATGCTACTTTCACTACTATTGTTCATATCTACTTTCCTTTTTTTATTTTGCTTGCAAACAATGTATATACTTGAAAAAACTGGAATATGACTCGTAAGATTTCTTCAAACAATGTTTATTCAATATCCTCAATGTTATGGGCTTCTTGAATAGAAAAATAGGCATATTTTACTGTGAGACCTAGAAAATTACTTCATGCTTGCTTTCAAAATAATGATGTCAAATGATATCAAATTCTGTCCATTCATTTATCTACAAAAAGAACCTATAGATATAAAAGTACAGATAAAAAGTTGTTTACAAAAAAGTTAACATCATAAATGAGGCATCCATTGTCCTCACAAAAAGAAGCTATCAGAAACATCAAAATGAAATTGTCATTGTTTCAGTTCGCATGCTTTTCTTTTTTAGTTTAGTCTTGGGCGTGGCCTTCGTCTTCGTCTTCATCTTTCTCTTATTCTTTGGCTTTTCCCTCCACCTTCACTTTCTCTTCCACTTTGAATGTCTAGAGATATTGTCTCATTAATATTTGATATGGAATATGTAGTTGATGGTTTTGCATAAATAGTAGAGTGATCAACCTACATTGAAGTAATGAAGAACAATAATAAGAGCAACCCACATATAAACAATGCAATAATATATGAGATATTGGTTTTCAAGTGAATAGCACCAAAATTTATGACTCATCTAAAAAAACTAACATGTTGTGATTTATTTGTTCCACTTATCTCTGAAGTTAGAATAAACCCCATAAAAGAAGCTCCCCACCTTCGAATCTAAAAAAAAAATAGAAATATGAGAATATAAGTGACTTTCACATGTGAATTTAATAAAATATGAAAACATATACCTACTTGCGTCTTCAACCTTTTAGTGGATTGGGTTGTACTCTTATTTTGGCCAACAATGCCCTTACATCCTTTCATTACCGTTTTTCTTCGTACTTTGTGAGGATTACTAACCTCATCAGCTGTTTTTTTCCCTTTTTTTTAAGAACTTCCAGGAAGTCTTCTTATGTTTGGAGGAAGCACAGGTTCCATGTTAACAGTTGGCCATTTATCCATACCGTCAACAAGTTGAATATAATGGGAGTATGATGCAAGGAAGGTTTCTTTATGGAAATACTGATTGACATACTATTCTGGTTTTTCTCTATCAAACCAAATGCATTGTATAGCATAAGGACATGGCACCCCCATTAGTTTCCACTTGTAACAAGAACATGTACATGTGTTCAAGTCAGCAACATATTGCTCATTGCCAATTTAAACTTCAAACCTATTTTTACAACATATTGCTCATTGCCATTTTAAACTCCTTGGCTTTCTCCAACTTCATTTGAATCTTTGGACACAAAATCCCTAATATGATTATGAACTTGCTCTCTTTTTTTGTGCACCCTCCCCATAAGATTCTTCTTAATCTTTTCCATCATTGTTATTATAGGTTTACTTATAGTCGGAAGGATGTAAGAGTTGACACACTCACTTAGGTTATTTATGAGCATGTCACATTTTGAGTTAGACCTAAATGCGTGCCTAGACCAATGGACAGGTGATATGGCTCTTAACCAATTGTAGGCTGACATGTCCACTTGACTCAACTTTTTCATCTCCTTGTCAAAGGCACTACTGTAGTTGCTTTGGCAGCATTCTAAAGTGCATCCATATACAAATTACCTTTCAAAAAGTCAAATAAAAAGTAACTAAAAAGAGGATCCCCAACTAACTAAAAAATTAAATGAAATAAGCAAACAAATCTCACATTAGAAACATTAGACTATATTGAGTGCTTTCTAACCTTTGAATTTAGCTTTAAAATTTACATACATGTGTCTAACACAAAACCTATGCTCACAATTAGGTGCCACAACTTTAAGAGAAGGAACTAAACCCTTAAATAAAAGTATTAATTGAATTATGAGTAAAAATGTGACGACCCGTCACTTTTAAATAAATTAAAATCAGAGAAAACAGCGGAAGTCTTTTATTTTAAGAAAATTTTGCGTGGTTTTGTTTAAAAGTTGGCATGCCGAAAACCTGTTTACATCCTAATTTTTCAATCTAATAAATTCACATGGACATTAAGTCCCAAATCAGGAGTTTAAATATTTCATATCATAAAAACATCAACCAAAAGCTCTTATGAGCTAAATACAACATCAAAGTCTTGAAATTCACAAAATGTTTACATATACTTTACAAAAACAAGTCCATCTCGAGGTCAGCTCCCTCGATCACGCAGCACCACCTCCTCTCCCTCGACCTCTGGCCAGGGCAATACCTGAAATTGGTTGTAATATCATGAGCTAACAAACTAAGCCCAGTGAGAATAATAAGCATAAAAAGTAAAGATAGACCTCAAACTCGCATTTCGATTTGTGTCCAATTAATTCGACACCATTCACTCCTAAAGTCCTCCAAACTCTAGGTAATTCTAATTCCATATTCTCCAATTGATGATACAAACTAGCACACTTAGTCTAATTTTTCATCCAATAACTTGTCATAACATGAGTAAGAAAAGTAAATAAATAAACTTTGCATAATTATAACATCTCGATTCTCTTTCTCGTCTATCATATGCATAAAAGTAATGAGTACATCCTGTAGGATACGCATTCACCATTTATGCATGAAATGGAGGTAATGTGGATTTTTACATACTATCCACCCTTATCCTTATGTATGAAGTAGTGTGGACAATTATCGTATTCCACCAGTACTTATGTATGAAAGTAGTGTGGGCAATTATCATGTCCCACCAGTACTTATGCATGAAAGTAGTGTGGGCAATTATCATGTCCCACCAGTACTTATGCATGAAAGTAGTGTGGACTTTCTCGTATTCCACCATTAACCTTTCATTTTTCTTTCTCACTTTCTTTTCTTTTCAATAATGCGAGATGTTATGCATATGCTTGCAAAAGTAAATAAAGTAAATGTAAATGATAAAGCAACCGAAATATGCATAAAGTAAATGAGTAAAGTAAAGACATAAAGTAAAGGACATAGATAAAATAGATAGGAATCTCGGACGAACGATATGTCGATCGAACTCCGGCATCAATAATAAAAGTAGAATCATAACTCGAACAATAATTCTATTAACCATTCTAAAAACAAGCTTGGATCTTCTAACCTCCAATGATCCAATCTAAGCTTAGAAACGAATCTAACTTAGAACTTCTAAGGTTCAACACTTTCTTTGAGAACTCCTAAGTTCTCCTTAAAGGATTAACTCTTAATCCTAAGGGCACTAACTCACATCCCTCTAATCTTATATTTGAATTCTAGTCTTAGTTTCAAACTCTACAAACCTTCACACTTATTCGATTTCTATAATTACTTTAAATTCTAACTATTCTCACCTTTATTAAAACATGACTTTGCTCCTAAGTTCGAAGGAGCGATCAACCACGCGGTTCAAAAACACCTACAAACGAATTAATATCCCGAAAATTAATAAATCACCAACTAACGATTAAACAACGACTAAACAAGCAAAAAGACGGAAAATCCACCAATCCTTCCCCTTGGAGGCTCTCGGCCCTCCCTGAACAAAGGGGTTCGGGTTTGGTTTTTCGGCTTTTTGGCAATTTAAATACGTTTTGAGTTGGTTTTAAGCAAATTCGATAATCCCGATTTCAATGGGTATCGATAAATAGGGTTTTTGAACATTAATCCCTTTCCCGAATTGAATTTAAATAAACATTCATTCATTAATTTCTAACCCAAAATCAAACCCAAAAGGGTAAATTTCAAACGGAAAGGGTTTCGACTGAAAATCAGTTTTAGGGTTATGAAATAGTTTCCAAAAACACGTAAAACTACTCCCGAGTTTACAAACACCGAGTTCTACAACACGAAATCGAAGGAAATCAATGAAAACTCCATTAGAACACTATTTGGAGCTTAGGGTTTGAAACTTTACTTACCGAGAAGTCCGTGTAAAACGAGCGGCAAGTACGAAGGGTAGGTGGAAAATGATCGTAGGATCGATACCTTTCCACTGGACCCGGAAACAAGTCGATCGAGCAAGAAACGAATGAAAAACAAATTTGGGAAAAGCTTGGATGAGGCTCACGGCCTTGGAGCAAGAAAAAGAGAAAAATGAAGTGTTTGCTTGGTCAAACTTGAGTCAAAGAAGATAGTTAAAGAAGATGAAGTAAATATCTAGATATTTAGGGTAGTTGGAAATTACGAAAATGCCCTTTTTAATGACTTTTAGCTTAAAAACGAACCCCGAACTTCTCAAACTATCCCAATGGTGATTAATTATTATTAATTGGCCCGTTAATAATTATTAATACCATTAAAACGAAAATAAACGAAAAAGATCAATTAAGTGATTAAAACCTAAATAAACTACAAAATTCTAATTTAACAATTAATAAATAAACTTTAATTACTTAAATAAAATAATTTTTTTTATCACAAAATAACGGGACGTTACAAAAAATAACAATTGAAATAAATTACAAATATAAACGATGGATAAATTTTCCAAGACATTTTTTTTGTTGATAAAAAATAAATAGCCAACCACACCGTTTTGCATCCCCAATGTTGTAACGACCCGTTACCAAGTAAGAGAATAAAAAATTGGAAATTATTAAAATTCTCTCAAAATGATACTAATGAAGTAGGATTTGATGAATTTGGTGAAAAATGACCCGTTTTCTCGTAAGGGTACTTTGGTAATTTCTCAAATCTCAAAATTAAAACCACAAGTTTACTTTAATATTTTTTTACATGATGTTGATCATCTCATTATTACGATTCCAACGCACCTAACAGATCATCATTCGGAGTCCTGGTGAATAAGTTATGATCATTTTAGTGTAGTGGCATTTTTGTAATTAACATAACTCGGGATTAAGCCCTAAAAATTCTTCTTCTTCTTCCCTAATTCGGAAACCAGCCTCCATTAATCTCCTTTTCTTTATTTTTTGTCCAAATAAAAATCTCCGGAGTAATTTCTCCATAACTCCCTCGTCCGAACTCCGATTTACGCAAGTAAGCTGTTTATTTTGATTGATTTTTTGTTATCTTTTCATTGAGCATAGTTCATAGTAATCTGACTTCTATAGAAAATATTATGAGCCAAAAATAGTTCGGATCCATTAGGTTTTTATCCGATTTTGATCGATTTACTTTGTATATTTTTCGTATAGATGTAGAAAGGATTTTTCTTGCAGTGAGGATGAAATTTGAGAAAGGTTTCTTCAACTTTCAAGAGAGGTTGTATGATTTCTTGGAAAGAAGATTTTTAATTCTTGAAAAATTCAAGAATCTAAGGTGAGTAGATGTGTTTAAGGTTAATTAATTCTATTTTTTGTTTTCCTTTTCTTTTATAAGTTATTAGAATTTATTTTGGGCATTAAAAAGACCATTCAAGCATGTTGTAAAGAGGATATGGGGCTGTTTTGATAAGTTGCAGAAATTTAAGTTAAAAAGTGTTAAAAGTTAGAGTTTAAGCATGCCATTTGTTTGCCTTGCCTCATATTGATATGCAATTAAATTGGAGCTATTTATGAACCTTTCTTTGATGTTTAAGACTAGTTTATGGAGGTTTTAAAGTCCCATAATATTGCTGATTGTTATGAGAAATTTCATGCTTAGTGCCCAATAGGAAGAAAAACTAGCTGAGGCCTTTTTCTGGTTTAATAATTAATCTCCTGTTGAGATCTGGATTGTTTGCAGGTGTTGTTAATTATTTTTGGGAGTGATAAAATGGGGTTATGTTGCCGAATTTTATCTAGAATCTTTAGACCACCCCAGTGTCCGAAATTAGAGCTAAACTACACTAGTTTAGGCTAATTTAGCTCTTTTTAGTGGAATTTATTTGGGTGATCGATTTGTGAGATAAAGTTGAGATTTTGGGTGATTTTAGATCATCTTAATTTTAGGAAAGAGCCTAATTTCCATAAATTAAAAATTCCAAGCTAAGCCTCGTAAAAGTCGGTTTTGGGTAGAAACGATAATTCTAAACTAGAAACCGGACTTAGGCTTGTCAAGCATTCTAGTTGTGATACTTGTGGTTAAATTATATTTTTTTGGTGCCTTAAATAATATGGTTTGAGGTTCGCATTAAGTATGGCCATACTTAATGAAGAATATGCCGTTAAGGGGGAAAATTCTTGTTGTGCATGACGTAATTTCACTTAACGGGGCAGGTTCATTCCATTTGATCAATGGGAAAGAATATACAATGTAGGTTCTCTTATGTATTTGAGGGTACATAAGAAGAATACCTCAAATGATTGAATTGTAGAAATACGAATTCGATGCTTTTTAGGGAGGAAACTCACTTTTGTTCGCTAACATTAGTTGAGTTGAGGCATTGGGTAAAAATTAATAACTTTTAAGTTGAGAGAAGTTGTTGGGTGATGTTAGAGCAATATGGACTTAAAGGATTTAGGGAAGCTTCTCAATGGTGTTACTTTTCTTTAAACATTTCTACTCATTGGGCGTAGCCTAATGATGCTACACTTATTTTTTTTTCATGTAAAAAGAAGAGAAAGTTGGCAATTGACGATGTTTCGTGACTGGTGGATCAGTTGGGAGGATTTACACCCCGACATTGTTTATTTCTTCTCATTAGTATTTTGGGTTGGATTTTGTTATTTTGGATGTGTTCATTTTAACATTTGTTTATGTTTAAAAAGTTGAGAATGATTGAGAATTTTAAATTGATGTTTTTAATCGATTTTGTGTTTTAAACAAACGCTACAACAAATATGGTCTTTTATAGCGTTTAATTATAACGTTTTAAATGTCACGCTATTATTAATAATTAAATTAAACGCGCGCAGTCGGCTCAATTTTTCGTTCCAAAATAATAACGCTATCGACTAAAACAAAAACACAAAACGGAAAACAAAAGCTCGCGCCTATTCATCTCTCGCAATCGAAGAACCCTAAGCTTTTCTACTCTGCTCAATCGGCCGTTTGAAGAAATGAACTCCATAGAATCATGTTTTCTTGAAGAAAACAGCTAGGAAATCTCTTGAATCCACGCTCATCTTCGAGGATAGGAGCTCGCCTAAGATTTTCTACTCTGCTGGTTTGTTTTTCTTAATTTCTTCTTATTTTTAGTTAAACAATTGAATTTTGCCCTAAAAGTTCATCCTCAATCTTCTTCAATTCCAGTTCCCTCTTGTTTCTGAAGCTCTCATCGTCATCGCAAATCCACACTAATTCTCGTAGGATCAATTGAAAGAAAGGCAGCAAGTAACTCTCCACTCCTAACAAAAGCTCTCTCAAAGAGAAATAGTTCGAGGGTTCTTCTTGCTATTTGGATTTCTCTTTTGAGGTACTACCCACATTTTTATTTTACTAATGTTCTTAATTCTTGTTTGGGGGGGGGGGGAATTTATGTGATTTTAATTTTATTATGATTGTGATTGTTTTGAATTGAGTGCTGAAATTTTATACTTGTAACAATGAGATTTATTACTAAAGATGAAATTTTTTTTGGATGTGAATACTTGATTTTTTCTTTTCTTCTAAGTTCTATCATTGATAATCCAAGATCAATTTCTTTTTATTAAAAAAAGAAACTCTGTTTTTATCAAGGACTACCATGAAAAAAAGTTTTTTGTAACTTTTTAAAACAAAATATATACAATACAGTAAAATAAAGAGAGTCTTGTAAAGAGTTCTAACTATTAAGATAAGATTGATTAAGTGTTATTTTTCCAACTAAAGAGCTTCAAAACACAGACTGATTAAGTGTTATTTTTCCAAAAAATATCGACACACCTCGGGCTAATTTTTATTCCACACCGGAGAGTGCAGGAATATTGTCACAGAGATGTGTAAATCAGCTGAAAGAACAATAGTTTCATCATAAATAAAATCAAGGGATGTAGGTAAACAGAGAAGCTAAACTTGGGAATCTAGAGTTTTATCCCCGGTGTCTATTTTGTATGATGTTAGCTGAGTGATTGTAAAGATCAAACCACTTATGGCAGCATCGAGTTTGTTGGTAATTTCTTTTCTTCATCGGCATGGCATGCAGTAGGCTCACACTGATAATTCACATAAGGTTGTCATTGTCTGATATTGTTTTAATCTAGGTAGATGCTTCTCCCTTTTGGGGTCGGGGGAGCTACGAATCGACTCATATCATGAAGATGAGTTATAGAAAGAGTCTGTTTAATTATACGCCCTTTTCCTTGTGGAGTATATGTTTAATCTCCATTTTTGTACCACTTTTTTTTTTAATTTGGTTAAGCAATAACAAGCGTGGCACAAAAAAATAACATGGCTTGATGTAACTCCAGTTCAGGAGGCTTAAGCACAATTTGGTTATCATTTCAATACTTGCTTTCTGTTTTGACATTGATCAACTTCTTTATCTATTTTTTTTTGCAAAGAGATACAAATATAGAAACAAGCACAATGTGTTCTAATGTTTTGACCGAGTAGTGTAGTGAGTGCGAGTTATATATATATATATATACAAGCTAGCTGTGTGATAGTGACAGACATGAATATAAATAGTTAAAACTCAGAGTTTGAAGTGGAATCAAACTGAGATATCTGAATCATTATTTATCACCGATATATCAATATTCATTCATTTTTACTTTTGACACCAATCTTATCTTAATATTTGAGGGACACACGTGAGTTTCAATGTCTCTCTTTGGGAATGAGATTTGTGTCTTCTCCTCTGTTTTTGCATGATTTTATTCCTTTCTTTTTGGCCCATCATATGATTTGATTTAATTTGATCTTCATATTGTCTTTTATCTTTCATTTTTTTACTCTGTCTCTTACTTTGCCTCTGCCTCATACTTTGCCTCTGATTAAGTATAGTCCCTTGCTTCCCCAATTAATCATCTTCCTGCCTTTTCTTACTTACTTACGACACATCTCTCTACAAAACGCAGTTAACAAATTTTCTCAGATTTGCTTCTATTAATTTTGAAAGCATTTTAAGACTAACATTTATGATTATTTTGGTTTCTATGTTATTTATAAATCTTTACAATTTTACTTAGAGAAATTTTGAACCTACAATTCTCTTTTGGGTTTTATTTAGATGCTATCTCTAAAAAATTATGGAACTATCTAAATTTTTTTAAATAAGAATTCAATAAGAATGAGTTTTCTATAATAATAAGTATAGTTAAATTCTTTGGTCTTATATTTTCTTTGAAATGCATTGTTTTTGTTTTAATCTATACACTGAGAAAGAATAAGGAAGTAAAATCTAATTTTTTTTATATCTCATCCACACGGTTCTTTCCCAATTTCTATTTTATTGCTTAGCCTCTAATAAGAGAAATATTGAGCTCAAGTAGTTTTACTAATTTGGTGAAATATAAATATCAAATACTAGAGGTGACTGCATGTTGTTATTTTTTCAAATTTAAGACTTAAAAATTACTAGAACACATACAATGAAATATATTTTTTTTATAAATATTTTATGTTCTTGAACCCTTCTTTCCTTTCAAATATAATGAGTTGTACATGTACTCAATCGTCTTAAAAAACTAGTATATTGACGCACATGATTCATGGGTCAAAGTGTAACTTTAGTATTGAAAATTATCTCTATGTCATATGACAATAGATTTGCTGTTGTGGGATTTGATTTAGAATAGATTTGCATCTGTGGGATGGTATTAAACTTCTTTTTTTTTAGATATTTCTAGTTTTGTTGTGTTTTCTGGAATATTTAGTTGTTTTTGCTGCTGTGGGATGTGATTGAGAATAGATTTGCTGTTGTGGAATGATATTAAACTTCTTTTTTTATAGATATTTCTAGTTCTATTGTGTTTTCTGAAATATTTTTAGTTGAAATGGTATTTGTCGGGGTTGCTCTTTAGTTTTCTAGGAATTGTGGCTGCTGTTTTTGGTTATTTTTACACTTTTTTTGGACTAGAAGTTGTCTGTTTGCTATGTATTAATGTTTTGGGGCTTAAAATTATTTTTTACTGATGTTTTTGGGGCTCAAAAAGTGCTATACTGTTATTTTGGTGCTCAAATAGTTGTTTAACTGCATTTTTTTGATATTCCATATTATTTTACATATAAAGTAGTACTTTTGGTGGTGGTTTTGTGAATAAGAAGCTGTTTTTTATCATTTTGAAAGTGTGGCTGCTGTTTTTGGTCATTTTTTATATTTTTTTTGGACTAGAAGTTGTTTGTTTCCTATGTATTAATGTTTTGGGGCTTAAAATTGTTTTTTACTGCTATTTTGGGGCTCAAAAAGTGCTATACTATTATTTTGGTGCTCACATAGTTGTTTAACTGCAGTTTTTTGATATTCCATATTATTTTACATATAAAGTAGTACTTTTGGTGGTGTTTTTGTGAATAAGAAGCTGTTTTTTATCATTTTGAAAGTGTGCACTATAAGAAAAATGACAATAGGACACACTACATATTTTAATAGGTGACACTTGTGTGTGAAAAAACGGAGGAATAGTAAGAAGAAAAGAAGAGTCTGTCACCTGTTGTCTTAATTTGATAATTAAAACAAAAAACAAAAAAACAAAACGTTTTTTTTTTCTTTTGCTCTGGTTTGTGAAAAACTCCTTGAAACAAGCCCCATGTAAGATGCTGCAATCGCCAAATGAGTGCAACCTTGTTCTTTTTGGTTTTTGGAGGTATATGCTACTTTGGAAGGTTGGTATTTCTGTTTCATTCTCTACATTTTTTTTACCAGATATTAAATCTTAGTCAAATTTATTTCACTTTTTGCTTCAGTAACTGAATAATATGGCATTGACTCTCATTCTAACATTTTAAAACAAATGATTTATGGGATTACCTTGGATTTTGACATGCTACTCTTGTTGAAATGCTTATATGAGGTGATAACAACATTGGTCCTCTAAACTTGCACGTGTATCTCTATTTCAAGCATTCTGTCCTAAGGATAGGAATAGGATATCATAAGTGGAATATTAAGGTATATGAATCATTACATAGGGAGTTTGTTATAGATGTTATAAATAGTGAGTAAGTGCGATTGAGTTTTGGGCAGTTACTAAGTCCAAATGGTTGGAATTGGGGGAGTATGGGTAGGGCTCTCTGTGACGACCCGACTTAACGCAAGCGGAAGTAAGTAGTTTAATTTCAAAAAAATAATGCTTTTATAAAAGGTTGAAAATTTCGGCATGAAGTATTTGTAAAGCGCATGCCTCAAAGACAATATATAGATAACCTGTAATCAGAGTTCATCGGCTCGTCGTAGGTTCGAGTTTTCATAAAACATTCTAAAACGAAAGTTCGGTGCACCGTTTTTTTTATATCATACAAACATAGTAAACATAAAGTTTATCTCAAAATAACATAAACACATAAGCTGAACTCGACCCCTAAACTCCCAAAACGAAGGCTCGCGTGCTGAGGATCCAATCCAAAAGCTCCACCTCGCCATGGTCAACGCGCACCACCTGCCGCTCCACGCCCTCTTCCCCGAGCGTTACCTGAAAGGTGATATAGAGCACCTTTGAGCATGACACTCAGTGAAAACAAGAAGAATTGAATAGTGAACGAGAAGACCGTGTCATAAATAAAGAAATGTAATGTCATGCTCAAGTATGAATAAAGTACACATGCTAAACCATCACTTCCTTTCTCATTGATACCACACACATTGCCAACATAGTCCCGGCGTCTCACTACGCCCATAATTCATTTCAATCCTTCCCTGAGCCATAGCTCAACTCGGCTTTCAAACCATCGCCATTTACTAGCAACCGGGCCATTCTCTCATAGCACACCGGAGCTCCATCACGTCCTCACCACGGTAACCATGTGTAACGTCCAACACCCATACACCGTTACACGGGTTACAACCCCATGGCCACATAACGATCACATGATATGCAAAAATGGCATGAATGATATGATATGGAATAAACATGCTTCTTCACAACAATGTATATATACCGAGACTTCAAAAAAAAACAAGAGTAAATGGATCTACTTTACCAAACCGACATATGACATCAAACTCTACTCATACAATGTTCAAGTCTCACATATTCACATGATTCATAGTCACAACTAGTTCCGAGCATGCTTGAGAAAAGTATCACATATGCATAACTATCGTTCCCAAAGCCAATCAAGAAAGTATCACATATGCATAACTATCGTTCCCAATTCCAGCATATGACTCGATCATGGACTATGAATATAATAATAAGCAATTAAAGCATGCTTCAATGAGTAGCTAGTAAAGGAAAGCAAATTCTAGTTTAGGCTATCAAGCTTATAGCCTTCCAAACCCAACGACGGTAACGCTATCCTTTCCCGTAAACTTCACTTGCTTCTAACTCCACCACCCACATCACATTTCATGTGTCTCATGACCACACGTTCTATCTACGATTTAGTTCCAAGAGGAACGGAGACGGTTCTCCAATCACCCTTCTGTTTCTTGTTGTTCTCACCTTCAAACTCGTTTCCACGTAGCTCCACTTGTCTTTGGCCTACAACAAGGCAAACCATAAATTTTTAGGCTATTATTAACATTACAAAACAGCCCCAACAACAACAAGAAGCCCCGAACTCGGTTAGTGACACAAACACCAAAACTAGTTGATTCGGGACGCAATTTTCGGTCAAAAAAGGTGTACATATGAAATATCCATTGGATTGATGCTCTAAGGTGGTTTCCTTGCTAAATACATTTATTTATACACTCAAATGCTCCAGAAATGATAATTTTGCAATCAAAGTCAAGGAAAACTCAAAACAAGGAAACTAGTTCAACAAAAGTGCATTTTTGGTCAACTTGAGAGTTTACCCAACAAACCCATTACTTTGATCTTCTAAAGTATTTTCCATGTATAAAATATTCATATAAACATCCAACCTTTCCAGATTTAACAACCTTTAAGATGCAACAAAGAATCACCCAAAACTAGCTAAGCATAAATGTAGTTTTAGGCCAAATTTGTCAATTTCTCAAGAATCATCCTCTTACCTTCCCAAGTTGTTTTTCATGTCACATATATCCATATAAACACACATAATTCCCAGAATTCATAATCTCAAAGTAAAACCATGGAAAATCCTATTTTAAAGAAGCTAGAAATTGCAAAACATTGCCATTTTAAGGTGTATTTCATCATGAGTCTATACATGGCCTTAGAGGTTCTTCCTAACCTTGATAAACATGCATCTTACAATCATTTAACATCTTAGGTTCCAGAATTGAGATGCTCAAAGTGTTAGTCAAGGAATTTCCAAAAGTGAATAATCACCAAAAAGCTTCAAAACTTCCATTAATGGAGTTTTGTAAAAGCTTGAATTTTCACAAGTCTTTGATTCTTTAAAGAACACTTAAGAGATGATACTTGGGATTCAAAATGTCATTTAAAACATCATTTCCAGAATTTACAACTACCTAGAACCCTCATGCAAACACCCCTCAAGAACACCCAAACATCACCATGGAAACTAACCAAAAATGGATTTCTAGGTTAGTTAATACCTTGAGTTCTTGATCAATTCTTCTTCCAAAACTTCTTAAAACCTTCTTTGGATTATGATTCGTATATGAATCACATAAAACTCTTCAATTTGATCCAAGATTTAAGAGGGAATTGAGTGGATTTGTTGAAGGAAATTTGAGAGAGAATGGGGGGGGGGTGTACGGCTAGATGAGGAAGAAGGAGTGGAATTGTTTTTGTTTTTTTTTGTTTTTTCCTTTTCCTTATTTTTCCCTTTTAACTCTCCTTTTTTCCTAATTAATAAAAATAACTTAATTCAAATTGCTTTCAAGCCCTTCCACCTCCTACAATTATTTCACACCCCTTCACTTCTTTCTTTTGCTAACTAATCCTTACCCAACAACTAACCAAGGTTAAGTTTTATCTTTCAATCAACTTTCACCCATGGTAAATTTTAACCATGGTTAAATACTAATTAACCAAAAGTACTTATAAAATCAATTAAAACAAGCCAAAATAAGGAAAATTCCTTAATATCCTAAAATATTTTCCGGGTCCTTACACTCTCAAACTTTCTTCCTCAATTCTTGGAAAATTTTGCTATTAATAGTATTAGGAGAATAGTTACAAAAAGTGTTAGACAAAGCACTCAAATAAGAGAGCCCTTATATTTAGCATAGTCGATAATCTCTGTCCAATCCATATGTTTGTCTTCGAAGATTCATTGATTTATTTCCATCCAATTGTCCCACAACATGGCATTGACAACATTATTCCATAGGATCTTGGCATTCTTCTTCATTTGTAAACCGCCGAGAAGTTGACTGACTTCATCTTTTCTATACTTCAGTACCATATATCAATTAAGTTCCTATTACCTTAATATTGATTTAAGTTCCTATTACCTGAATATTGATTTAAGTTCCTGTTATTATAAAGAAAAAATATCAATTAAGTTCCTATTACCTGAATATTGATATAACTTTACTTAATGTATATTTTGCTGGAAATTGATTGCAAGGATGACTTCAATTGCAGCCAGAGCTTTATTGGTGCTGTCAACGGAGCTTCAGTTATTGGAATTGTCCTGTCTTTTGTAGCTCTTTTGGTAATATGCTCACTTCACTTCAGGAACTAAATGATTTAACTAGGTTGTTTCAAGGAGTGTTAAGTACTTTTCAAACGGCCCATATGTAGTGTGTTTGGTAGAAATACTTCAGTCAAAGTAGTAGTTAAGCTTATTTTCTTGGAATATCCATAGTTCATAATAACATTGATCGAAGAGCATAATTTTGGTGGAAGAGCTCCTTGGAGAACTTCATTTGCATTTTCTTGTTTGAACATTTTTCTGCAAAGATTATGACGGAAATAAGTTATAATTTTAGGCGTACTATTAAAAAAACTTTTAAAAGCTATCACAAACAGGCCCTAAGAAAACACTGGCGTTGAATTCTGATTTTCTTGCACGCCTTGAGAATGATCTAATTAAGAGTTTCTTTTTCATTGTATGAAATTGTGCTCTGTATTCCTCTAATTAGGGTGGCTATTTTTTTATGTGCTTGTGTAAATTGGAATAGAATTGTAAGGTCAAAGGGAAGTGTTTATTCTGCCATGCTTTTTCTTTAAAAGAAAAAAAAAAGGAAGCGGAAATTTTGATGCTCTCCTTTTTTCTGGAATTTTATTTTCTTGTGTGTCATGGCTATCCTGCAGTTATGGTAGCCATGAATATTTTTTATTGTTTATGTGTGTCATGACTATCCTGCAGTTATGGTAGCCATGAATATTGTTTAAGCTATTAAAATGATCCAAAACCATCCATGCTATACATTTAGTCCATTATACTTAAAATGATCCAAAAGCATCTATGCTGTCCATTTAGTCCATAATACGTAAAATGATCCAAAACCATCTATGTTGTCCATTTAATTTAGAATGTTTAAAATGATACAAAAACATCAATTCTTAAACTCTTAAACTATTCTTAAACTCTTAAAATGATCCAAAAGCTTCCATGTTGTCCATTTAGTCTAGAATTCTTAAAATCATCCAAAAGCATCCATTCTTCGAACAACATAGCATCCATTCTTAAACTCTTAAACTACTCTTAAGCTTTAAAAATGATCCAAAACCATCCATGCTATCCATTTAGTCCATTATGCTTAAAATGATCTAAAAGCATCCATGTTGTCCATTTAGTCTAGAATGTTTAAAATGATCCAAAAACATCAATTCTTAAACTCTTAATGTAACGTTCCGTTATTTTGGAGTGAATTTTTTTTTATTTAATATTGTTTATTTATTTATTTATTGCAATTCAAGTATTTAGTTTAATTATTATTTTGTAATTTCGATATTAGTACTTAATTTTGCCCGAATTTCTTTTTAATCGTTTTAATGTTTTATTTTCGCTTCGGTGACATTAATAATTATTAATAGGCCAATTAATAATTATTAATCACCTTTAGATTTATTTAAGAGCTTCGGGTTTCGATTCATAAGTCAAAAGTCATAAAAGGACGTATCCGTCATTTCCAATTTCTTAAAATATCTAAAATCACTATTCACTCATCTTTAAAAATCACAAATTTGACAAAAATTACATTTTTCTCTTCTTCCTTCTTCCTCTTTGCCGTGGGGTTCATCAAGCCATGGATGAGTTTTTCTTTTCTTCGTTTCTCATTCGTTTCTCGGCGGATCGTCGTGTTTTCGATTGCGTTGGATTGGTAGGGACGAGGGCTACCTATCCAATCTAGCTTTTCGAAGTTTCTCATTCCCTAAGGGAAGTTCCAAAAAGTAAGTTTTCAAAACTTTTTAGGTGGTTTTGTTCGTTTTTTTATTGTAAATGAGTTTTGAAGTTGAAATCATGAATTTCTATCATGGAATTTGACGATTTTGAACCTGGATTTTCGAAAAACACTATTCATTCGAAATTACAATTCATCCGAAAATGAAAACTTGTTCTCATATTAGATATGAGTTGTAATATGTTGTGCAATTGATGAATTGTAGGTGCGATTGCTCGGTTGTTGATTTGTGGGAAATCGGAGATTTGGAGAAAATCTTATTTGGCAAAGGTGAGAATAGTTAGGATTTAAAGTAACTATAGAAAGCGAATAAGTACGATGATTTGTAGAATCGGAAACTAAGATTAGAATCCAATCTAAGGTTAGAGGGAGTGAGATAGTGCCTTAGGATTTGAAGTTAATCATTTAAGCGAGAAACTTAGGATTTCTCGATGAAAGCCTCGAATCTTAGAAGATTCTAAGTTAGATTAGTTTCGGAGTTTAGAATGGATCATTGAAGTTAAAAAGATCCAAGACTTGTATTTAGAACGATTAACAGAACCTCAGATTATATTGGAAGTTTAGAATCCTTGAAGGTATAGGTTATTCGTTTAAGTTATGATCTTACTTTTATTATTGATACCGGAGTTCGATCGACATATCGTTCGTCCGAGATTACTATCTATTTTACTTATGCCCCTTTTCTTTATGTTGGTTTCGATTACTTTAATATTTGCACTTTACTTTATCTATTTTTGCAAGCATATGCATAACATTTTGCACCATTATTTATCGTACCATAACATCTTGCATCATTGAAAGAAAGTGAAAAAGGAAAGAAAGTGAGGATGAAAATGTAAGGAATGGTGGATGAATGTGAATATCCACGTTACCTTCATGCATAAGGTTGAATGGTGGATGAATGTGAATATCCACATTACCTTCATTTCATGCATAAATGGCGCATGCGTATCCTACGGGATGTACTCATTACTTTTATGCATATGATAGATGAGAAAGAGAATCGAGATGTTATATTTATGCAAAGTTTTATTTATTATTCTTAGTTATGTCATAATAAGTAATTGGATGAGGATTGACTATGAGTGTAGTAATATCATCCTTTGGGAGAATAAGAATTTGAAGTAAACCTTGTATATAGTATAAGGTATATATGGAAAATGAGATATAAATGCTATATGCATTTACGAAACCATACCAGAAATATTTGGAATATAGTTCCACAATTATATTGAAGAATTGGTAAGTAAAAGTGGAACACTTTGTTATAAACTCTTTGAATTGATGATAGCAAAGAGTAAGTATGTTCTTGGACACAAATCAAAATGCGAGTTTGAGGTCTATTCTTACTTTTTATTCTTATTATTCTCACTGGGCTTAGTTTGTTAGCTCATGATATTACAAACATTTTAGGTAATGTTTGGGATCGTGGAAGAGGAGTTGGTGCGCGCTTGATCTAGAGGATGATGATTTCGAGATGGACTAAATAGTTGTAAAAATCCATGTACATGGTTTTGTGAACTTTATATCATTTTGATGATTTGTACTTTGTAATTAGCTCATAAGAGCTTATTGTCGTTGTTTTATGATTATAATCATTTTGAACTCCTGGATAGGAACTTAATGTTCCTTGTGTATTATAAATTTTGAAATTAAGATGTAAACAAGTTTTGGCCAGCAAATTTTCAAACATAACCACGCCAAATTTTCTTAAAATAAAAGACTTCCGCTGTGTATTCTAATTTAAATTATTTAAAAATGTCGGGTCTTCACACTTAAGCTATTCTTAAACTCTTAAAATGATCCAAAAGCATCCCTGTTGTCTATTTAGTCTAGAATTCTTAAAATCATCCAAAAGCATCCATTCTTAAACTCTTAAACCACTCTTAAGCTTTTAAAATGATCCAAAACCATCCATGCTATCCATTTAGTCCATTATGCTTAAAATGATCTAAAAGCATCCATTCTTAAACTCTTAAACTATTCTTAACACTTAAAATGATACAAAACCATTTATGACTTGTATGTAAAATAATATAATAGTTTATTTAACATGACTTGTGATTGTATTTTTTGTAGGTTGATAGAGCGGAGTCTTGATGATCTTGCTTTCTATAGTCTTTTTTGTCAGGGTTTTGTTTACGCTATAGACTTATATGTACTGGATGGATGGATATTTTATTATGTACTAGATGGATCTTTTAAACTTATGTACTGGATGGATGGATTTTGTATTATGTAATACTTCCTATAGACATGTACTGGATGGATGGATTTTTATTATGCATGACTTTAACTTATGGAATTTCCGTTAAGTTATAAAATTTGGGAATCAGTAAGTAATTCTTGTGTGTACTAGTTCAAAAAGCTTAGTTTTATGCCTTCTTTTATAAATATTCTTGATTACAGGTTTTTTTTATAGCAAACTAGATAACTTATTGAAAACGCTATAAAATATAAATGGTTATCAAATATAAGAAAATATACAATAGCGTTTTAAAATAGCTATTGTAAACGTTATCATAGCGTTAGTAGAGAGCTATGTTATATTGTCATAACAATCAAAGTATGCAATACATATAGATACGTTTATAGCGTATGTGATAGCATGTATCCAACGCTATAAAATGACTAAGACTTTTAATTACGTGGGCAACCATGACGTGTTCAAAAAGCTATGAAATATAATTCATAGCGTAAATCCGACGCTATTGTTATATGTTTTTATAGCGGATTGCAAAACGCTATGGTATGTTTTCATAACAATTTATACATGCAATCAAATTGATATTATTATAGCGTATACAATAGCGTAAGATGAACGCTATAAAAAGTCTCATACTTTTAATTATGTGGGCAACCACGGCGTTTGGTAAAACGCTATGATATGTAATTCATAGCGTTTTTAGACGCTATAAAAAGCCTTTTTTGTTGTAGTGAAATAAGATCGATCGATTGTGAATGAATTTTACTTTGATTTTTAAATGAGAAGAGTCTTTGGTTTAAATTTTAGCTTCCGCTATTTATTATTGCAATTTCCATGTTTTGGAGATTTGGGGTTGTTACAAATCTCATCTAATAGTAGATCAAGAAACCAAATCCGCTCTTTAGATTCACTCTACATCACTACAATTTCTATGGGGAATATCCCTTCATTCTCATCAATCCCTATAACAATAAAAAATTGTCCCTGACAAGTGGCAGCCATCTAAACCAATGGTAGGTCTACAACCACTTAAGAATCATTTCTTACAAGCATCAAGACACATGTATAATTTTTTGAACACTGGTTGAACAATGTTAGCTAGTCCATCAACACTCATGACACAAGATGACCCTGAATTCGATCTTTTAGTTTCATCACAATATGCCCACAGCTTAGCATATTGCTCATTTGTACAACCCTCAATCATTTTGATAGCAAACCTTCTTTCTCTAAAGGCTTAATTCTAAGAGATGTTTATGTTGAACTCCCTTCTCACTTTTTCTTGAATGGATGTCCACTCCCAATTAGGTTGTGATATAAACCTATCCAATAAAGTAGCTGCAATCCACCTAGACTTGCAATGTTTATTTGCGGGCTTCCTATAACATGTTTGTTCACTCACCAAGGTTTTAATTTGAAAGTCATTTCATTGGGAACCTTAGAATCATGTAGTTTCAAACTACATCCTTCCTGACACTTAATAGTCACCTTAAGTGACTCATTTTTCAAAAACCTTAATTGATGACCATTTTGTAGACCGTACTTCTTAAAGGAATCTGCTACTTGTTTTCTACTGGTAAAGGTTATACCCAATGAAATATTTACAACCTTCTCTGATTCATTAAACTTGGGTCATTATTTTTCTACTTCATCACTAGAGTTGTGAGGGGAATGTAACTCCTCATAAGATTTATATTCAGAATGCATTTCATTCTCAGATAAAAAAAGTAACTCATCATTTGTTTGGCCTCCATGTATAACTTATTCCCCTCTTCTTATACTTGTTTCATGACTAGCCTAGCTATTTCTTTTCAACTTATCCTTATGTTCATCCACATCAAAGAGTATGCCATCATCAAGCATTTCATAATCACTATCGACAATATCATCCAACCTAACACTTCTATCATTGTCATCATCACAAGAAAAATCACCATCCCTTAAAACATTAAATACATCAACTTCTTCCCCATCTACTTATTGTCCCTCCTTCAACCCATTTGTCCTCTCCTATCAACATATGTTCAACATTTACATGAATTTCTTTAGTTGGTGTCAAACTTAGTAACATATCTAATATATATTTGTCATTTCTTAACAATCTAAGTCCACTTTCAAAGTCTAAACCTGGGATTAAGTAGTGGAACTTAGTCCACTCCTTCACTTTAAATTCCCGAAGTATGCCCTCAATTTCAGGAATAGACATTATATCTAAACTACAATTGTCAGCCTCCCCAACTTTACCCCAATATATAAAGTCTATCGCTTTTCTTAAAATACCCCTCATAGTGTAAGAACAAAGTGAAATATACCTCCCCTATCTAAATAAAAATTTTAAAAAAAAGCATTAGGAGCTTACTTTCAGTTTTACCTAACAAAAAATCATATTTAAGCTATAAAACAATCTTAATAACAAAACAAGTGTGTTTAATATAGGTGAAACTAAGTTAAACATTTAATAAAGAACACATGTTATAATCAAACATTGTCTTTTGATGCTTCTTTAAAGTTGATTAAAGTGTTATTGTCACACAATTTCTAAGTAGTGGTCTTAGTAGATGTGTGTTGACTTTTTGGGTGTAAAAGGGGACATGTTTGTTTGGAGCCCAGTATTAAGAGATGAAACACCTGTTTGAGGTGAGAATTTGTTGATAAGTAATCGGTTTGGCTCGAGTCCAGTAACCTAGATTTAACTCAATGGACAAGATCCTTGTTTGAGTTGAGAAAGTTGGATTTTGGTAAGTGGTAAATCCTTGTGGTACTATTGTATAGAAAGGAAAGTGAGTTGCCACTTAAAAGAGGAAGTAAGGACTTTACGTGATGAGTCTCAATAAGGACCATTAATGGTTTTATTAATTGGTCATTGGCCTAGTTTGGTCACTATCACGGTATGATGTACCAATTTGATTTGGATTATACTCGAGGTCCAGTTATCGAGATCCATATTTGGTAAATTCTCAAGTTTGACTAACACTAAGGTTGAGTGTTGGTATTTGATTGAGATATAGAAGAAAGTTGATGGACCGTGATATCGGTAACTTCTATAAGGCAATGAGATGGTTTTGTGAATTTCAATTCACATTGTGTTTGACCATCTACTTGGACGGAGAATTTGAGAAACTTGTAGGTCATAGTTTGGACCTACTGAGTCTTTTCAAGATAGACTCTTAAGTGAATCCTATGTTGGAAGGATAGGACGTTAATGGACTAAGGTGTTTAACAGACACCAGTTTTGCTTTGTAAGAAAGCAAATGATCTCTGAGGTCGTGTTCATTCAAGATTTGAATAAGGAGGCTTAGGAGTTGTCCTTATCTTGGAAGTTACATTTTCTGAAAAAGAAGAGAAAATTAACTACTACGGAACAGACTACCTCTCAGAAGAAGAAAGCAAAGGATGACGACGCCAGTCAAGGGATACCGCAACATCAACAACATCAACAACAACAACAACAACATTAGCAACAACAAGTTCGAGGTGGATCTCAACAAGGATTGGATCATCCTTACTACAATAGCTGTGTCAGTTTCCATCAGGGAGATGCACACTTCCATCAAGATGCTATGTTGTGATCAAACTTGGAATCACGCCACTTTTATAGGGTGTATAAGATACAACCATCACAACATAGTAGTAAGGTTAGAATTATCAGGAAAAGCTACCAGTATGGTAGTGATTTATACTTTATCATTTTCTGGCCGTTTGGCTTTTATCCTGTTTAATTATGGAGCTAGCCACTCTTTTATTTTTATCTTGTTAAGTTAAGTTGGCAGCTCTTGAGTCGAGACTGCTGAGTTTCGAGATATGTGCTTTCCCAGGGAGGAAGCTTATTATGATGATAGTGCGTATGGCACTTATGACATTTGCATTATGAGTAAATGCTCACATTTTATTATGATTGTTATCACTACAAAAAAACTGTCAAAATGCAACCAGAAATTTGCGACAAAAAAAAAGTGGTAGTTTTATGGTGACCACCTGGTCACTTTCTTTGAAGGTTGACTTTAAGTGACCATCTGGTCACTTTTTTTGTGACCAGGTTCCGACCAAAAGTAGAAGTAGTCATAAAAAATGGCGCGAAATTATGGCGCAAAAGAAGCGACCACTTGGTCACCTAAAAAAACGACCATTTGGTCGCATTTTTGTGACTAAAATATACCTTGGTAGCAAAAAATGGCGCGTAATTTTGGAGGGAAAAAAGCTACCAAGTGGTCACAATTAAAAGTGACCACCTGGTCGCAATTTTGTGACCTTTATTGGGCAGTGGTAGCTTAAAATAGGAGGGAAAAAAGCTACCAAGTGGTCACAATTAAAAGTGACCACCTGGTCGCAATTTTTGTGACCTTTATTGGGCATTGGTAGCTTAAAATTGGAGGGAAAAAAGCTACCAGGTGGTCACAATTAAAAGTGACCACCTGGTCGCAATTTTTGTGGCCTTTATTGGGCATTGGTAGCTTAAAATTTTGGAGGGAAAAAAGCTACCAAGTGGTCACAATTAAAAGTGACCACCTGGTCGCAATTTTTGTGACCATTATTGGGCATTGGTAACTTAAAATTTTGGAGGGAAAAAAGCTAGCAAGTGGTCACATTAGAAAGTGACCGGATGGTCGCAAATTCTGTGATTTTATATGACCAATAATTTATAAATAACTAGTTTTTTAACACGTGCGATGCACGTGGAATTTTTAGTCTTATTTTACAATTCAATTGTATACTTTAAGAGTTTTATGTGTATTAGTTAAAATGTTTGTTAATCAATTTTTAAATTATATTTATTTTATGAACAAATAAAATATTTAATGATTGTTGATTTTTTCCCCCTTGTATTTATGGGGTAAAATAGATAAAGTAAAAGGAAAATTACATTATAAGCTTAAGAAAGAAAAAATAAAAATAAGAATAGATGATTGAAAAAATTACCAATAATTCCAAAATTTCAAGATGTGGTTAATTTTATTGATTACATTTCTTAACAATAATAATAATGTCAATTAAATAAAAATTATTCACTTTCAATTAATATAAAACTCTTCAAGATCAAGAAGCTATCTAAACGCCTTTAGATTTTTCTAAAATTTGTGTAGAGTAAATAATAATATTTAACCTCGTCTTGAAAATATCTGAATTTCATACAAAAGATAGAACAATAATATTGTACGAGAGAAGAATTATATTTTCCTTAAACCTCTAGTTGAATCTAGTCCTTTTGACTCTTTTTTGTTCAAGTAAAGCATTTACAATTATGAATAAAGCAATAGACCAAACTTAAAATCAAAAGATGATGAAATACGATGAAAATGAAATTAACTTTTTTTTTTTATTATAAGAAAGATTCCTCTTGATTTCAACTTTGACATGTTTATATCGAATTCTGCGGTGGAATTGCTTGAATGAATATGTGGATGCAAATTATATATAAATATGTACATCTTCAATAGTCTCTTTGGTTCCCTTCTAGCACTTTCTATCTTGAAAAACAAGAATAAAATTATCTATATCTATTAAAAAAAACTCTTAAATAGAATCAAATAGTTCCAAATCAAGAATTACAAAAATTTATCTCGAAAATCATGAAGAAACATATCAATGAATATAACAACATGGAAACAAGAGTTCCCGTCATATGTAAATATCAGAAAGTAACCCAATATATATAAAAAAAGTATATAAATATTAATATTTGCGACCAAGTGGTCGCAATTTTACAAAAAAGGTGACCACATGGTAGTAATTTAGAAGGGAAAGGCGACCAAATGGTCGCATTTTAGAGTTTAGGGTTTAGGGTTTAGGGTTTAGGGTTTTTTAGGGTTTAGGGTTTAAGGTTTTGGAGAGAAAGGCGGCCAAATGGTCGCATTTTTGGAAAAGTATAATAATATTTTTTTTAAAATACAAGTGGAATTGCGACCATATGGTCGCAAATATGGGCGGTAAGTTTAAATTTTCATGAAATTTATGGCGGTGAATTTAAACAATGCGACCATCTGGTCGCAATATTTGGCAGTGAATGTCATTATTGCGACCATCTGGTCGCAATTGTTGATGGGACTCGTGATATGACAGCTGTTCTTGGTAATGGTAACTGGGCGACCAAATGGTCGCTTTTTCAAGAAATGCTACCATTTGGTCACAAATCTCTCTGAAAATGCGACCATATGGTCGCATTTGCCCCAGCACGCGCGACCTTTCGTTTCTTGTCATAATTACATATTTGCGACCAGTTGGTCGCAAAATATGATTTCAATTCCCATGCCTTTCCTTTCCCCCGTTTCTTTTTCTTTTCTCCGTTTCTTCTTTTCTTTTTTCTGCCTTTCTCTTCTTTTTTGCCTTTCTGTTTTTCTTCCTCATTTTTTGTTCTTTTCTCTCTTTCCCCTCTCCCGTTCCCCGTTATTTCTTCCCGTTCCCATTCCCATTCTTACTCTAAACCGAAAACTCTCAACCCCCAATCCCGGTTTCGATTACGAGGTTAGTTTTCGTATCAAATTGAAGTTTAGTTTAAGAATTTAGTTTACTTAGTTTTAGTTTTTAGTTTTTAATTAAGTAGTTTAGTTTAGTTTAGTTAATTTAATTAGTTTTAGTTTAATTAATCTAAATTTGTGTAATCAATTACTTAGTTTACTTTTGTTTAATTCATAACATTTTAGTTTACATTAACTAATTAATTAGTTTACTTTAATTTTCTTACTTTAAGTAATTTTAGTTTAATTAATCTAATAGTTTAATTAATCTAACTTAGTTTACTTTAATTCATAACTTTTAATTTTAGTTTAATTAATGTAATTTAGATTACTTTAATTAAATCCATTAATTTAAAGTAGGGTAATTAATTCAAATAGTTTAACTTCAATTATACTTAAGTAGTTTAAATTAATGAGTTACACTAATTTAATTAATTAATTTTAGTTTAATTATTAAATAAAATTGTTTAATTACTTAATTTTAGTTACATTTGATTAAAGTAAAGTACAATTAGATTAATTAATTAGAATAATTGTGTTTAAGTATTCTAATCAATTAATTTGAAATAAAGTAAATTAAAATTAGGTTAATTGAACTAAAATTAATTCAATTAAACTTAAGATTAATTAATTAAAACTAAAATAAACAAATCAATTAATTTGAAATAAGTAAATTAAAATTAGGTTAATTGAACTAAAATTAATTCAATTAAACTTAAGATTAATTAATTAAAACTAAAATAAACAAATCAATTAATTTGAATAAAAGTAAATTAAAATTAGGTTAATTGAACTAAAATTAATTCAATTAAACTTAAGATTAATTAATTAAAACTAAAATAAATAAATCAATTAATTTGAAATAAAGTAAATTAAAATTAGGTTAATTGAACTAAAATTAATTCAATTAAACTTAAGATTAATTAATTAAAACTAAAATAAACAAATCAATTAATTTAAATAAAAGTAAATTAAAATTAGGTTAATTGAACTAAAATTAATTCAATTAAACTTAAGATTAATTAATTAAAACTAAAATAAACAAATCAATTAATTTGAATAAAAGTAAATTAAAATTAGGTTAATTGAACTAAAATTAATTCAATTAAACTTAAGATTAATTAATTAAAACTAAAATAAACAAATCAATTAATTTGAATTAAAGTAAATTAAAATTAGGTTAATTGAACTAAAATTAATTCAATTAAACTTAAGATTAATTAATTAAAATTAAAATAAACTAATCAATTAATTTGAATAAAAGTAAATTAAAATTAGGTTAATTGAACTAAAATTAATTCAATTAAACTTAAGATTAATTAATTAAAACTAAAATAAACTAATCAATTAATTTGAATTAAAGTAAATTAAAATTAGGTTAATTGAACTAAAATTAATTCAATTAAACTTAAGATTAATTAATTAAAACTAAAATAAACTAATCAATTAATTTGAATTAAAGTAAATTAAAATTAGCTTAATTGAAACTAAAACTAATTGAATTTTAGTTTAATTCAATTAATTTTAGTTCAATTAATCTAATTTTACTTTACTTTATTTCAAATTAAATGATTAGTTTATTTTAGTTTTAATTAATTAATCTTAAGTTTAATTGAATTACTTTTAGTTCAATTAATCTAATTTTAATTTACTTTTATTCAAGTTAATTTGATTAGTTTATTTTAAATTATTTACTTAATTTATGTTAGTTTAATTTACATTATTTCATTAATTAATTAATTAAATAAACTAATCAATATTTTACTTACGTAATTAGTATTAAATTAGTTTATTTTGGTTGTAGGACTATGACCAGGCAGACGACGTCCTCCCTAGTCGACGAGCCTTGACGACGCGGGTGACGAGGGGTCTCCGCAGACGCCATCGGCGTTGCCCCGATGTGGATCGACTACGGAGGAGTTGGACATCCTCTTTAGTTACGAGACGGGACTTGCCGCCACGCTCGATGATGGAGTCCCTCGAGACCGAGTCTGCGACACCACGACTGCCGCAGGACTCCCTTGCCACGACTTCGGGCTTAGCATCAGGGTCTGCATCAGGGTATGCGTCCGGGTCAGCGTCCGGGTCAGATCAGGGTCGGATCCAGCTGGCCCCTCGACTTCATGCACGCAGCCGTCTCGGGCCGCAGACTCTACCCTTCGGATTGAAGGGGATACGTAAGTAATTTTGTTTACTATTTTTCAAAGTGTTTTTTATTCCTTTTAATTAATAGTTTCTAATATATAGCACAATAATTTTTTTTGATTTTGCAGACAGTACCAGATACGACCGTTTCAAAACGGTTTCGCGAGGTCCTCCAGAGCATGCCTCTACCCAGCAACCTTCGCTTGACGAAGATTCCGACACGGAGAAACGCTTGGATGTACGACAATTGGAAGGTAAAATCATCATTCATTTTCATAATTAATTAATTTTGAAATTTATAGAAATAAATATATTACTTTAACAATTTTTTATTTCAATTTTTTCAGGGCAAGTTTCTGTTATCGATCCCGATATCACCGACGGTAGATTGTTCCCCCTATGGGACGATCCACGTCCTGGGATCGATTCAAGGACCTCATGTTCCGGGCGCGCAGAAAGCAAGCAGAAAAACCGCCCCGTGTGGATGAGCCCGGAGGACCACGCGCGGCTTCTCGCGAGCTTGAGCACTCCTGAGGGCAAGGCAGTGTCAAGCAGGAATAAGGCCAACCGCGTGAAGAATCCCGCAAAACACACAGCGGGGGCGCGGACCCACGACGAGCACCATCGTCGATTGGTATGTTTTTTTTTTCGTCGTTTTCTTACTTACGTACTTTTTTCTCGTTTTCTTTTTTCAATTACTTATAAATTTATTATGTTTTATTCTTCACTCTTTAATTTTTTAGGAAGCGAAGCACGGGCGCCTCGTCCCGCCCGATGAGCTGCACCGAGTTCTTCACTTGAAGAAGGACGGGACGTTCGTCGACGATAAGGCGAAAGCAGTTCAGGTATTTAATAATTTTTTCAATTATTATTTTTTCTTTAAAATTTTTCCTACATTATATATTAACCATTTTATTTTCTGAATTTTAAATGTTTAGGAACGTTTCACAGAGTCCTTGACTCAGCGGTTGCCCACACCAGACTCGCAACCGACTCAGGAGGACCGTATAGAGGCGTTCTTGGAGGGCCTGGAGGGGTTCGGCCTGATGGGACGGTTCCTGGGCTCGGCTCAGACGGCGACGCCTTTATGCAGATGTGCCCGGCCTCGGCCGGGAGCGAGCGAGCACTAGCTCCGCCCTTCTTCTCCTGGAAGCAAGAAATGCGTGCGCGGACATGGAGGCTATGTGCGAGGACTTCGTTACTCGAGTCGCTACTATTGAAGCATGCAGGCACGAGTCGACGCCCAGGTCGCATTCGCTTTGGCCGCGTACTTCAGATCTCTAGGCGGTGGCCCTTCATCATCGACGCCTCCTCCCCACCCCCGCCCTCCGATAGTTCTAGGATTCTTTCGATTGTATAAAACGTTTTTTTAATATTTGATATATATATTTTTTATTTTAATTCCAATTGTTTTTTATGAAATTTTAATATTAATTAAATAAATAATTAATAATTAATAATTAATAATTAATTAACTAATTATCGAAATTTAAATTTTAAAAAAAAATTCTTATATGCGACCAGATGGTCACTTTAAAAGCGACCATCTGGTCACTTTTCTACTTAGTCTAAAAGTGACCATTTGGTCACATAAAATACGACCATTTGGTCACTTTTTTATGTGACCATTTGGTCACTTATCTTTCACATAAATTACGACCAGATGGTCGCCTTGGTCGCTTTTTAGGCGACCATCTGGTAGTATTTTAACTGAGCCGAGAAGTGACCATTTGGTCACAAAAATTACGACCATTTGGTCACTTTTTATGTGACCAAATGGTCACTTCTATTGAAGATAAAATGCGACCATATGGTCGCCTAAAAAGTGACCATCTGGTCGCATTTTAAAAAGTTTGACTTTTTTGCGACCAAAAATTTTTGGTCGTATATTTGTGACCATCCAGTCGCACAAATTCAGAACCGACCAGCTTTTTGGCCACCACTTAGTTGGTCGCATTTTAGGTAAAAAATGACCATTTGGTCGCAATTTCGTGGTCGCAAATTGACAGTTTTTTTGTAGTGTATGCATATGTCTGATGTTGATGTGATATTGGGTATGGATTGACTATTATCCAATCATATCGTTGATTGTACTGAGAGAGTTATTGATTTTGTGAGTCCATGTGAGACTAGTTTATGTTTCCGTGGGTCTAGTAGCCGAGTAATACCCACCTTGATAATATGGTAGAAGCTAGAATGCTTCTAAGTGATGGAGCCTTGGGATATTTAGCTAGTATTATCGATACTTTGTACCGGAGACTAGCCGAGTTGAAAGAGCTTAAGAGTCAGTTATAGGAACTCTTAAACTCAGGGTTTATTCACCCTAGTGCGTTCTCGTAAGGAGCACTTTGTTGTTTGTGAATAGAGAGACAGTTCAGTGAGACTGTATATTGATGATCGAGGGTTTAATCAATTACAGGGAAAGATAAATATCAAGTGTATTTGATTGATGATCTATATGATCAGTTGGAAAGAAACCGCTATCTTTTCAAAGATAGATTTGAGATCCGGTTAAATTCATTGAAGATTTAGGATTAAGATATTCCTAAAACTGCTTACAGGATGCGTTATGGACATTATGAGTTGTAGTTATGTCCTTTGGCTTGACCAACGCGCCTGCAGCTTTTATGGACCTTATGCACACGGTGTTTAGAAGGTTCATTGTTTCCTTCGTGACTGTATTCATTGATGATATCTTGGTTTATTCCAAGACAGAGGAGTTGCATGCTATGCACCTTCGGGAAGTTTTGACGGTACTACGAGATCAGAGATTGTATGCCAAGTTCTCAAAGTGTGAGTTTTGGCTAAAAGAAATGGCATTTTGGGCCATGTAGTATCGAGTAGAGGAGTATCAGTTGATCCCTCTATGATTGAGGTAGTTAGTAACTGGCCTAGACCGACTAGTGTGTATTCGCAGTTTTCTGGGACTTGCAGGCTATTATAGACGGTTTGTGCAAGATTTCTCCAAGATTGCTTCAGCCTTGACACGTTTGACCCGGAAGGGAGTTGATTTTGTATGGTCTGAGGATTGTGAAAGAAGCTTTGAGGAGCTCAAGAGGAGGCTTGTAACAGCACCTATTCTAGTGTCGCCTGATAGAACCGGTTGTTTGACGGTGTATACAGATGCTTCCCATAGAGGTTTGGGATGTGTGTTGATGCAACCCGGGAAAATTATAGTCTATGCTTCCCGTCAGTTGAAAGAGCATGAGAAGAAATATCCGACTCATGATTTGGAGTTGGCGACAGTTGTTCATGCTTTGAAATGATGGAGATATTATTTTATGGTGAGAAGATTCTGATATTTACTGACCATAAGAGGCTCAAGTATATCTTCACTCAGAAGGAATTGAATATGAGACGGCGGAGATGGTTAGAGTTCGTTAAGGATTATGACGGTGATATTCAGTATCATCCTGGGAGAGCCAATGTAGTGGCTGATGCACTTAGTAGAAAATCTTCTTTCGTCAGCTTTGTCGGCCATACCTTTGAGATTGAGATGGGATATGGAACGGGCTGAGATAGCACTCTTGACTGCCGAGGTCACTGTGAGTCTAGCTAGCCTAACAGTGGGACCTACTTTGAGGCAGAGGATGATTGATGCAGAGAGAGGTGAGGCTCATCTACAGGCCAGTTTTAGAGAGGCTGTGTCTGATGTGCCTAGCTACTTTACCTTCTCTACTGACAGTGCTTGGATGTATCGTAATAGGCTTTGTGTGCCTATGGGATCGACTTTTAGAAAGAACTGTTAGAGGAGGCTCACAGTTCTATCTTCTCTATTCATCCAGATAGTACGAAGATGTATGAGGAACCGAGACAATATTATTGATGGCCTGGGATGAAACATAAGATTGTTAAGTACGTGAATAGGTGCTTGATTTGTTAGCAAGTCAAAGCCCTAAAGATCTACCGGATTATCTTACCTTTGAAAATGCTTGAATGGAAATGGGGGAAGGTTTCCATAAGTTTTATCAAGGTTTGCCAAGGACGGTAAAGAATTATGATACCATTTGGATGATGGTATACTGTTTGACAAAGCCGCACACTTTACTCTTGGAAGGATTATCTATCCAGTTAAGACTAGGGTACAGTGGTACCTAAGAAAGATTGTTAAATTGTATGGTGTGCCGGTGAAGATTTTAATAAGATCTAATTAATTTTTCATATCAAGTATATGTAATATGAATCGTTAATAAAAAAGCGGATCCATTTTGTTAATCAATCACCTGGCTATCGTTCTTCGTTCGCCGTTCACCATCTCTCCTACTCAAGAACTTTGCATCTCTTTCAAAGAAGGTTTTTGCTACTTTATCTTCCTCTTGCACTGAATCTTCTCGAGGAAGTCACACACATGTAATTTTACATGTTTTCTTTTCCCTCCTTTTATTAAGTAATTAATAAATGATAATGGATTTAAAATTTCATAAATATCTATTTTCCCCACACACGTGCAGATTTTTTCTCTAACAGAAGTAAGATAGAAAAGTAACGATGGGTGTAAATGGATTCCTCTCCGTAAGTTTAGGGTTCAAATTGATAAAATCAAAAGTTTAGGGTTTAAATTGACACACCCTACTAAGTTCAGGGGTGTAAATTGATTTTTTCCCAAAAACTTAATTTTACATAGACTATCGTAATAAAATAGAAAGAAAGAAAAACATTATCAAAGCAGTGAACATTTTATATGCAACTAAAATGTTTATGTGTTTTTAAAAAGAACAAATTTATGGTAAAAAAAATATACGGCAAAACTCATCTATACGTAGTATTATTGAAAAACATAGGTTAGGTTAAATTATTCCTTTCACTATTGTATTATGTCATTTCATTCTCTTTATTATTAAAATTTTATTTTAATCCATATATTCTCTTTATTATTAAAATTTGACTACAAATTAATTTGAGCTGATCATTTTTCAAAATCTTAGGTTGACTATCATGATTTATACTTGATTCAGAATCTTTTATATTGTGTTTTTCCTATTTACTATCTTAGCAACACTCAAATATTAACTCTTAAAAAATAAAAATAACATAAAAAATTAACTCATAATTTTTTTTTAGAGAATTCAAGAAAAAATAAATTGAAAGACTAAATTTAGAGAGGGCGACACATATCAATTTTAAGCCTTTTAAAATATAAAAAATTTTATTAAATAAATTTCAAATTTTAATAACATCCTAATGAATATACCTATAAATTGTGATTAACTTAACCAAATAGCCCTCTAAATTATATTATTTCTAGATAATTTCTGTTTTCTATTTGAAATCATAACAATGTATTTGGAAGGAAAACAAGTGATAAAGGGTATTCTATTCTATTGAACAAAATATTAACCAATAAATATATGGAAACTAATATTTTATATTTGATAATTAAAAAGAAATATTTACATTAAAAATTAAATCGTTGCAATTAATTACAATAATATATTAATGATAAAATTAATTACAGATCTCAGACTTTTATGTTGCAGGGTTTTTATAAGTATTGGTATAAGTATGATATAACTATATATTTAAAAAAAATAAACGTTGTTCAATTGGTGATTTTGTAATAAACGATTTATCATAACAGATGTTGAAAAATTGTTTAACAAAAATAAACGTTGTTCAATTGATTGTTTGAAACTATATAACATAGAGTTAGCACCTTTTTTACTTACACGTTTTTATTCGTATAAGTATGATATAATTATATGTTTAACAAAAATAAAGGTTGTTAAAAATAAACTTTTGTTAAAATATAAACATTTTTTTTTTAAATTGTTATGTTATTTTATATCAACTATTGTTTATAATTCCAACAAACGACAAAATGTGAATCATGTATCATAATTGCGATAGTAATCGAAAATTTACAACAAAAGTAGTTCTATGTTTGACAAAATATTTTACTTTAGATCTTTAAATCATAATTGCAACTTCATTTTTTCCAGCACATCTGGTTGACTGAAGAGATCCAAATACAGTTTTCTTCCCTACTTGCAAGTCCTTAAAGATTTCACCCTTAGTGTTCTCTATTAATCATGATCATTTACAAGTCCTCACAATTTTATTTCTATATTATTCCTTTTCATTTTCTGTTTCCTCCTATAAATCCTGTTATACAAATATATTGTTTTTTAGTATTTTTGAATAAATAATATGTTTTGTTAAACATTTACACATGTTTAATTTTTTTTAAATATGTATTTTTGTTCCATATAGGAATTATCTTAAGAGTTTTTACCTGGATATCAACTATGTTTTATATTTCATCGTCTTCATCCCTTAAAGATTAATCGTTAGTACCCAAATCATCAGTTTGTTCCATTTCTGGCATACCGTCTTTCCCTTTTGCATTACCCTTTTTCTTTGTACTCTCCCTTCTTGTACCCTTTTAGTAAATGAAAGACGATTAAACATGATAAAATCAAATCAATAGTTAATAGAGTTAATTTTATGGCGATAAAATATAAATTGTATTACACTTAATGAAACAAACATCAGACAAAAGAATTACATACTAAACAGATGAAAAATGTTACTGATAAATTATTAAAATGACTACCATGACTAAGTTATTGATAGTCATCCAACTTGACTGAAATTACAAGTCAAATCTTTAAAGAGCTAGGACAAGTGAGAGATTGTTAGGAATTGTAACGACCCATTACCAAGTAAGACTATAAATAACATAAATTAGAAATTTATAATATTTTCTCAAATGATATCAAGGAAGTTGGATTCATAAATTGAATGAGAAATAACTCGTTATCTCATAAGAGTATTTTGATAATTTTACAAACTTTAAATTAAAACGACAAGTTTAATATAATATTTTTAGATGATGTTGATCGTCTGGTTACTACGATTCCAACGCAACTGACAACTAATCGTTCTGAGTCTCGATGAATGAGTTATAGCTGTTTTTGTATAGCGGCATTTTTGTAAATAATGGAAATTGGCATTGAACCCTAAAACCTACTTCTTCTTTTTCCTTTAGCCGAAAATCAACCCCTCATCATCCTCAATTCTCCAATTTTCGCCTAAACATCATCTCTTGAAGTATTTTCATCATAACTTCTTCATCCAGACTCAAATTTGTGCAAGTAAGTAGTCCATTCTGATCGTTTTTCTATTATCTTTCCATTGGCATTAGTTTTGTAGTAATATGAATATTGTTTAAAGATTTATAATCTAAAAACCATTCGGGTTGGTTATAATTCTTCAACTTTTGATTGATTTTGCTTCCTCTCTCTATCGTGATAGGTGTGGTTGTAGTGGTGAAGTCTTGGGAAGAATTGGAGGGTTTCCATTGAAGATTGGATTCAAGGTTCTTAAAGTACTTGGAACAAAAGTCCAAGTTTGTGGAAAAGAAAGTCGAAGGTGAGTAGAACTTGTTAAATTTAGAATAGTTCTATTATTGTGTTTGTTTTTCTATAAAAGTTTAATCTCTGATTTTAAGGTATGAAATTGAATGATTATATGAATGCTAATGAGGTTTTGGGGCTGAATATAAAGATATGAGAATTTGGATTAAAAGAATGCGAAAATTGGAACTAAGCATTACCTATTTTTGACTATCGATATCGGTTTATTGTAAAACTAAATTTATATGATTGAATGATTCTTGTTTTGTTGTTTAAGTATGTTTTGAGTGTTTTAAAGTGATTAAACCTTTATGATTATGAATATCATGTTTGAATGAATAGTGCTCACGAAGGCGATAAATTTTAGCCTATGTGGTTAGCTATTCATTAATTGAACTCTGAATCGACTGTGGTGTATTTTTGGATGTATATAGGCAATTTTGGGAGTGTTATTATAGTCGTTATGCCGCTATAATTTAGTTACAAAAGTATCATTTTTTGAAGGATAAAAAAAGGAGCGAAACTACACTAGTTTAGGCTAGTTTCATTTCTAGACTTGTGAATTATTGGGAATTGTTAGAAGTGTCCCAAAGTAGAATTTTGAGTGATTTTGGGTCATAGAGAATAATTAGAAGTCGGTGAGGCCGATAATGGATTTAAAGACTAAGGAAATCTCTCATAGCATTATTTTATTTTTAACATTATTTTACTCATTGGGCGTAGTCTCATGATACTACATTTTTTATTTCAGGTAAAGGAAAAAAAAAAGTTGGTGGCTGATCAATATCACATACTAAGCCCGTACTGTATTACCATATCACAATCATCGTATCGGGTATACCATATGGATCAATATCACATACTAAGCCGGTACAGTATTACCATATCACAATCATCGTATCGGGTATACTATATGGATCAATATCACATACTAAGCCCGTACGGTATTATCATATCACAATCATCGTATCGGGTATACCATATGGATCAATATCACATATTAAGCCTACGGTATTACCATATCACAATCATCGTATCAGGTATACCATATGGATCAATATCACATACTAAGCCCGTACGGTATTACCATATCACAATCATCGTATCACCATATCACAATCATCAAGTTCCCTGGTAAGTTCGATTGCCTAAATTAGATTCTACTCAAGTACTAAAGAACATAAACTGCTTGAATTACACGAGTCAACACTCAAGTGTAATTTCTAACCCGCTTTGGCTCCTAAATCACTTAAACTTCCTTATACATCCACTTTCATCTAAAATCTCCAATTCATCTTACAAGACTTCCAAACCACTCAAATCTCCTCTTTTACTTCCAAATTCATAAGAATTCCAAAGTCACTCCACTCACATCCGAGTTTAAAGTCACCAACCAAGTATTAACTTCCGGAAGTTAGTTCCCCTCTTAACCTCGATAAACAATATCGTAATGAAACATAATTCATAAAATTACTAACTTCCATTTTAAACTCACCTTGAGAAGAAGTTGTCCTCTTACGAGCCGGAGGATCAATCCCGCGAATGGTTTCCAAAACCTACAATTTAATTACATCTAACATACATTAATTTAACAAAAAGAACAACGTTCGACATGTAACCAAATAAAAGACGAAAACAGCCCGAGATGGGGACTTGATGCTCACGGCCCTAAGGGTGATTTAAAGAAGAGAGCATTTCCGGTTTTTGGCACTTTAGATGTAATCCGGGTTCGTTTTAGGCACTTTTGAGGTGGATTCAAATAATGGGTAACATTAATTAGGGGTTTGGGGGCTAGAATTAACCACACAAATTTAAAGGAAAACGAAAATAAAGCATTTCTACACTACACATAACAGTCCACGCAAAAGGGGTGAATCGACGGTGTCGGGTTTTTCACTCAATCCAAAATTAGGGCAAAGGATAAACATGCATCAACCCTAGGTAGTATCCTTTAGCTAACAACTACCAAAACCCAAAGGAAAAGGATGAATTCAAGCATAAACCAAAGATAGAATTTCAAAATCAACAATACCCATATTTTAAAGAATTTCCCTCACCTTTTCGTTCCTTGGAAGTGGATGGAAAGGCTTCAAATGTAGGATGGGTAGAAATCTTGTTGCGAGAGCTTTCCAACGAGCTAAGGCACGACAAAATCGGCCAAGAAACGAGGGAGATCTGACACTTTCTTTCTCCTCTTCCTACTCGGGTTTGGGGGGTTTTGGGAGAGAAAAAGATGAGCAAATTTCTCTATATTTGGCTAAGGATGGGTTTTTAAAGAGTTGATGAATAGTAACTTGATATTTTTAAAAAATTGAAAAATGACAATTACGTCCTTTTTAAGTGAATTGATTTAAATTACGAAACTCGAAGATCTTAAAGTAATCAAAAGGTGATTAATAATTATTAATTGGCCTGTTAATAATTATTAATGTCACCGAAACTAATTTAAAGTAATAAAAGGATTAAAAAGGTTTCCGAACGAAAGTAACTACTAAATTCAAAATTACTAACTTTAAACTAACCTTAAATACATTAATTAAATAAAAAAAATTTACCTCCAAAAGTAACGGGACATTACAATTCAGGTTGTAATAAAATGTATCGGGACTTGAAGATAGCATTATTGGTGGCTTGGTATGAAAAAGAAGGTTGTGTTTGAATTCATGAAAAATTATTCGAATTGTCACCAAGTCAAAACTTAGAAAAGAAGTCCTCCTAGATATTGGACGCCTTTGCATGTTCTAGCATAAAAATGGAAAGAGATCTCGATGGACTTTATTTATTTTTAATTACATAGGATTTTGAGGGGTAATAATGTGAATCAGGAGATTATGGATGGTTGACCCAATCATAGCATTTCCTTTCAGGGAATTCCAGTTATCATATTGAGACTTGAGCACAAATATGTCTCATGGAGATAGTAAGGTTGCACGAAGTACAAGTGACTATTGTGTCAGATCAAGACAATAGATTTGTGTCAAACTTCGGTAAGAGTTTACATAGTGTCATGGGTACTAAGTTACTTTTCAGTACTACTTTTCATCCTCAAATAGATGGTCAAACTGAGAGGGTGAATAAGATTTTAGAAAACATATTTCAAGCTTATGTTTTAGAGTTTGGTGGTGACTAAGGTGCAAAGTTATATTTGGTAGAATTCGGCTATAATAATAGTTGTCAAGCAACTATTAAGATGACCTTATTCAAGACATTCTATGAAAAAAAAAGGCGTAGATCACCTGTTTATTGGGATGAGGTTAGAAAAAGAAAGCTATTGGAACCTAAGTTGTAATACATAACTAACCAGTTTATTAATGTAATTATAGGCAGAAGGAATAACAACCTATTGATATTTTGGTAAAAGAACATAGGAGTTTGAGAAAAAATAACCTTTGATTTCGTTAAAGTGTTGTAAAGATTCAAAAAACACGAAGAATCAACTTAATAACGTGAAGATGATATGAGGAGTTTTATCATCACCTATTTTCTAAGAAGTGAACCTTTTCGGGGACGAAAAATCTTTTAGTCTAGACTATAAATTAGAAATTTATATTATTTTCTCAAATGATATCAAAGAAGTTGGATTTATAAATTGAATGAGAAATAACTCGTTATCTCATAAGGATATTTTGGTAATTACACAAACCTCAAATTAAAACCACAAGTTTAATTTTACATTTTTAGATGATGTTGATTGTATCGTTATTGCGATTCCAACGCAACTGACGACACGTCGTTCATGAATGAGTTATGATCGTTTTACATAATGGAATTTTCATAAATAAAGAAAATTGAGATTGAACCCTAAAACCCGCTTCTTCTTTCTTTAGCCGAAAATCAACCCCTCATTATCCTCAATTCTCCAATTTTTACCTAGAGATCATCTCCGGAAGTATTTTCGCCATAACTTCTGCATCCGAACTCCGATTTATGCAAGTAAGTAGTCCATTCCGATCGTTTTTCAGTTATCTTTCTATTAGCATTGGTTTTGTATCAATATGATTACTTTTTAAATATTTATAATCCAAAAAAAATTTGTGTTGGTTATAATTCTTCGACTTTTGATCAATTTTTCTTCCTCTCTCCGTCGTGATAGGTGTGGTTGTGAATTCATTGGTGAAGTCTTGGGAAGAATCAGATGGTTTCCATTCAATATTGGATTCAAGTTTCTTAAAGTACTTGGAACAAAAGTTTAAGTTTGTGGAAAAGCAAGTTGAATGTGAGTAGAACTTGTTAAATTTAGAATAGTTTCATTATTGTGTTTGCTTTTATTTAAAAGTTTAATCTCTGGTTTTTTTTTCTATGAAATTGGATGATTATATGTATACTAATGAGGTTTTGGGGCTGAATATAAAGATATGAGAATTTGGATTTAAAGAATGCGAAAATTAGAACTAAGCATGTCTATTTTTTACTATCGATATCGATGTAAGGTAAAACTAAATTTATATGATTTCATGATTTTTATTTGGATGTTTAAGTATATTTTGAGTGTTTAAAAGTGATTAAACTATTATGAATATCATGTTTGAATGAATAGTGCCCACTAAGTTGATGAATTTTAGTCTAGGTGGTTAGTTATTCATTAATTGAACTCTGAATCGACTGTGGTGTATTTTTGGATGTTTAGGGGAAATTTTGGGAGTGTTATTATAGTCTTTTTTCCGCTATAACTTAGTTAGGAAAGTATCATTTTTTGAATGACCCAAAAAGGAGCGAAACTACACTAGTTTAAGCTAGTTTCATTTCTAGACTTGTGAATTATTGGGAATTTTTAGAAGTGACACAAAGTGAAATTTTGAGTGATTTTGGGTCATTATAAGATGGTTTTGAAGGTTAATTTTCAAAATTTATAATTAGAGAATTTTCCCTAGAAAATAGTGTTTTGTGGAAAGTTAAGCTTAGGCTTATTGAGCATCTTGAGTAGTGATGTTGTGTATCATATTACTTTAAAATACCTTGGGTAATATGGTGGTAGGTTCACATTAAGAAAGGCCTTTCTAAATGAAGAACATGCTATTAAGGGGGATTATTTTAGTTGTGCATGACTTTAATAACACTTAACGGGGTAAGTTTATTCTATCCGTACAATGGAAAATAATATTCTCAGAAAGTTTTAAATTTTGAAACAAAGTGTTTAATTTCCTTCTCGAACGTAGTCTCTCTTTATTTGGGAACAAAAATAAGATTAGAGGTATTGATAGAAAGAATATTCTCATAAGGATTTAAATTGTGAAAAAGTGAGTTTAAATTCCTTATTGAGCACAATCTATCTTTGTTTACGAACAAATAGGAGATTCGAGATATTGATAGGAAGAATTTTATCGAAAATGTTTAAATTGAGAAAAGAGTGTTTAGATCTTTTTCGATTGAGTTATATCTTAATTTAAGGATTAAGATGAGAATTGAGATGTTGTGATAAGTTTAGTTTGATTGGATGTGAGGGAATAATTGGAAGTCGGTGAGGCCAATAATGGACTTAAAGACTTATGAAACCTCTCATGGTATTATTTTATTTTTAACATTATTCTACTCATTGGGCGTAGCCTCATGATGCTACATTATTATTTTTTCAGGTAAAAGAAAGAAGAAAGTTGGTGACTGATGACGTTCGAGGCAGGTGGTCTGGTTGGCATGGATTTACATGACGACGAAATTATTTTTATCTGTTTTAGGGAATTTGTTAAGTTTCATGTTTTGTTTATTTGAAATAAGTGAAGTCATTATTTTTTTTTTTGAGAATTTCTAGACAATGGTTTGAGATTGTCTTTGATTTTAATGTTTTAAAATAAAACTGACTGGTTGTGAACGTTATTTGGTTTGTTTTAATGAGAAGAACTTGATTTTCGATTTAAATGCTTCCATTTTCCTTTATTTATAAATTCCATGTTTCAGGAATTTTCGGGATGTAACAGGAATGGTGTCCTAGAATTTGTAATTGTTTAATAAATATAATTTATTTCGAATAAATTAAATAAATAAACATAAGTTTTTTCTATTATCTATATTGATTCAATTGAAGATATTAGGAATATATGAAAATTTATTAACTTCAGACATTCAAATAGTAAAGCCCTAAGTTACTCTTATGAAATAACGACTAAGTATGTGAGTCATATGAGAGGATTAAAGTCGAGATGAGTAATTTAAAATTGTCTACAGTAAATAGATAATGTTTGGGAATCTTATCCTGGTAACACTGTTAATAGCTTCATATTTTATTTATAGACAAATTGTAACGTCTCGTTACTTTTGGGGGTAAACAATTTTTCTTATTTTATTTATTTTTTTAATTAAAGTATTTAAGGTTAGTTTAAAAGTAGTGATTTCGATTTTAGTAGTTATTTTCGTCCGAAAATCCTTTTATTACTTTAAATTAGTTCCGGTGACATTAATAATTATTAACGGGCCAATTAATAATTATTAATCACCTTTAGATTAATTTAAGAGCATCGGGTTTCATTTTTTAAGCTAAATCACTTAAAGGACGTATGCGTCATTTCCAATTTCTTAAAATATCCTAACACTATTCATCCATCTCCTTTATTAAGCCAAAATTAGACAAAACATCACATTCTTCTCTTTTTTTTTTCCCAAACCCGTAGCTTAGAGAGAAAAAAAGAGGAGAGAAAGAAATTGTCACCTCGGCTTCATTTTTTGACCGTTTTCATCGTGTCTTAGCTCGTTGAAAAGCTCTCGAGACGTACATTCTACCCATCCCAACAATCGAGGTTTTTGTCTTTGTTCTAAAGGCCTCAAGGTATGATAAAGTTTCTAAAATTTGATGTGAATAGTATTTTAATGGTGGTTTTGGATTGAAATCTTCAAATTCGTTCACCGAAGCTTGAACATTTCCATTGGGAAAGTCGTTTTGGTCGATTTTAGAAACTTCCCCTACACCATAAAACCGAGTTTGAGCAGGAAACCCGTCCCATATGATTTTTCCTCACTTGGCCATGATTAGGATGTTAGGGTTATTATGTTTTTGCTATTTACTTAATTTTTCGAAAATCGTTTATTGAGTAAAACCCTAATTTATGGATACCCATTGATGTTGTGAACTTTCAATGTATCCAAAACCAACCCGAAACACCTCTAAAGTGCATAAAAGCCGGAAAACAAAACCCGAACCTTAATTCCCCTTGTATGGCCGAGAGCACCATAGGGAGAAAATCCGGGTTTTTCATCGTTTTGTGCGTTTAGTTGTGGTTTGTACGATTTCCGGCTAATTAATGTTATTTAGGTGTAATTCGTTTGTAGGATTGTGTTTTGTTCGTGGGTTTGCAACCTCGGATTGATCGGAGCTTTTCTACAAGCTAAGGTGAGTTTAAAAGGGAAGTTAGTAATTTTATGAATTAAGTTTCCTTACGTTATTGTTTATCGAGGTTAAGAGGGAATTAGCTTCTTAAAATTAATGTTTGGTTGGAGACTTTAATTCGGAAGTGAGTGGAGAGAATTTGGAATTATAATGAGTTCGGTGAAAAGGAACATCGGAGTGGTTTGGAAGTATTGCAAACTGAATTGGAGATGTTAGATGAAAGTGGAAATTTAAGTTACTTTGAGTGGTTTGGAAGTTAAAGTAGCTTAGAAGATACACTTGAGTGATAACTCGTGTACTCTAAGTAGTTATGTTTCTTAATAACTTAGTAGATTTCTTTTGAGATTATCTAACTTATTAGGGAGCTTAACCTTTCGTGATACGGCACATGATAGTATGTTGATTCAGATCCATACGTATCATGGTGCGATGATTTGTGATATGGTACATGGTAGTATGTTGATTCGGATCCATACGGTACCATGGTAGTATGATTTGTGATACGACACATGATAGTATGTTGATTCGGATCCATACGTATCATGGTGCGATGATTTGTGATATGGTACTACCATACGTGGTATGTTGATTCGGATCCATACGAGCACGTTACGATGATTTGTGATACGGCACATGATAGTATGTTGATTCGGATCCATACGTATCATGGTGCGATGATATCCGATGTGGTGAAAGTCCTGATATCCGATGTGGTGAAACTCCTGATAACCGATGTTGTTAAAGTTACAATGATTTATGGATTGGTAAGACCGTACAGGATAGTATGTTGACTTCGGTCCATACGGTATCATGGTACGATGACTTGTGATTTGGTACGACCGTACGTGGTATGTTGATTTCGTTCCATACAATAGCACGTTACGATGAAACTTGTTTGGTAATAAAGGTAGTTAGTATTTCAATTACATATTCTTTAGAATTGTGTAGTAAGACTTAGTAATGGTTGTTACTTTTACTATAAGTTTTTATTCTATTCATGGCATGGAAAGACCATTACGGGTAGCATATTACTATCGTATGATTGTATGAAAATTGGAACTGTGAATATGGGAAGTAAAGAGCATTTTAGGCCTTTGGCCACAATTTCTGGTATGAAATTTGGTTCATAGGATTACTTGCTTTCATTTTACTCTCACTAGCATTTTTATGCTAATGTTGCTACACTTACAAATTTTCAGGTAAACCTCGTCCTAAGAAGCGTGGTAGAGGAGGTGGTGCTTTGTGACTTGCCGAGTTGGTGAATGGACAATAATATGCACACTTTTGGTTTAGCATTCTTAGTAAGCTAGTAAATTATCTCTCATCTTTCATACTTGTGTCCTCTTGTGCCCGAGAGGGCATTTGTTTTAAAATTTTAAATGTCCTATGGTTTTAATCTCTTTTGGAAGTTTATTTCATAATTTGGAATGTGAATTCCTTGTTTATTGCTTTCTCTCTGAAATTGGGACAATGTAAACAGGTTTTTGTAATCCGATTTTTAAACAAACCCACGCCGTTTTTCTTTAAAATTGAGTCTTCCGCTGTGCATTTGAATTTAAAGAATTTAACCGGTTCGGGTCGTTACACAAATGATCTAATCTTGATCATTCATGTGGGTGAAATGAAATGGAAGTATCATATGTAATTTTGATTGTATAAGACATGACCACGATGTTTGATTAAATTTCTCATTAGTAACGTTTACAAAAAATGATCAAATATCAAACTAAGTTTAACAACCGTGATATATCTCAATTCTGAGTGAAATATGAACTCCTATTTATGAAGTTAAATTCTTTGATTCACATAGTTGGGAGCGATCTATAAGAACGCTCAATACACTCCTGTTTTAGGAACATAACTTGATAAGTAACTGGGAACGTATTTTCACGAGATGGAATTCATAACTTTTCTATAAACTAACGGTATTTGTGTGATATCTAAACATTTTAGGAACTTTAAGAAACTCTCTTGATGTATTAATTCAAGACATGAACAAGTGGCGCTATGACTTCTATCTTTCACAAAAGTATATTACCTCTAGTTTTGACTAAAGAAAATGTTAATTGGAGAATCACCGGGAACACAAGGATAGAGCGATAATTACAGGGGCAAACAATATTTAATCAGCCTATAATTATGAGGTTTCCACGTGAAAGATATATCATAGATATATAAATAAAAGATAAATGAAATGGACATAACTCATCTATAATGAGGGGAGTTCAACTATGAATTTATAGTGAAATTATTCATAGTGAGATTATAAGTATAAAACTGTTTATGAGTTAATCATTTAATTGAATAATTATTATACCCATGATCTATAGGTCCATGTGACGACCCAACTTATTTAAAAAGCCGGTCACGGTTACGCAAGCGGAAGCAAAGAACTTAAACCCAAAATAATTATTTTTTATAAAATTTTGAAAATTTCGGCATGTAGTATTCGTAAAGTCTATGCCTCATATACAAAATAAAGTAAACCTGTTTTTCCAGAATTCATTGGCTCATCGGCCGGTTCAGAGTTTCAATAAAACCATAATCAAAATAAAGTTCGGTGCACCGGTTTAAAATTATTCTACAAACATATTATATATAATCTGACTCAAAACCAAATAAAGCATAACCTAAAGTAAGACTCCTACAACCCCAAAATGCACGGCTCGCGTGACTTGAGAGTAATCCAAAAGCTCCATCTCGACATTGTCAACGAGCACCACCAGCCGCTCCACGCCCTCGTTCCCGAGCGTTACCTGAAAGTTGATATAAAGCACCTTTGAGCATGACACTCAGTGAAAACAAAAGAATAGGAACGGTGATGCGGAAATGTTCACAACATAATGCAAAAATTCAATGATATGCTTAGGTACGAAAGTAACAAGCATTACAAGGTAGATAGACAATATGATCAAATCGTAAGCTTTTCAAACATGGACTATCGACTAGCCAGTACAAATTTCATATTTCACATTTACCGTTTCATCTTAGTCTACAAACCTTTCCATCTCTAAACCCGGTATCTCACTACATTATATACACACACAACCATTAATCAGTACCGAGCCATAGTCTTTAAAGTATTACACTCCCTGGCTTTACATCAAGCCTCAAAGAGCTATTACCATATTCTATTTACCTCCGAGTCTCTTTCATTCACCTCTACGCATCCTCTTCTCATTACACACAATCAAAGCAAAAGAGATAGCAAAACATGGATGTATAAATAATGCACAATATGCTCAACTCATACATGAATACATAAGTCATTTCCACTTTTCTTTTTCCTTTCAACCATCATTTGATTCCTTACTTACAACCTGCGTCTCACTACGTATAAATCATGATTTGTCACATATCTCACTCAAGCCGCAGCTCATTTACATCATCTGAGCTGAAGCTCATTCACAACCTCAGGTTATCTCATTAACTACTAGCATCTGGGGCCATTCATCACATAGCACTCCGGAGCTCCACAATATCATTGTCACAGTAACCACGTGTAACGTCCAACACCCACACACCGTTACACGGGTTACGACCCCATGGCCACATGAAAATCGCATGATATGCATGGATGGAATGTTATGTCATGGAATGAATTTTAGCATGCTTCCTCTTTGTCAACACAAGTAACGAACATCGGTTAACGAGCATAATTAGGACAATTCCTCCAAGCAGAATATGAATTGATCATCACACACAAAATGCTTAACATTCATATAAACATATAGTTCACACCACACCTTTCTCTATTGTCTCAATCGTAATTAATCATCGAATCACAACCCAACATATGAAAAGTATGCATAATCATAGGCCCAAATCAGAATATGACTCATTCATGGACTAAGAACTCAATAATAAAGTAAATGGACATGCTTAAATGAAAAATTAATCAAAGCATAAACCGATGTTGAGTTAGTTAGTATTTCGGCTCCTTTTTAATCATATACCGGGGTCAATATCCATTTCCATACTTCTCATATGCTCTTAACCTTACCAACCATACTATCAATCATTACCACCTACAACCATACTCTCCCATTGTGACGACCCGTCACTTTTAAATAAATTAAATTCAGAGAAAACAGCGGAAGTCTTTTAATTTACCAAAAATTGGCGTGGTTTTGTTTGAAAATTGGCATGCCGAAAACCTGTTTACAACCAAATTTTCAATTCTAATCAAATCTCATGGACTTTAAGTCCAAATCAGGAGTTCAAACATATAATATCATAAAACATCAATATTAGGCTCTTAGGAGCCAAATACAAAATACAATTCCTTAAAGTTCATCAAAATAAGACATAAACTTTACAAAAACCATTAGTCCATCTCGAGGTCAGGCATCCCTCGATCACGCAGCACCACCTCCTCCTCCTCGACCTCTAGCCAAGGCATTACCTGAAATTGGTTGTAATATCATGAGCTAACAAACTAAGCCCAGTGAGAATAAATAGCATAAAAAGTAAAGATAGACCTCAAACTCGCATTTCGATTTATGTCCAATTAAACTGACATACTCAACTCCTAAAGTTCTCCAAACTCTAGGTAATTCTATTCCATATTCTTCCAAGTATGACATTACTACACTTGTAGTCAATTCTCAATTATTAACTTGTTATGACAAATAAAGTAAAGTGGATAAACTTTGTTTAACATATAACATCTCGATTCCCTATATCACCAATCATAATCATGATTGTATAAAGACATCCCGTAGGATTCCACAATATCTTTTATGCATGAGGAAGTAATATGTACGTCCGCAACTTACAATTCAACTCCACGTAAGGAAGTAATATGTGCGTCGCAACTTACAATTCAACTCCCTATGTATGAGAAGTAATATGTACGTCCGCAACTTACAATTCAACTCCACATAAGGAAGTAATATGTACGTTCGCAACTTACAATTCAACTTCTATGCATGAGAAGTAATATGTACGTCCACAACTTACAATTCAACTCCACATAAGGAAGTAATAGGTGCGTCGCAACTTACAATTCAACTTCTTTTCAATGATGCGAGATGTTATGCATATGTTTACATATGCTTGCATAAGTAAATAAAATAAAAGTAAATGATAAAGCATCCGAAATAAGCATAAAGTAAAGTAACATAAAGTAAAGAACGTAAGGTAAAAGGGCATAAAGTAAAATAGATAGAATTAGGACGAACGATATATCGATCGAACTCCGCTAACAATAATAAAAGTAAAGGTCAAAACATAACGATTAACCTAAACTTTCAAGGATTCTAAACTTCCAAGACTAATCTATCTTAGAATCTTCTAAGATTCGAGGTTTTCATCGAGAAATCCTAAGTTTCTCGCCTAAAGGATTAACTCAAAATCCTAAGGCACTAACTCACTCCCTCTAATCTTAGGTTGGATTCTAATCTTAGTTCCGAATCTACAAATCAACGTACTTATTTGCTTTCTATAGTTACTTTAAATTCTAATCATTCTCACCTTAATTAAAAGATGACCTTGCTCCTAAGTCCGGTAGAGCAATCAAACAAACGGTTCAAAAACACCTACAAAAGGATTAATATCCCGAAAATTAATAAAATACCAACCAACGATTAAACAACGATAAAACAAGCAAAAAGACGGAAAATCCACCAAACCTACCCTTTGGAGGCTCTCGGCCCTCCCTAGAAAAAAGGGTCTCGGGTTTGGTTCCTTGGCCTTTTGGCAATTTAAATACGTTTTGAGTTGGTTTTAAGCAAATTCGATAATCCCGATTTCAATGGGTATCGATGAATAGGGTTTTTGAACATTAATCCCTTTCTAGAATTGAATTTAAATAAACATTCATTCATTAATTTTTAACCCAAAATCAAACCCAAAAGGGTAAATTTCAAACGGAAAGGGTTTATTTGAAACTCGGTTTTAGGGTTATGAAATAGTTTCCAAAAACACGTAAAACTACTCCCGAATTGACAAACACCGGAGTTTCACGGCAAGAAATCGAAAGAAAACAATGAAAACTCCATTAAAACACTATTTGGAGCTTAGGGTTTGAAAAGAAACTTACCGAGAACTCCGTAAAACACGAGTGGCAAGTACGAAGGCTAGGTGGAAAAGGATCGTAGGATCGATACCTTTCCAATGGAACGAGAATCAAGTCGATCCGGCAAGAAACGAACAAAAACCAAAATTTCCCTTTTTGTCTTTGAAGCTCACGGCAAAGGAGGAGAGAAAATGAGAGCTTCTTGGTCAATTTTGAGTCAAAGTTGTGTTTTTAAAGACAAATGAATAGTGTTTTTTTAGATATTTTGCAAATTGGGTAATTACGACTTTGCCCTTTTACGACTTTTGGCTTAAAACGAATCTCGAACATCTCAAACTATCCCAATGGTGATTAATAATTATTAATTGGCCCGTTAATAATTATTAATACCATTAAAACGTATTTAAATAAATAAAGCCATTAAAAGAATTAAAATGAAATAAATTACTAAATTCTAATTTAATAATAAATAAATGAATTTTAATTACTCAAATTAAAATAAAATAAATAAAAGTTTTTTTTTATCACAAAATAACGGGACGTTACACCCATTTAAAAGTAACTCGGGAAAAGCTCGTGAATGCACACCATTCACCCTTCTGACTCTTTACGTTCTCACCTTTTCGAAAGGTTCTCAATAGCTCGTTCTTGCCTCTTATCCTACAACCAATCATTCCAACATATTTAGATATAAATATATAATATTTATCTCAGCCCAATTCAAATACACACAAACTCATATCCAGTTAGAAGATCAAAACTCAAAACTAGTCAATTTAAGATGAAGTTTTCGGCCAATTGAGAAATAATCAATTATTCATTGGGTGGAACTTCTAATGTGTTTTTTTCATGTAGATTAGACACATATAAACACCCAAAATTTCCAGATTTAACAACCTTCCATTAATAGCTAAGAAAACACAAAATTGAGAAAAATAGATGCTTGAGAAAACTCCATTAATGGAGTTTCTTGAAAGCTTACACCCACCAAATGGTTTTCATATTTTCCCCTTTCAATATATATATATATTTAAACACTCATAACTTCCAAATTTAATAACCTTTCAAAGTTACTCAAGAAAATCCCAAAACTAGTTAAGTTAAAGACTAGTATTTTTGCCAATTTTGAGAATCTTCAAGAATTCATTTCCTTGCCCTTCCAAGTTGTTTTCCATATGTAAAATACATATTTAGGTACATATATATTCCAGAATAGAAAGGTTTTAAGTAAAGGTCATGAAAAACTAAAATTGGAAAAAAACTAGAAAACTTGAAAATAGCCATTAATGGAGGATTTGAGCTTGGTGTTCATCCATGGCTTCCAATTACAACCATTCTTAACATATTAGATCTTAGGGACTTTGTGAGTATCAATCTAACTTCAATTTCCAGAATTTACACAAGGAAGAAAACCCACACAACATTTCTTAAAACCAAACAAGAGAACCCCATGGAAATCTAGAAAAAGTATGAACCCAAGGTTATGAAATTTACCTTGAACTTGCTTAATTCCTCTTGAATCTTGTATGAACCTCCATATTATGTTGATTCCATCATTAATCAACTAAAACCTCTTTGAATTTGCCCAAGAACACAAGGATTTGGAGAAGGATGAAATTGAGCAAAAAATGGAGAAGAATGGGGAAGGGGGGCACGGTTTGGGGAGGAGAAGAAATAAGAGAATTTTTTACATTTTTCCTTTTATTTTCCTTGCATTTTTACATATATGCTTTTAATTTTCCAAAATCAAAATATTAACTAAATTCTAATTTCCCACAAGTCCTTCCACCTCCAACAACTAATTGAAGCACTTCATCCACTTTTCTTTTGCTAATAACTCCTTGCCCTATAAACTTTTGCTAACTAACCCTCTTTACTAAATTAACCATGGTTAATAATTTACCTTTTAATTAAATTCTCCACCCTTTGTTAAATAAACTATGGTTAATCACTAATTAACAAAAAAATTCAAATAGAGAAATAATTTTCCACACTTGAAATTATTAATTAAAATTTATCAATATAAGGGGAATTTCTAATTACCCCATGACAAACTCTTGGGCCCTTACAGTCCATTAGGTCCCTGTGCTAACCCAAATATCGTAGTTGCGAAATCATTAGAAGAAATGAAAATTTTAAGTAAAGTGAATTTGTAACGTCCCGTTATTTTTTAGGTGAATTTTTCTTATTATTTATTTATTTAAATTATTTAAGATAATTTTAGAATTAGTTATTTAGATTTAAATAGTTAATTTCGTTTGAAAACCTTTTTAATCACTACAAAAAAATTGTCAAAATGCGACCAGAAATTTGCGACCAAAAAAAAGTGGTGGTTTTTTGGTGACCACCTGGTCACTTTCTTTGAAGGTTGACTCTAAGTGACCATCTGGTCACTTTTTTTGCGACCAGATTGCGACTAAAAGCAGAAGTAGTCATAAAAAATGGCGCGAAATTATGGCACGAAAGAAGCGACCAATTGGTCACCTAAAAAAACGACCAGTTGGTCGCATTTTTGTGACTAAAATATGCCTTGGTAGCAAAAAATGGCGCGTAGTTTTGGAGGGAAAAAAGCTACCAAGTGGTCACAATTAAAAGTGACTACCTAGTCGCAATTTTTGTGACATTTATTGACTAGTGGTAGCTTAAAATTGGAGGGAAAAAAGCTACCAAGTGGACAAAATTAAAAGTGACTAACTGGTCGCAATTTTTGTGACCTTTATTGAGCAGTGGTGGCTTAAAATTTTGGCGGGAATTAAGCTACCACGTGGTCATATTAAGAAGTGACCGGATGGGTGCAAATTCTGTGATTTTATGTGACCAATAATTTATAAAAAATTTGGTGGGATAAAAGCTACCAACTGGTCACCAAAAAAGTGACCATCTGGTCGTAAATTCTGACTTGATGTGACTCTGGGCAGTGAGGAAAATGGTGGGAAATTTTGGCGGGAAAATGCGACCATATGGTAGCAAAAATACTACCATCTGGTCGCAAATGAGTAGCGGAGTCCATTATAAAATCCCTCCACCTATTGTTTGTTAGCATTAAGAAAAAAGAAAATGAGAGAGTGGATGTATGTTTGTTTGATAGACGGGTATTTGAACGATGAGTTCGTGGCCGGGGTTGAACAGTTTGTTGAGTTTTTCATGACAACTGTCTATTATGAAAAGTATGGTGGAAAGCTACGTTGCCCGTGCAGGAAATGCGACAATAGGAGAATCATACCGGTTACAGAGTTGAAGGTGCATCTTTATAGTCGGGGATTTGTGCAGAATTATTATCACTGGGTGTTTCAGGGGGAAACACAGGAAATGTTCGACGCTGCATTACAGGAATCGAGACGATACGAAGGTAGCAGCTCTAATGTAGAGGTTGTTGACGAAGAACGGAATGATGAACAACAGTATAGTCAGATGCAGCAAATGATACTTGATGGTACGGGGTATGGGGGCAATGAAAATTTCCTTGAAAGTTTAAACGTAGACGAAGATGAACGGGTTGTAGAAGAGGAAATGAATCCGGATGCACGAAAGATGCACGAGATGCTAAAGACAGCCAGCCGACCATTGTACGATGGGTGTGAGGTAAGTCAACTTGCTGCTGCTACAGAACTTTTAAATATAAAGGCGCATTACAACATACCCAGTAGAGGATTTGATGCTATTGCATCGTGGTTTCGTCGATGCGCTCTAGGAGAAAATAATATGCCCCAAAATTTGTACGACACGAAAAAGCTAGTGGAGGGACTTGGATTACCCGTGGAGAAAACAGATTCGTGTCAAAACGAATGCATGATTTATTGGGATGTGGATGAGGACCTGCATCATTGCAAATTCTGTTTTCTTCCAAGATACAAACAAGGGAAACGCAGCCTGATTCTGAACGCCCGCATGTTCTATTTACCGCTGACCCCACGTCTGCAACGGTTGTATGCATCGGATGTGACAGCCTCGCACATGAGATGGCATCACGAGTAGAGATGGCAACGGGGCGGGGCGGGGTCAGGGATACGTTTCCCATCCCCTAACCCGCGTGGGATTTTTACTCCCCATACCCTACCCTATCCCCTAATAGAAAAATCGGGGGCGGGTTCGGGGATTCCCCGTTCGGGGATCGGGTTACCCGTGGGGAAAATTCCTCATTTTATATTTTAAGTATTATTTAAAAAGGAATATAAAAATGAAATAGATATTTAAAATATACTTTTTTAAGACAAAAATAAAACATAATACTAAACATTTTATAATTTATTAGTTAATATAACCATATTATATACTTTTTTTTCAATAAATAAAAATAAAAGTAAACAAAATATATAAGATGTTATTAAATTATCGGGTTCGGGTTCGGGGGCGGGGCGGGGGAATGTATTCCCGTCCCCGTACCCTATAAGAAATCGGGGGGAAATTTCCCCCCTAACCCTAACCCTTACCCTAATTAAACGGGGATTCCCCTCCCCTATAGGGTCGGGGCCCCGTGGGGCCCCTAACCCGCGGGGAATTTTGCCATCCCTAATCACGAGCATTCACAGGATGAAGGTGTTATGAGACATCCCTCAGATGCTGCGGCATGGAAGCATTTAAATAATTGTCATCCGGATTTTGCACAAGATCCGAGAAACGTCAGATTCGGCTTATGCACAGATGGCTTCAACCCGTTCGGGGCATCCGGGGCACAATATTCAGTTTGGCCAGTCATGGTAACCCCGTATAACTTGCCTCCCTCGATGTGCATGCGAGACCCAGTGATTTTTCTAACAGTGATCGTACCTGGGCCGAAAAGTCCAAAACAGAAACTGGATGTGTATTTGCAACCACTTGTTGCAGAGTTGAAAAGGTTGTGGACTGACGGTGTTATGACGTATGACATTTCGAAGAAACAAAATTTCTTGATGCGCGCCGCGTTAATCTGGACGATCAGTGACTTCCCTGCGTATTCAATGTTGTCAGGTATGTTGATCTTTAATTGCTTTCATATACATTTTTGAGTCTGTGTTTAGCTTTTGTTATTGCTTTCCTTAGTCAGTATAGTTAATTGTGTGAACCTTAATTTCCTCCTCTTAAAGGATGGAGTACGGCGGGGACATACGCATGTCCACATTGCATGCTAGACACAGATGCAATTTATCTCAGAAACGGTCGGAAAACTTGTTGGTTTGACTGTCACCGTCGATTTTTGCCGTTGAATCACACTTTTCGTTCAAACGGCAGTGACTGGAAGAAGGGTCGACGAGTAAGAAAACAAACCCCCTCAACCATGTATAGTGGAAGACAGATTCTTCACGATATAGATGCTATAGGGATGCAGAAGATTACAGTGGAAGGTGCAGAGAGTGCAAACAATGCGGCTGGGAAAAACACGGGTTGGAAGAAACGGAGTATTTTTTGGGATCTACCGTATTGGGAAGATCTACTGATTAGACACAATCTTGATGTAATGCATATCGAGAAGAATTTCTTCGACAACATTTTCAATACGATTTTGAACGTTCCGGGAAAAATGAAGGACAATCTGAAGGCACGTTACGATATACGGGAGATATGTCACCGTCCTGAGTTGAAGCCTGACGACAATGATAATTACGCAAAAGCAAAGTACATGTTGACGACGGATGAAAAGAAAACATTATTTGAGTGGATCAAATCCATCAAATTCCCGGACGGATACGTTTCGAATTTGAGTCGGTGTATAGACAGTAAAAAACATATCTTGTTCGGGATGAAAAGCCACAACTGTCATATATTCATGCAACAATTGATGCCCGTCGCTTTCAGACCGTTCCTAGAGAATAGACATTGGGAGCCGCTTTCCCAGTTGAGTGTTTTTTTCAGGGACTTGACATGTACAGAGCTAACAGAAGCTACTGTCGCTTCAATGAGTTCAGAGATCGCCGTTATTATTTGTAAGTTGGAGTGAATGTTCCCACCTGGCTTTTTTGACTCCATGGAGCATCTTCCAGTGCATCTTCCATACGAGGCATTCTTAGGGGGTCCCATACATTACTGCTGGATGTACCCATTTGAAAGGTAAGCACAGTTATTTTGTAATGTACGCGAATAAATCAGTACAGTGATCATCGAATGTAAATTATGTTTTGTACCCACAGGTACTTACGTCGGTTGAAAAAGATGGTTGGAAATAGATCACGAGTAGAAGGATCTATCTGTAGTGCGTACCTGACGCAAGAGACTACCACATTTTGTTCATACTACTTTGATCAACACATTGCAGAGCAGTTTCGACCGGCGAAACGAAACATTGTCGAAAATTTACTTGAAGGTGTTGACATGAACGACTTATCGATTTTTACGGAACCTGGCATGACAGTTGGAAGATCAGTGCGTAGGCCGTTAACCGATTCTGAGTATCACGTAATGCAAACATACGTGTTATGCAACTGCGCAGAGATCGAGCCTTACATAGAGTGAGTTTGTAACTTAACATTATTTCATCGCATAAACAATTACAAACTATTTGCTAACTATTTTGTAACATACAGATTATTTCTAAATGTATACGTTCGAATGACACGAGTTGGTCTTACAGACGCTGAGGAGGGGTCAATAATCGACAAAGAGTTTCGTTCTTGGTTCAGTGCATACGTAAGTTATTTTAAATTGTCAAAAAACCGTTGCATTATGTTGAAACAATTACTATCTTCCTAACATTACTGTATGTGGACAATGACACAGGTTGACTCCCCTACATTACCGGTGGATGATCCTCGCATCATTTCTTTGGCAAAGGGACTTGGACGGATAGCAAGGTCGTATGGTGGATACGTCGGTAACGGTTACAGATTTCAAATGAAGGCGCATTTGGTGAAGCAGGGCAACAAACAACGGTGGTGTTTGCATAAAAGGTCACGTGTTCGGCACAAACGAAGACGATTACTTCGGAGTAATCGATGAGATTCTTGAGATTCAATACGCAAGTCTGACGCTAAAACGCATTGTTCTGTTCAACTGCACTTGGTTTGAGACAACCAGACGAGGCGGAGTCCATAAGATTGATCATTTACAAATCGTTGAGGTAAACAAGTCTAAGCATATGCGCACCGCTGATAGGTTCGTCCTGGCTTCACAGGTGATTCAAGTTTATTACCTGAACTATCCGATTAGTAGACGAGATCTGACAGATTGGTTAGTTGTTTGTAAAGTTAAACCACGTCAGGTAGAAGAAAACTTGTCCGACAAAGACAACCATGCAGAGGAAGCTGTTGGTTTTCAAGAAGATGAGATAAGATGTCGTGCAATCGACGATGGTCAGAATGCAAGTACTGTTCGTCCTTTGAACAATGGAACGATAACATTGCATGATGATGATGATACAAATGCTTCCACTTCTCACGCACGTGACATTGATGCTGAATTTATTCGAGACGATGAATCTGATGAAGAAACAGAAGAAGAAGAAGACTTTATGTGACGGACTTTTTGGATACGATGATGAATGAGATATTTCGTTAACTTGATTATTCAAATATGTGTGTATGTGTTTAATTAATTAAAACTATTTCTTTTAAGGAATGATTAAAAAATATATATATATATATATATATATATATATATATTAATATTTGCAACCATGTGGTCGCAATTTCACACAAAAGGTGACCACATGGTAGTAATTTAGAAGGGAAAGGCGACCAAATGGTCGCATTTTTTGAAAAGTATAATTATATTTTTTTAAAAAATATAAGTGAAATGGCGACCATATGGACGCAAATATGAGCGGTAAATTTAAATTTTCATGAAATTTATGGCGGTGAATTTAAAGATTACGACCATCTGGTCGCAATATTTGGCTGTGAATTTCATTATTGCGACCATCTGGTCGCAATTATTGATGGGACTCGTGATATGACAGCTGTTCTGGATCATGGCAAAGTGGCGACCATATGGTCGCTTTTTCAAGAAATGCTACCATATGGTCACAAATATCTCGAGAAATGCGACCATTTGGTCGCATTTTCCCCAACACGCGCGACCTTTTGTTTCTTGTCATTATTACATATTTGTGACCATTTAGTCGCAAAATCTGATTTAAAAACAGATCCCTTTTCCATTCCCCCGTTTCTTTTCTTCCTTTCTCTTTTTCTTTCTTTTCTCTCTTTCCCTCGTTCCGTTCCCCGTTCCTACCCTACTCTAAACCTAAACACCCTAAACCTCCAATCCTGGTTTCTATTACGAGGTTTGTTTCGTATCCGTTTTAAGTTATTTTTAGTTAGTTTTAGTTTAAGTTTTAGTTTAAATTTAATTAGTTTAGTTTAATGTTGTTAATTTCATTAATTTTAGTTTAATTAATGTAATTTAGTTTAATTAAGTACTTAGTTTACTTAAGGTTAATTAATATAATTTCGTTTAGTTTAATTAATTGATACATTTTAGTTCAATCAATCTAATTTTAATTTAGTTTAATTTAATTAATTTGTTTAGTTAAGTTTAGTTTTTATTAATTAATGTTAGTAATTAAATTTAATTAATGTTAGTTAAATTTAATTAATTTTAGTTTAGGGTAATCTAATAGTTGAAATCTTCATTACTTAGTTTACTTTAATTAATTTCTTAGTTTAGTTTATTTTAGTTTTCATTAATTAATGTTAAGTTTAATTTAATTAATTTTAGTTCAATTAATCTAATTTATTTTAATTCTTCATTACTTAATTTAGTTTAATTCAATTAATTTTAGTTTCAATTAATCTAATTTTAATTTACTTTAATTCAAATTAAATAATTAGTTTATTTTAGTTTTAATTAATTAATGTTAAGCTTAATTTAATTAATTTTAGTTCAATTAATCTAATTTATTTTAATTCTTCATTACTTAATTTAGTTTAATTCAATTAATTTTAGTTTCAATTAATCTAATTTTAATTTACTTTAATTCAAATTAAATAATTAGTTTATTTTAGTTTTAATTAATTAATGTTAAGTTTAATTTAATTAGTTTTAGTTCAATTAATCTAATTCTTCATTAATTAATTTAGTTTAATTCAATTAATTTTAGTTTCAATTAATCTAATTTTAATTTACTTTAATTCAAATTAAACAATTAGTTTATTTTAGTTTTAATTAATTAATGTTAAGTTTAATTTAATTCATTTTAGTTCAATTAATCTAATTTATTTTAATTCTTCATTACTTAATTTAGTATAATTTAATTAATTTTAGTTCAATTAATATATTTTTAATTTACTTTTATTCAAATTAATTAATTAGTTTATTTTAAATTATTTACTTAATTTATGTTAGTTTAATTTACATTATTTCATTAATTAATTAATTTAATTTATTTCAATATTTTACGTACGTAATTAGTATTAAATTAGTTTATTTTGGTTGTAGGATTATGACGGGCAGACGACGTCCTCCCCAGTCAGACGAGCCTGATGACGAGGGGTCTCCGCAGACGCCTACTGCCGCTGCCCCTGATGCGGACCTGACTACAGAGGAGTTGGACATCCTCTTCAGTTACGAGACAGGACTTACTGCCACGCTCGATGATGCGGTCCTCGAGACCGAAGTCTGCGACACCACGATCGCAGCAGGACTCCTGGCTTAGCATCGTGGTGCATCGGGGTATGCGTCCAGGTCCGCATCGGGTCGGATCCAGCTGGCTCTTCCACTTCATGCACGCAGCCGTCTCGGGTCGCAGACTCTACCCTTCGGATTGAAGGGGATACGTAAGTAATGTTGTTTATTATTTCAATTACTTAATTTTTAAACCTTTAAACTTTTTTCAAAGTGTTTTTTTTTCCCGTTAACTAATAGTTTCTAATAGCACAATAATTTTTATGATTTTGCAGAGTACAGCCGCATACAACCGTTTCAAAACGGTTTCGCGAGGTTCTCCAGATCATGCCTCTACCCAGCGACCTTCGCTGGCAAAAGATTCCGACGACGGAGAAACGTCGGATGTACGACAATTGGAAGGTAAAAAACATCATTTATTTTCATAATTAATTAATTTTGAAATTATAGAAATAAATTTATTACTTTAACAATTTTTTATTTCAATTTTTTTAGGGCAAGTTTCCTGTTATCAATCCCGATATCACAGACGGTAGATTGTTCCCCCTATGGGACGGTCACGTCCTGGGATCGATTCAAGGACCTCAGTGTACGGGCGCCAGAAAGCAAGCAAGAAACCGCCCCGTGTGGATGAGCCCGGAGGACCACGCGCAGCCTTCGCGAGCTTGAGCACTCCTGAGGGCAAGGCGGTGTCAAGCAGGAATAAGGCCAACCGCGCCAAGAATCCCACCAAACACACAGCGGGGCCCGAACACACGACGAGCACCATCGTCAATTGGTAAGTTTTTTTTCGTCGTTTTCTTACTTACGTACTTTTTTTCTTTTTTTTTCAATTAGTTATTAATTTATTATGTTTTATTCTTCAATCTTTAATTTTTTAGGAAGCGAAGCACGGGCGCCCCGTCCCGCCCGATGAGCTGCACCGCGTTCTTCACACGAAGAAGGACGGGACGTTCGTCGACGATAAGGCGAAAAGCGATTAGTATTTAATAATTTTTTCAATTATTATTTTTTCTTTAAAATTTTTCCTACCTTATATATTAACTATTTTATTTTATGAATTTTAAATGTTTAGGAACGTTTCACGGAGTCCTTGAGTCAGCGGTTGCCCACACCAGACTCGCAACTGACTTAGGAGGACCGTAGAGAGGCGTTCTTGGAGGCTGCTGGGGGGGTTCGACCTGATGGGTCAGTTCCTGGGCTCGGCTCGTACGGGCGACGCCTTTACGTAGATGTGCCTCGACCTCAGCCGAGCGGAGCAAGCACTAGCTCCGGCCCTTCTCCAGTTGAGCAACAGCTGCGCGTGGACATGGACGCCATGCGCGAGGACTTCGTTACTCGAGTCGCTGCGATTGAGGCCGACATGCAGGCACGAGTCAAGGCCCAGGTCGCATCAGCTTTGGTCGCGTACTTCAGATCCCTAAGCGGCTGCCCTTCATCATCGACGCCTCCTCCGCCACCCCCCGCCCCTCCGCAGTAGTTCTAAGATGCTTTCGTCTGTATAAAACGTTTTTTGAATATTTGATATATATATTTTTTATTTTAATTCCAATTTTTTGTTATTAAATTTTATTAATTAATTAAATAAATAATTAATAATTAATAATTAATTAACTAATTATTGAAATTTAATTTTTTTTTTTAAAAATCTTAAATGCGACCATATGGTCACTTTTAACGCGACCATCTGGTCGTATTTTGACTGAGTCTAAAAGTGACCATTTGGTCACATAACATACGACCATTTGGTCACTTTTGTATGTGACCAATTGGTCACTTATCTTTCACATAAATTACGATCAGATGGTCACTTTTTAGGCGACCATCTGGTCATATTTTAACTGAGTCTAAAAGTGACCATTTGGTCACACAAAATACGACCATTTGGTCACTTTTTTATGTGACCAATTGGTCATTTATCTTCAAGATAAATTACGACCATATGGTCACTTTTTAGGCGACCATCTGGTCGTATTTTCAAAAGGTTGACTTTTTTGCGACCAAAATTTTATGGTCGTATATTTGTGACTATCCAGTCGCACAAATTCTGGACCGACCAGCTTTTTGGCCACCACTTATTTTGTCGCTTTTTTTGTCGCATTATAGACAAAAAACGACCACTTGGTCGCAATTTCATGGTCGCAAATTGACTTTTTTTGTAGTGAATTGCTTATTTAGCCTAAACGAGTTTCGATGGTATTAATAATTATTAATAGGCCAATTAATAATTATTAATCACTATTGGGCTAGTTTAAATGGTTCGGGTTTAGTTTTAAAAGCTTAAGGCAAGAAAAGGACGAAGGCGTCATTTCCCGATTTCTTAAAAATCCAAAACACTATTCATTCTCTCCTTAAATATCCAAAAATTAGACAAATTTCATAGTTTTTCTTCTCTTATTTCCTTGAGGCCGAGAGTAACCATTGGAATTCTCCAATTTTTGGCTTTTCTTCGATTCTTGAAGGATCGTCACAATTTCGGTTGCGTTGGATAGCCACGGGCCCGGGTATCATTTCCAACCTAACAATCGAAGTTTCCATCCATTCTCTCAAGGCTTTAAGGTATGTTTAAGTTCAAACCTAAAGCTTCAAATAGTGTTTTAATGGTGATTTTGATTTTAATCTTCCAGTTCTTGCTCGGGAACTCAGAGATTTAGATCGAGGGAGTTGTTTTATGCATATTTAGAACTTTCCCTAAACCCTAGAATCGGGTTTGAGCCAAAAGCCATTTCTTTAAGTTTTTCTCATGTTTCATAATGGTTATGGTTTTGAAATTGTTATGTTTTGATGTTTTTCTTAATTGTTCGGGATTGAACTTTTGACCTAAACCCTAAATCATGTTTACCCATTGATGTTACCAACCTCCAAAGTGCCCGAAACCAACTCGAAACCCTTTTAAAGTGCTTAAAAATCAGGAAAACCAACTTCACCTTGAACTTCCTTGGGGCCGTGGGCTTTGTGAGGGCATTTCCGGGTTGTTTTGTCCTTTATTTTAGTATCGTGATGATCGTTATTCGATTCGGTTAATTAATTTACTTTAGGTGTATTTTAATTATAGGTTTCGTGCATCGATCGTGAATTTTGGTCAATCGGTGATTCGGAGTTGACTTCAATAATAAGGTGAGTTTAAAATGGTTGCGATTACTTTTATGTTTTCGAATTGCTTGACGATTATGTTCGATCGAGGTTAAGAGGGTTAATAGACTTTAGAACTTTCCAAGAATGTACATTATTTGGGAGTTAAGGAAAGTGCACAAGGAAAATTAGTTAAGTTTGGTTATTGTTTAAAGTGAGATGTTATTGGAGTATTAAGTTATATTCTCGAGGAGAATTAGATTCCAGAAATTGGATAAGAGTATTAGATACTCCGTTTATTTTGAGTGGTTATAAGATAGTTAAAAGGAACTTTGGATAGATTCTTGTGTAGAATCGAGTTAGTACGATATTATTAGTGATGGATTTACTATTTGGTGCTACTAAAGGGAGTAGTACGTATGGTGTTATGATATGCACAATTTATGTTTGGTGACAATGAGGTCACGGTACGATTGTGATTGGTGACAGTGAGGTCACGGTGACAGTGAGATCACGGTACGATTGTGATTGGTGACAGTGAGGTCACGGTACGATTGTGATTGGTGACAGTGAGGTCACGGTGACACTGAGGTCACGGGACGATTGTGATTGGTGATAGTAAGGTCACGGTACGATTGTGATTGGTGATAGTGAGGTCACGGTACGATTGTGATTGGTGACAGTGAGGTCACGGTACGATTGTGATTGGTGACAGTGAGGTCACGGTATGGTTTGTGATTGGTGACAGTGAGGTCACGGTATGGTTTGTGTTTGGTGACAGTGAGGTCACGATATGAATGTGAATGGTGACAAGTGGTCACGGTTAAATTATGAAATGTGACAATGTGGTCACGATGTGAAATAACGTGTGGAATGACGTAAATGATAGAAATTTACTTTGTTATTTACTTTGTTATGCTTTAGTACTATTTCGTTGCTTTAGTACTTTATTTACGAGCTTGAATGTTTATTTTTCGAAATTACGATATAGTAGAATGAGATTGATTTTCTTATGTAAAGTACTTGGGAATATGAAATGGGTAGTAAGAGCACATTAGGATTTTTGGACACATTTTCTGATATGGGATTCGGTCCATAGAAGTGCTTGCATCCATCTTATTCTCACTAGTATTTTTATGTTAATGTTGCTACACTTAAACATTTCAGGTAATACTCGTGGGAGAGGACGAGGTCGTGGAGGTGGTGTTGCTTGATCTCGAGGGGATGGCTTTTGGGACATGGACTTGCATGTACATTTTGGAGCATTCTACGAATGCTTGATGAAAATCACATGTCATTACTTTTAAACTTGTATTTATGGCTCATGAGAATTTAATAACTGTTGTATATTATTTCGTGCTATTTTCTCTGATTTTGGGTATAAAATTGAGTGAAATGTCGGTTGTTTTAAATTCTCTGAATTGAGCCCATGTAAACAGGTTTATGAAGTTCGTATTTTAAACGGATCCACGCCAAATTTTTGTAAAAACAAGTCTTCCGCTGTTTTGCTTATGATTTAAAGATTTGAGAAAATCGAGTGTTTACAGAATTTCTTAAATAGACAATATTAATTCTTTAAATATTAAGTATATTTGAACAATAATTAATATAAAAATTATTAATTTTTAAAATAATGACTTTATTTAAACAAGAAATTAATAATGAAATATTATTAATTATTTAAATATTGAGTATATTTAAAAGGAAATTAATAATTTGAAATTAATTGATAATTATTAATTGTTTAAATAATTCATTTTATTTGAATGAAAATTAGTATTTAAAATTAACTAATTAATAATAAAATATTGTCAATTAAAATTGTTAATTAATTAAATAATGAGTTTATTTAATGAAAATTAACAATTAAAATATTTATTATTATTTTTCAAATAAAGAAAATTATTTAAACGAAAATTAATAATTAAATATCATTTGATAATATTTATGTGACGCCCCGTCACTTTTAAATAAATTAAAATCAGAGAAAATAGCGGAAGTCTTTTATTTTAAGAAAATTTTGCGTGGTTTTGTTTGAAAGTTGGCATGCCGAAAACCTGTTTACATCCTAGTTTTCAAATCTAATAAAATCACATGGAACATTAAGTTCCAATCAGGAGTTCAAGATGTAATATCATAAAAACAACGATAAAAAGCTCTTATGAGCTAAATAGAAAGTATAATTCACAAATCCTTCAAAGTTTTCAAAAGTAAAATTCATAAACTTTACAACAAAAGAGTGCATCTCGAGGTCAGCATCCCTCGATCACGCAGCACCACCTTCTCTCCCTCGATTTCTTACAGGGCATTACCTGAAATTTTGTAACATCATGAGCTAACAAACTAAGCCCAGTGAGAATAATAAGCATAAAAAGTAAAGATAGACCTCAAACTCGTATTCCGATTCGTGTCCAATTAATCTGACACAATCACTCCTAAAGTTCTCTAAACTCTAGGTAAATTTGTTATACTTTCTAAGGATGATATTACTAATAATCATAGTCAATACTCATCCATCAACAATGTTATGACATAAGTAAGAAAAATAAATATACTTTGCACATCATACAACTTCTCGAATCTCTCTTTCATCTATCATAAAAATGAATGCATGAGAGCATCCCGTAGGACTTCGCAATTTCCCTTTTGTGCGTGAATGAAGGGTAATGAGAACATCCCGTAGGATCCCATTCAGCCTTATGCATGAGGAAGTAATGCGTCAATCCTGCAGGATACCATTCAACTCCCTATGTATGAAGAAGTAATGCGTCAATCCCGTAGGATACCATTCACTCCTTTTTCATCTAGAGTAATGAGCAAATCCCGTAGGATCCCATTCGTCTCTTTTCATTTAGAGTAATGAGCAAATCCCGTAGGATCCCATTTGTCTCTTTTTCATTTCTCATTCTTTCTTTTCTCTGAAGGTGATGTGAACTCCACGTAGGGTTCATCATTCTTCCTTCTTTTCTCTTTCACTTTCTTTTCTTTTTCACTTTCATTTCTTTTTCACTTTCGTTTCTTTTTCATTGAAGGTGATGTGAACTCCACGTAGGGTTCATCATTCTTCCTTCTTCCTTCTTTTCTCTTTCACTTTCTTTTCTTTTTCACTTTCATTTCTTTTTCACTTTCGTTTCTTTTTCATGAATGGTGCGAGAATGGTATGATGCAATATGATATGCATATGCTTGCATATCCTTGTAAAAGTAAATAAATAAAGTGCGGAATTAAAGTAGTTGATGCAAGAATAAAGTAAAGGGGCATAAAGTAAAAGATATAAAGTAAATGACATAAAGTAAAATAGATAAGCATTTCGGACGAACGATATGTAAATCGAACTCCGCTACAATAATAAAAGTAAAATCATAACGTAAACGATTAACCTAACCTTCAAGGATTCTAAACTTCCAACATAATAATCCGAGGTTCTATTTACCGTTCTAAAAACAAGTTTGGATTTTCTAACCTCCAATTATCCAACCTTAAGCTTCGAAACGAATCTAACTTAGAATCTTCTAAGATTCAATACTTCCTCGAGAACTCCTAAATTCTTACTTAAAGGATTAACTCCTAATCCTAAGGGCACTAACTCACATCCCTCTAATCTTATATTCGGATTCTAGTCTTAGTTTCAAATGCTACAAACCTTCATACTCATTCGTTTTCTATAGTTACTTTAAATCCTAACTATTCTCACCTTAAAGAAAGTTAGCTTCGCTCCCAAGTCCGGAAGAGCGATCAAACAAGCGGTTCGAAAACACCTACAATTGAATTATATCACACAATCAATAATTTTACCAACTATCGATCAAACAACAACCTAACATACAAAACGACGAAAAACTCAACAACCCTCCCACAAGAGGCCCACGGCCCTATCAAAGAAAATGGGCTTCGAGTTTGGTTTTCATGCTTTTAGGCAATCTAAAAGTGTTTCGAGTTGGTTTTAAGCAAATTTGATATTCCTGATTTCAATGGGTATCGATAAATAGGGTTTTTGAACATTATGCCCTTTCCCGAATTGAATTTAAATAAACATTATTTCATTAAATTCTAACCCAAAATCAAACCCAAAAGGGTAGATTTCAAACGGAAAGGGGTTCGACTGAAACTCTTTTTTACGGTTAAGGGAAAGTTTCCAAAAACTCTTAAAACTACTCCTGTATTTACAAACACCGAGTTTCACGGCAAGAAATCGAAAGAAAACAAAGAAAACTCCATTAAAACACTATTTGGAGCTTAGGGTTTCAAGAGAAACTTATCGAGAACTCCTTGGATCTTGAGAGAAACGTATGATGGGTAGGTGGGAAATGATCCTTGACTCGAGGGCTCTCTGATTTATCCAAGATCGAGTCGATCCGTCGAGAAATGAACGAAAATTGAATTTTCCTTTTCTCTCTTTGGTGCTCACAGTTTTGGAGGAAGGAATGAGCCACTTTTTGGTCAATTTTTGAGTCAAGGCAATTTAAAGAAGATGAAGTGAATAGTGTTTGATATTTTAGGAATTTTGGAAATGACGGTTACGTCCTTTTATGACTTTTGGCTTAAAAACGAATCCCGAACTTCTTAAACTATCCCAATGGTGATTAATAATTATTAATTGGCCCGTTAATAATTATTAATACCATTAAAACGTAAATAAACTAAAAAGGTCAATTAAAAGATTAAAACCGAAATAAACTGCAAAATTCTAATTTACCGATAAATAAATAAACTTTAATTACTTAAATTAAAATAAAATAAAATAAATAAAAGTTTTTTTTTATCACAAAATAACGGGACGTTATAATTTAATCGGAAGAAAATATTAATTTTTTAAATAAAGTATTACATTTAAATGGTAATTAATAAATGAACTATTTAAGTTGGACTTATTAATTCAATAGAGACTATCAAACCCAATTGGATTAATGAACCCAATTGAAATTGGTCAAAAATAATTAATTAAATAAATTAGAATTATTTTTGGTGATCGATCTATTGTTTATTCTCTTATATATTTGATGATTTCTTTGATTTTTTTTTATCCAGATTTAAACGATTTTATTAAAATGTTTATTTTTGTTCAATATTTATTTTAATTTTCCATTTTCATATCTTTAAAAACGGTTACCTTTTTTCATCTTCAATTTTATGCCTTCGCTCTATCTTCGAATGAATCGTTTTTCTCTTTCGTTTTTCTTTCAGTTTCTATTTGTTTTTCGATCTTGCTAGTTTTTCTTGCGAATGAGTCGGATCTGGTTTCTTGTGATAGATCTATCATTTATTCGCTTATATATTTGATGATTTCTTTTACTTTTTTTTATCCAGATTTGAAAGATTTTATTAAAATGTTTGTTTTTGTTCAATGTTTATTTTAATTTTCCATTTACATATCTTTAAAAGTTGTTACCTCTTTTTCATCTTCAATTTTGTGCCTTCTATCAATTTTGAGTACACATTAATTTGTACCTTTCAATTCTCCGGCGAACTCGCTTTCTCTATATTTTGTAGAATAAGTTACTTTTAATTAAATGTTTATTTTTTATCTCTGTATTTTTTAGGATGACGAACAAGAAAGACATTCAAATTTTCCTGGAAGAAGAAATCATAAGTTTGAAGATTTTTCTTTTATTTTTTTGCTATAGTTTAATTTTTGTTTAGATTTGATTTTTCCATTAATTTTGTAAAATTTAAGGGATTTTCATAAATTTCCTTAATCTTTGCACAAATTAAGGAGAAATTAAATTGGGGGTATGTTTTGTCTTTTCACAATATAATTTAATTTGGCCGGCGACGGTTTTTAGATATATATACATATATAAGATACAGTTTTCTTGAAATTTCCATTTATTAAATAGTTACTACTGAAATTAACCCATTCATCTAAGGTATTTTTGAATGTGATTTCATTTTTCATTGGCCTATAAATAGGAGGCTTGGGTCATTCATAAATCACACAATTCAATTCCTTAGAAATTAAAAATCTATATTCCTCCTCATACTCCTTAGTTTCTGTTTTTCCCTCTTAAAATTAGGAAGATTTTTTTTTCTTCTTCCTAATTTCTTCTTAAGTTCGTTCCCACAATCGGATTTTAGGTGATCGATCGAGATATAGCGTAGAAGATTAGGTGTTGCTGAGAATTGATGCTATAAAGAAACCTCTAACCATATTCTCCATTAATTACTCAATGTAAGTAAAATGTCTTTTATTTTTTAAAACTAGCATGAATCTACATGTTTTTTTTTATCACAAATTGCGTGATATTAATAGATGACAAATTAATCATTAATTAGTTTATTAAATAAAATTCCGCTTATTTAGTAAAGCACTCCCTTCAAACACAACATCAACTGTAACGTCCCGTTATTTTGTGATAAAAAAAAACTTTTATTTATTTTATTTCAATTTAAGTAATTAAAGTTTATTTATTTATCGGTAATTTAGAATTTGCAGTTTATTTCGGTTTTAATCTTTTAATTGACCTTTTTCGTTTATTTTCGTTTTAATGGTATTAATAATTATTAACGGGCCAATTAATAATTATTAATCACCATTGGGATAGTTTGAGAAGTTCGGGATTCGTTTTTAAGCCAAAAGTCATAAAAGGATGTAACCGTCATTTCCAAATTTTCAAAATATCTAAAATCACTATTGGTCATCTTCTTTAAATTACCATTGACCATAAAATTGACCAAAACTCTTCCTCATTTTGCTCCCAAGGCCGTGGGTCTCCAAGAAGAAAAGAGAAAAATTTCTTTTCGTTTATTTCTCGACGGATCGACTCGATCTTGGATTCATCGGAAAGCCCTCGAGTCAACGATCCTTTTCCACCTAGCTATCGTCCGTTTCTCTCGAGATCCAAGTAGTTCTCGGTAAGTAAAGCTTGAAACCCTAAGTTCCAAATAGTGTTTTAATGGAGTTTTCTTTGTTTTCTTTCGATTTCTTGCCGTGAAACTCGGTGTTTGTAAATACGGGAGTAGTTTTAAGTGTTTTTGGAAACTTTCCCATAACCCTAAAACCGAGTTTCAGTCGAAACCCTTCCCGTTTGAAATTTACCCTTTTGGGTTTGATTTTGGGTTAGAATTTAATGAAATAATGTTTATTTAAATTCATTTCGGGAAAGGGATTAATGTTCAAAAACCCTATTTATCGATACCCATTGAAATCGAGATTATCGAATTTGCTTAAAACCAACTCAAAACGTATTTAAATTGCCAAAAGTCGAAAAACCAAACCCGAGACCCAATTCTTTGAGAGGGCCGAGAGCCTCTCCTTGGGGGATTTGATGGATTTTTAGTCATTTTGTGTGTTTAGTTGTTGTTTGATCGATAGTTGGTAATTTATTAATTTTTGAGACATAATTCCAACTGTAGGTGTTTTTGAACCGTTCGCTTGATCGCTCTTCCGGTGTTTAGGAGCGAAGTCTTCACTTATAAGGTGAGAATAGTTAGGATTTAAAATAAATTTTGAAAGCAAATAAGTATGATGATTTGTAGAATCGAGAACTAAGATTAGAATCCAATCTAAGATTAGAGGGATGTGAGATAGTGCCTTAGGATTTGAAGTTAATCCTTTAAGCGAGAAACTTAGGATTTCTCGATGGAAGCACCGAATCTTAGAAGATTCTAAGTTAGATTAGTTTCGGAGTTTAAGATGGATCATTGGAAGTTAAATGATCGAAGACTTTTATAAAGAACGATTGATAGAACCTCAGATTATTGGAAGTTTAGAATCCTTAAAGGTTTAGGTTAATCGTTATGTTTTGACTCTACTTTTATTATTGATAGCGGAGTTTGATTTATAAATCGTTCGTCCGGGATTCTTTTTTTTTTTTTCCTTATGTCTTTTACTTTATGTTGGTTTCGATTACTTTAATATTCGCACTTTACTTTATCTATTTTTGCAAGCATATGCATAACATTTTTCACCATTATTTATTGTACCATAACATCTTGCATCATTGAAAGAAAGTAAAAAAGGAAAGAAAGTGAGGATGAGAATGTAAGGAATGGTGGATGAAATGTGAAATATCCACGTTACCTTCATCATGCATAAGGAATGGTGGATGAAATGTGAAATACCCACGTTACCTTCATCATGCATAAGGAATGGTGGATGAATGAGAATACCCACGTTACCTTCATGCATAAGGTTGAATGGTGGATGAATGTGAATATCCACGTTACCTTCATTTCATGCATAAATGGCGAATGCGTATCCTATGGGATGTACTCATTACTTTTATGCATATAAGAGATGGAATAGAGAATCGAGATGTTATAATTATACAAAGTTTATTTATTTTTTTCTCTTTTAAGTCATAACAAGTTAATGGATGAACAATTAGACTAAGTGTGCTAATTAGTATCATCATTTGAAGATTATGGAATAGAATTACCTAGACTTTGGTGAATTCTAGGAAAGATTGTGTCAGTTTAATTGGACACAAATCGAAATGCGAGTTTGAGGTCTATCTTTACTTTTTATGCTTATTATTCTCACTGGGCTTAAGTTGTTAGCTCATGATATTACAACCAATTTCAGGTAATGCCCTTGCTAGAGGCCGAGGAAAGGGAGATGGTGCTGCGTGATCGAGGGATGCTGACCTCGAGATGGACTCTTTTGTTGTAAAGTTATTGTCTTTATTTTGATGAACTTTAAGAACTTTAATGATTTGTACTTTGTATTTAGCTCATAAGAGCTTAATGTTGATGTTTTTATGATATACATCTTTGAACTCCTGAAATGAGACTTGATGTTCCTTGTGGATTTTATTAGATTTGAAAATTAGGATGTAAACAGGTTTTGGCTAGCCAATTTTCAAACATAACCACGCCAATTTTTCGTAAAATAAAAGACTTCCACTATGTTTTCTAAATTAAATCTATTTAAAAGTGTTGGGTCATCACATCAACTGATCTAGATATCAACCTAGAATTCAAAACAGTAGAAACAATAGATTAATCCCAGTCAAGATTAAGCTTCAATGACTAAAGAAATTGTTGGACAAATTATCACCTTCAAAATGTCTATAGAGGTTTGAAAGGCCATTGAAGAAATGTGTGGTGCCTCAAACCTTGAAATGATCAACCAATTGAAAGCTAGTCTACAAAGAACAGGAAAAAACTGAAGGAATGATTTACTAAACTAGCGGAATTTTATTTAGTAAACTAATTAACAACATAAAATTTGTGTTAAAACATGTAGATTTATGCTTAATTTTGAAAATTAAAAGCTGATATACTTACATTGAGTAATTAATGGAGAATCGATTGTAGGTTTCTTTACAACATCAAATCCTCAGCAACACCGGATCTTCTTTACTATATCTCGATCGAAAGCAAAACTGACTTGTGGAAATCAAACCAGAAGAACAAAAGAAGAAGAAATTTCTTCTAAGCTTTTCCCTAAGGAAAATCGACAATTGGGCAAAAATTGAAGAGAGAATTTTTACTTTTCTAATTATTGTGAAGAGTGTATCAAATATGAATCTCATTGGTCATATTTATAAGAAAATATGATATCTAATCTATATAGATATGCTTATCTCTTAATAAAATAAAAGAAAATCAATTATTTTATCTTTACCAACTGGCGTCGGCGTGTACAGCATAAAGAAAACAAATTTTATTATTTATTCGTTTGACAAAAAAACGTGTACAACTAAAGGATATTATAAAAAAAAACAATTTTTTTATGTTTATCTTTTGATAAAATATAATTTTCTATTTATTCTTTATATTTAAAATAGAAAAAAATCAATTAATTATTTCTATTTAAATAGATTATACCCAAAAATCTTAATATTCATTATTATTGGATCTCATCCAATTAATTAATTATTTTGGGCCAAACCAATTTGTTTCTTAAACCAATTGTATTTAATTATCTCTAATATGTTATTATTAAATTAAATAAACTCATTATTTAATTAATAATACTAATTATTAATTTTCATTTAAATAAACTCGTTATTTAAATAATTAATAATACTAACATTAATTTCCGTTTAAATAAGTTATTTATTTAAACAATTAATTTTGCCTTAAAATATTATAAGTGATAATGTTATATTAATTTTCATTTAAATAAACTTTTTATTTAAATAATTAATATTGTATCAATAATAATAATAATATTAATATTAATTTTCATTTAAATAATCTCATTATTCAGATAATTAATATTGCCTAATTTGAAGAAAATTCAATTACTTAAATTATTTGTTCTTCCTAAGTTAATTAATAACTTAGTTTTTCTACAATGATATTTGGGCTAGCATAGGGACCCGATGGACCTATAAATCATGGGCTTAATAATTAATCAATTAAGTGATTAGCTCATAGTCACTTAATTACTTATTATCTAACTATGAATAATTCCACTATAGATTCATAGCTGAACTCCCCTCACTATAGATGAGTTATGTCCATTTAGTTTATCTTTATTTATATCTATGATATATCCTTCACGTGGAACCCTCATAATTACAGGTGGATTAATTTACCGTTTTGCCTCTGTAATTATCGCTTTATCTTTGTGTTCCCGCTAATTCTCCAATGAACTTTATCTTTAGTCGAACTAGAGATAATGTACTTTTGTGATCAATAAAAGTTGTGGCGCCACTTGTTCACGTCTTGAATCAGTACATCAAGGGATTTTCCTAAAGTTCCTAAAATGTTTAGGTATCGCACTGATACCGTTAATTTATAAGAAAGTTATGAATTCCATCTCGTGAAAATGAGTTCCCAGCTACTTATCTAGTCATGTTCCCAAAACAGGAGTGTATTGAGAATTCTTAAAGATCACTCTCAACCATGTAAATCAAAGAACATAACTCCATAAATAGGAGTCCATATTTCACTCAGAATTGAGATCTATCACGATTGATAAACTTAGTTTGCTATTCGATCATTTCTCGTAAACGGTACTAATGAGAAATTTGATCGAACATCGTGGTCCTATCTTATACAATCAACATTGCATATGATACTTTCATTTCATGTCTCCCACATGAATGATCAGGATTAGATCATTTATCTATAAAAAAAATGCGAAGCTATCAACAGTGTTACTAGGATAAGGTTCCTAAACGTTATCCATTTACTCTACACACTTTTAAGTTACTCATCTCGACTTTAATTCTCTCATATGACTCTCATACTAAGTCGTGATTTCATAAGAGTAACTTAGGGTTTACTATTTATATATTTCCATATAATCCTAATATCGTCAATTGAATCAATCTAGATAATATAAAGAACTTATGTTTATTTATTTAATTTATTCGAAATAAATTATTATTATTAAATAATTACAAGTTCTAGGACACCATTCCTAAAAATCTCCCACTTGTCCTAGATCTTTGGAGATTTGACTTGTAATTCCAGTCAAACTGGATGACTATCAACTATTTAGCCATGATAGTCATTTTAATACTTTATCAGTAACGTTTTCATCTGTTTAGTATGTATTTCTTTTGTCTGATGTTTGTTTAATTAAGTTTAATAGATTCCATATTTTATCTCCATAAAATAAACTCTATTAACTATTGATTTGAAACCATCATGTTTAACCACCTTTCATTTACTAACAACTTAGTAATCACGCGAATTTAGAGTTTAATTAGTAAAATCTCATTTTACTTATACTTAACTCATTTAATGTTAAATTTGAAAAGGTCTTTTGTCGAAATCTCTCATGGAAGTAAATTCATGTTCGAATTTGAGCCCGTGCAACTCATAAAATCTCACATTTTATCTATGTGCACTAACATACTATTTGTAAATTTTATTTTAGTCACATTGGTTCTAGGATTCTCGAAATTCTTAAGCTCCCACTACAAAGTAATTTGTTTAATGATTACAATTCTATACTTCTTCATATTTCCCAAAATAATGTATAAGTATAAGTGCCCTTTTCAACTCAACTATTGAAAATGCATGTCATTTTTATATCACTTATTTTGAACTTTATTCATTGATTTTGAAGTCAATGAGTTTCACCTGGACTTCTAAAAGTTTGTTTGGTTCATTCTATGACGCTCCCACTCAAATAAAGATCTACAAGATGTTTAACTATTTAAACTTTTAATAACTTATGACGACCCGTCACTTTTAAATAAATTAAATCAGAGAAAACAGCGGAAGTCTTTTATTTTAAGAAAATTTGCGTGGTTTTGTTTGAAAATTGGCATGCCGAAAACCTGTTTACATCCTAATTTTTCAAATCTAATAAAATCACATGGACTTTAAGTCCCAATCAGAAGTTCAAATATTTCATATCATAAAAACCACATCAAAAGCTCTTATGAGCTAAATACAACATCAAAGTCTTTGAAATTCACAAAAATAATTACATAGACTTTACAACAATAAGTCCATCTCGAGGTCAATATCCCTCGATCACGCAGCACCATCTCCCCTTCCACGGCCTCTAGCCAGGGCATTACCTGAAATTTTTGTAATATCATGAGCTAACAACTTAAGCCCAGTGAGAATAATAAGCATAAAAAGTAAAGATAGACCTCAAACTCGCATTCCGATTTGTGTTCAAATAACTGACACAATCTTCCTAGAATTCACCAAAGTCTAGGTAATTCTATTCCATATTCTCCAAATGATGATACTAATTAGCACACTTAGTCTAATTGTTCATCCATTAACATGTTATGACTTAAATGAGAAAAAAATAAATAAACTTTGTATAATTATAACATCTCGATTCTCTATTCCATCTATCATATGCATAAAAGTAATGAGTACATCCCATAGGATACGCATTTGCCATTTATGCATGAAATGAAGGTAATGTGGATTTTCACATTCATCCACCATTCAACCTTATGCATGAAGGTAACATGGGTATTCACACTCATCCACCATTCCTTATGCATGATGAAGGTAACGTGGGTATTCACACTCATCCACCATTCCTTATGCATGATGAAGGTAACGTGGGTATTCACACTCATCCACCATTCCTTATGCATGAAGGTAACGTGGGTATTCACACTCATCCACCATTCCTTATATTTTCATCCTCACTTTCTTTCCCTTTTCACTTTCTTTCAATGATGCGAGATGTTATAATACAATAAATAATAGTGCAAAAAATGTTATGCATATGCTTGCAAAATAGATAAAGTAGAGTGCGAGTATTAAAGTAATCGAAATCAACATAAAGTAAAAGACATAAGGTAAAAATATATAAGAATCTCGGACGAACGACATGGCGATCGAACTCCGGTATCAATAATAAAAGTAAAGATCATAACATAACGATTAACCTAAACCTTCAAGGATTCTAAACTTCCAATAATCCGAGGTTCTATCAATCGTTCTTTATAGTCTTGGATCCTTTAACTTCCAATGATCCATCTTAAACTATGAAACCAATCTAACTTAGAATCTTCTAAGATTCGAGGCTTTCATCGAGAAATCATAAGTTTCTCGCTTAAAGGATTAACTTCAAATCCTAAGGCACTATCTCAATCCCTCTAACCTTAGATTGGATTCTAATCTTAGTTTCCGATTCTACAAATCATCATACTTATTTGCTTTCTATAAATACTTTAAATCCTAACTATTCTCACCTTAGAAAGAGATGACTTCGTGTAACGTCCCGTTAATTTTTTTTAGGTGATTTTTTATTTATTTATTTATTTAGTATTTTATTTATTTATTTATTGAATTAAAGTGTTAAAGATAATTTTAGAATTTATTATTTAGAAGTAAATAGTTAATTTTTGTTCGGAAACCTTTTAAACTGTTTAATTAGCTTAAATTAGTTTCGATGGTATTAATAATTATTAATAGGCCAATTAATAATTATTAATCACCATTGGGCTAGTTTAAGAGGTTCGGGTTTAGTTTTAAAAGTTTAAGACAAGAAAAGGACGTAGGCGTCATTTCCGAAATTCCTAAATATCTAAAACACTATTCACTATCTCTTTAAATATGTCAAAGTAGACCAAAGTGCTCATTTTTCTTCTTCTCCTTCCCCATCTTGCCGTGAGCACCATTGGAGGAATTCCAAATTTTGGCTTTTCTTCGTTTCTTGCCCGATCGTCATATTTCCGGTTTCGTTGGATAGCTACGAGCCCGGGTATCATTTCCAACCTACCAATCGTTCTTTTCCTCCATCATTTCAAGGCTTTAAGGTATGTTTTTGTTCAAAACCTAAAACTTCAAATAGTGTTTTAATGGTGTTTTTGGTTGAAATCTTCCGTTTCTTGCCCGGGAACTAGGAGATTTAGATCGAGGGAGTTGTTTTACGTATATTTAGAACTTTCCCTAAACCCTAGAATCGGGTTTGAGCCAAAAGCCATTTATTTTAGTTTTTCTCATGTTTGTTGTTGATGAGGGTTTTGAATTTGTTATGTTTTGTGATTTTACTAAATTGTTCGGGATTGAACTTTTGACCTAAACCCTAAATCATGTTTACCCATTGATATTACCAACCTCCAAAGTGCCCAAAACCAACCCAAAACCCTTTTAAAGTGCTTAAAAATCCGGAAAACAACCATCACCTTGAAATCCCTTTGAGCCGTGGGCCTCTTGGGAGCATTTCCGGGCTGTTTTGTCTTTTATTTTAGTATCGTGACGATCGTTGTTCTTTTCGGTTAATTAATATACTTCAGGTGTATTTTAATTATAGGTTTTGTGCATCGTTCGTGAATTTCGGTCAACCGGTGTTTAGGAGTTGACTTCTTTAATAAGGTGAGTTTAAAATGGTTGTGCTTACTTTTATGTTTTCGAATTGCTTGACGTTTATGTTTGATTGAAGTTAAGAGGGTTATTAGACTTTAGAACTTTCCAAGAGTGTATGTTATTTGGGAGTTAAGGAAAGTGCATAAGGAAAATTAGTTAAGATTGGTTATTGTTTAAAGTAAGATGTTATTGGTGGATTAAGTTATATTCTCGAGGAGAATTAGATTCCGGAATTTGGAGAAGAGTATTAGGTACTCCTTTTATCTTGAGTGGTTAGAATAGTTAAAAGAAACTTTGGAGAGATTCTTGTGTAGAATCGGGTTAGTACGATTTTATTAGTGATGAGATTCACTTTTTGGTGTTACCAAAGGGAGTAGTAAGTATGGCATTATGATATGCGTGATTAATGATTGGTGACAGTGAGGTCACGGTGACAGTGAGGTCACGGTACGATTTGTGATTGGTGACTGTGAGGTCACAGTGACAGTGAGGTCACGGTACGATTTGTGATTGGTGACTGTGAGGTCACGGTGACAGTGAGGTCACGGTACGATTTGTGATTGGTGACTGTGAGATCACGGTGACAGTGAGGTCACGGTACGATTTGTGATTGGTGACTGTGAGGTCACGGTACGATTTATGTTTGGTGACTGTGAGGTCACGGTGACAGTGAGGTCACGGTATGGTTTGTGATTGGTGACTGTGAGGTCACGTTATGGTTGTGATTGATGACAAGTGGTCACGGTTGAATTGTGAAATGTGACAATGTGGTCACAATGAGAAATTTTACTTTATTATTTACCTTGTTATTTACTTTGCTATTTACTTTGTTATGTTTTAGTACTATTTCGTTGTCTTAGTACTTTAATTACGAGCTTGAATGTTTACTTTTCGAAAGTTCGATATAGTAGAATGGATTGATTTTCTTATGTAATGTACTTGGGAATTTTGAATGGGTAGTAAGAGTACGTTAGGATTATTTGGACACATTTTCCGATATGGGATTCGGTCCATAGAAGTGCTTGCACCCATCTTATTCTCACTAGCATTTTTATGCTAATGTTGCTACACTTAAACATTTCAGGTAATACTCGTGGGAGAGGACGAGGTCGTGGAGGTGGTCTCGCTTGATCTCGAGGAGATGGCTTTTGGGACATGGACTTGCATGTACATTTTGGGAGCATTCTATGAATGCTTGATAAAAAGTCATATGTCATTACTTTTAAACTTGTATTTATGGCTCATGAGAGTTTAACAACTGTTGTACATTATGTCGTGTTATTTCTCTGATTTTGGGTATAAATGGAGTGAAATGTTGTTTGTTTTAAATTCTCTGGATTGAGCCCATGTAAACAGGTTTAGAAAGTTCGTATTTTAAACGGATCCACGCCAAATTTTTGTAAAAACAAGTCTTCCGCTGTTTTGCTTATGATTTAAATATTTGAGAAAATACGAGTCTTTACACTTCGCTCCTAACTCCGGGAGAGCGAACAATCAAGCGATTCGAAAACACCTACAATTAAATTATATCACACAATCATTAATTTACCAACTATCGATCAAACATCAACTAAACGTTCAAAACAACGAAAAACTCAACAAACCTCCCATAGAGGCTCTCGGCCCTCTCATGAAAAATGGGCTTCGGGTTTGTTTTCCGGCTTTTAGGCAATTCAAATGTGTTTCGAGTTGGTTTTAAGCAAATTCGATATTCCCGATTTCAATGGGTATCGATAATTAGGGTTTTCGAACATTATACCCTTTCCCGAATTGAATTTAAATAAACATTATTTCATTAAATTCTAACCCATAATCAAACCCAAAAGGGTAATTTTCAAACGGGAAGGGTTTCGACTGAAACTCGGTTTTAGGGTTATGGGAAAGTTTCCAAAAACTCTTAAAACTACTCCCGTATTTACAAACACCGAGTTTCACGGCAAGAAATCAAAGGAAATCAAAGAAAACTCCATTAAAACACTATTTGGAGCTTAGGGTTTCAAGCTTTACTTACCGAGAACTCCTTGGATCTCGAGAGAAACGGATGATAGCTAGGTGGAAAAGGGTCGTAGACTTGAGGGATTTCCGTTGCAACCAAGATCGAGTCGATCTGTCGAGAATTGAGCAAAACCCAAAAAAATCCCCCCCAAACCTTGAAGTTTCGGCCAAGAGAAGAAAAATGAGAGGTCTGGGGTCAACTTTGGTCAAATGATCCATTTAAAGAAGATTATGAATAGTGTTTGGATAATTTTAAGAAATTGGAAATGACGGTTACGTACTTTTATGACTTTTGACTTCTAAATCAAAACCCGATGCTCTTAAATAAATCTAAAGGTGATTAATAATTATTAATTGGCCTATTAATAATTATTAATGTCACTGATGCGAAAAATAAACATTAAAACGATTAAAATGAATTTCGGGCAAAATTAAATACTAATATCGAAATTACAAAATAATAATTAAATTAAATACTTGAATTGAAATAAATAAACAATATTAAATAAAATAAATTAAAAAAAAATTCACTCCAAAATAACGGGACGTTACATAACTACTTGTTTTATTGTGAAATAAAATTATTGTAATTCTAGTCTATCTTAAGTAAGGTTTAAAGCTTTCAGTATCATTGATTTACTAAACTTTTCTTTAATAATTTCATAATTCAATTATCCACTAATTATTACTTTTTCAATTTCTATTTTGTTTATTCCATATCAGTTAGTACTCCTTTAAAACATTCTTTTAAATAACTTGTAACGACCTGAAACTGTTAAATCCTTTAAATTCAAATGCACAGTGGAAGACTTAATTTTAAAGAAAAACGGAGTGGGTTCTTTTAAAAATCGAATTATCCAAAACCTGTTTATACATGGGCCCAATTCAGAGAAAGCGTTAAACATAGAATGCACATTCCAGATTAAGATTTAAACTAATAAAGAAAGCTTTAAAACCTGAAGACTTTTACAAATTTTAAACAAATACCCTTTCGAGCTCAAAATGTAAAGTATGAAGATGTTAACAAATTTACAAGAATTTCCAAGAATACTAAACCAAAATAAGACGTGTTCTTATCCATTCATCATCTCGATGTGTCACGTGGCACCACCTCCTCTACCACGTCCTTTGCCACGAGTCTTACCTTGAAATTTTTAAATGTAGTAACATTAGCATAAAAATGCTAGTGAGAGTAAAATGAAAGCATGTAACCATATGAACCAAATTCCATACCGGAAATTGTGTCCAAAGGCCTAAATTTCACTTTTACTACCTATTCCACTTTCCAAATTCCACATAATCATATAATATGTAATATGTCTTTCATAAAGTAAAGATATTAAGACTTAAAGTAAAAGTACCGACTATTACTAAGTCTTTCTAACCATTTTAAGGAATATAAGTAATTGTAGCACTAACTTTCTTTGTTACTAAATCAGTTTCATCGTAACGGGATGGATCAACATCAACATACTAGCCCGTACAGTCTTACCATATCACAAATCATCGTAACGGCTTTACCGTATGGATCAACATCAACATACTAGCCCGTACGGTCTTACCATATCACAATCATCGTAACGGGTTTACCGTATGGATCGACATCAACATACTAGCCCGTACGGTCTTACCATATCACAAATCATCGTAACGGGTTTACCGTATGGATCAACATCAACATACTAGCCCGTACGGTCTTACCATAACACAAATCATCGTAACGGGTTTACCGTATGGATCAACATCAACATACTAGCCCGTACGGTCTTACCATAACACAAATCATCGTAACGGGTTTACCCTATGGATCAACATCAACATACTAGCCCGTACGGTCTTACCATAACACAAATCAACGTAACGGTTTTACCGTATGGATCAACATCAACATACTACCCCGTACGGTCTTACCATAACACAAATCAACGAAACGGGTTTACCGTATGGATCAACATCAACATACTAGCCCGTACGGTCTTACTATAGAGTTCTCCATCACGTTAGTTAAACTTAATAGAATTCTACTAAGCTACTAAAGATCATAACCTACTTGAATTACATGAGTTATCGCTCCAGTGTAACTTCTAAGTCACTTTGACTTCCAAACCACTCTAAGTTCCTTAAACTTCCACTTTCATCTAAAATCTCCAATTTCATTTAAAACTCTTCAATTCCTCTTACAAGACTTCCAAACCACTCAAATAATACCTTTTACTTCCAAATTCATAAGAATTCCAAAATCACCCCACTCACTTCCAAGTTTAAGATCTCCAACCAAAATATTAACTTCCGGAAGTTAGTTTCCCTCTTAACCTCGATAAACAATATCATAATGAAACATAATTCATAAAATTACTAACTTCCATTTTAAACTCACCTTAGGTTTTGAAATCAAGCTCCAACACTGTCGAGATCGAAAACCACATGAGCAATCACAATCCTACAAATCAATTACACCTAACAATCATTAATTATCCGAAAAATCGAGCAACGATATCTAAATGCATAAAACGACGAAAAACCCGAAATTAATCCCTACGGAGCCCACTGCCAAACAAGGGAAAAAAGGGTTTCAGATTCCATTTTCCGACTTTTATGCAGTTTAGAGGTGTTCCGGGTTGATTTCTGATACTTTGGAAGCCGCGATATCAATGGGTAACCATATTTTAGGGTTTTACATAATAATCAATTTTCGAAAAATTAAGTAAGACGCAAAATCATAGCAAACTAAACACCCTAGCCATTGCCAAGTGAGAGAAAATCACAAGGGATGAGTTTTCGACTCAAACTCAGCTTTAGGGTTTTGGAAAGTTTTTAAAATCACATAAAAAGACTCCCTCGATTGAAATCTTTGAGTTTCTTGGCAAGAAATCGATGATTTCAATCTTGGACTCCATTAAAACACTATTCAAAGCTTGAATTTAGAAACTTTGTCATACCTTGAGGCCTTTAGAAAATGGATGAAAACTTCGATTGGTAGGTTAGAAACGATCCTTGGGCCGAGAGCTTTTCAACGGAACTGAAATTACGGCGATCCACCGAGTAACGGAGAAAAGCCGAGAGAGAGAGAGAGAGAGAGAGAGAGAGAGATGGGTGAGGGTTTCGGCCAAGAAGAGGAAAGAAAGGAAGATAATGAAATTTTGTTGACCAACTTTGACTTTTAAAAGGAGAAGAAAATGAATAGTGATAAGATTTTTTAAGAAATTGGAAAATGACGATTACGTCCTTTTTAAGTGATTTAGTTAAAAATACGAAACCCGAAAATCTAAAAGTAATCAAAAGGTGATTTATAATTATTAATGTAAAGACTCAAATTTTCTCAAATCTTTAAATCAGAATAAACAGCGGAAGACTTTGTTTTTATAAAAATTTGGCGTGGAACCGTTTAAAATATGAACTATCAAAACCTGTTTACATGGGCCCATTTCAGAGAAAGTAAAAACAAAGATGTACATACTCCATTTCATGACAAAATCAAAAGAAATAGACTCGATAATATGTACAACAATCTTAGGCTCTCATCAGCCACAAAATATAAGTTTAAAGACAACAACATATAATGTTTCATCTAGCATTCGTAGAATGCCCCAAAATATACACGTAAAGTCCATGTCCCGAAAGCCATCCACTCGTGATCAAGCAACACCATCTCCTCCACCTCATACCCTACTAAAAGTATTACCTGAAAAAGTTTAAGTGTAGCAACATTAGCATAAAAATGCTAGTGAGAATAAGATGGATGCAAGCACTCCTATGGACCGAATCCCATATCGGAAAATGTGTCCAAAAATCCTAATGTGCTCTTACTACCCATTTCATATTCTCAAGTACTTTGCATAAGAAAATCAATCCCATTCTACTAAATCAAAATTTCAAAAAGTAAACATTCAAGCTCGTAAATAAAGTACTAAAACAACTAAATAGTACTAAAGCATAACAAAGTAAATTTCTATCATTTACGTCATTCCACATGTTAATTCACATTGTGATCACATTGTCACATTTCACAATTCAACCGTGACCACTTGTCACCATTCACATTCACACCGTGACCACATTGTCACCATTCATAACTCACACCGCGACCTCACTGTCACCAATCACAAACCGTACCGTGAACTCACTGTCACCAAACACAAACCATACCGTGACCTCACTGTCACCAAACACAAACCATACCGTGACCTCAATGTCACCGTGACCTCACTGTCACCAAACACAAACCATACCGTGACCTCACTGTCACCAAACACATTATCACGCGTATCATAATGTCATACGTACTACTCCCCTTTGGTAGTACTAAATAGCGAATCCCATCGCTAATAATATCATACTAACTCAATTCTACACGAAGAATCTCTCCAAAGTTTCTTTTAACTATCTTATAACAAATCGAAATAAACAGAGTATCTAATACTCTTCTCCAATTTCCAGAATCTAATTCTCCTCGAGAATATAACTTAATCCACCGATAACATCTCACTTTAAAATAACACAAAACTTAACTAGTTCTTTCCTTATGCACTTTCCTTAACTCCCAATTATATACATTCTTGGATGAGTTCTAAAATCTAATAACCCTCTTAACCTCGATCAAACATAATCGTCAAGCAATTCGAAAACAAAAAAGTAATCACAACCATTTTAATCTCACCTTATAAAAGAAGTCAACTCCTAATCACCGGTTGACCAATTTCACGATCGATGCACGAAACCTATAATTCAAATACACCTAAAGTATATTAATTAACCGAATCGAATAACGATCGCCATGATACTAAAATAAAGGACAAAATAACCCGGGATCAAGCTCACAAGGCCCACGGCCCAAAGGGAGTTAAAGGTGGAGTTGGTTTTCTGGATTTTTAAGCACTTTAAAAGTGTTTCGAGTTGGTTTCGGGCACTTTGGAGGTTGGTAACATCAATGGGTAAACGTGATTTAGAGTTTAGGTCAAAAGTTCAATCCTGAACAATTAAGAAAAACATAAAAACATAGCAATTTTGTTGACTTTCTAAGCCAATTAATCTTATTCTTATTTTGATGATAACAAACGTGTTTTTATTACTAATCAATTTTCTGTGTTTTGATAGTCCACTGTGTAGAGAAAATTACAACGAGTCCAACGCAATTGGAATCGACTCAATCGGACTTCAAACGAGCGAGATATTGATTTGAGAAGATTGGAATTAAAATAATTATTTCATTCGGATCGTATGCGGCAAGCTCATTATATTTATTATGCGCTCAAAATTACAGTCGTCAGATCAGATGGAATTCAAAATCAGTGGCCCAGATTAATTCATAATTTTGAATTAAATAAAAAGGAAAAGTCATATTTATTTCCATCCGTTAGATCAGAAGGTTGTTGAGATTAAAGGCCCAAATTTATTCAGATTTATAAAATAAAGGAAAAAGGAAAATGAAAATCTGAATTAATGACCACCGTCCGATTGAAGGTCAACAGTCATCTGACGCTCCAGGATTTTTACATTATTATATATATATATATATATTTTGGAAATAAATTAAATAAATGAAAAAGGAAAAATCAGAATCGTTGGCTGCCGTTCGATCGCACCGCCTCATCATCCAACGGCATTCATTTCGCCACATTCGCGCATGTCTTCAACCGGCTGACGCGCTGAGGGAGCTGCTGCAAGCGTGGGTCCCACTGGGTGACGCTTCTCCAGCCATTCGTCGACACGTGGTCTAGCTGTTTTCCAATGCAATTTTCCAGCTTTCAAATGCCCTGTGATTTGACGCATCAGCCCCTGATCTTTTGGTCAAATGCCCCCTATGTCCTGACCATTATTATTTGCATTGGCTGACCGAATTTTTAATCCCTCTCACAACGGATAGCTGCCCGAATTGCCCCTTCTGACCGAAGATTTTATTAATAATATTATTATTATTAATTTCAATTTCAGAAATGCTCAACCAATGACGATTTGACACGTGGCCCTCTCATTTGACTTATTCTGAAGCATTTACTACACTATATTGGTTGATTACTCTTATGCCCCTCCTGATTTAAATTTATATGAAGACTTCAAAGGATAGAAACGTCATTTCAAGCTCTTCTTCATCAACCTCATCTCTGGAAAATTTTCAGACGAAAATGGCTGTCTTCTTCTCCAATTTGTCTTCAATGGAGCCTCATTCTTCTCCCATTCACACAATTAAAGTCAAATTTATTTATGAAAGTGGATGAACGGTAATATTTTTTTTACCTATAAAAGGAGCTCGAAATGGCAGATTGAAGACATACCAACGAAAACAGAAGCTTCTTCTCATTGCTAAATCAGAAAGCTCTTCATTTTTAATCTCTTTGTGAGCCAAAATTTTGTGTATTTCTAGCCATTCTTGAGGGCTAATTTGTTGAGATTTTTATCTCTTATTGTGAGCAAATTATTGTAATATTCATCCTTTGTGAGGATTTACTATTTGTAAAAGGTTTAATTCTTAAACCTTAGTAAAAAGAGTGATAGATAATGGTTGTCCTTGCTCCGTGGAAAGGGTCATTGTTCGGGTTTGATCTTGATCCTGCTAAAAGGATTGGGTTGCACTTGCTCCTGGAAAAAGTGAATACAAATTCCCGAGAGGCGCTCGGGGAGTGGACTAGGCCGCATTTTTGGCCGAACCACTATAAATATTGGTGTCACTTTCTCTAACCGTTACTCTTTAATTATTGCTTTACATATTCATTCCTATAATTTATCCAAGCATAATTAAATGGTTAGAAATTAATTGTGATAAAATACTTTCTATCATCATATCATTTTTACTTACTTTGCTAAAAAGAAATTTAGTATAAATTTCATTTATATTGTTTGAGATTAAAAAGTCCAATTAATTTGTTAATCTTAATTTTTTTTTAATTGATTGAAAAAGTTTTATAAATTTTTTTAAAACCCTATTCACCCCCCCCCCCCTCTAGGGTTGCCTTAGATCCTAACAAATTTCAAATCAACATCAAACAAGAGAAAAAACTAAAAGAAATGGCTTTTGGCTCAAACCCGATTCTAGGGTTTAGGGAAAGTTCTAAATATACATAAAACAACTCCCTCAATTTAAATCTCTGAGTTCCCGAGCAAGAAATAAAAGATTAAAACCAAAATCACCATTAAAACACTATTTGAAGCTTTAGGTTTTGAACTTAAACATACCTTAAAGCCTTGAGAGAAAGGATGGAAAGTTCGATTGTTAGGTTGGAAATGATGCTCGGGCCCGTGGCTATCCAACGCAACCGAAATTGTGACGATCCGGCAAGAATCGAAGACAAACCAAAATTTGGAATTTCCCCAATGATGCTCACGACAAGATGAGGAAGAGAAATGGAAGATTTGTTTATTTTTGGCTTATTTAAAGAGATAGTGAATAGTGTTTTAGATATTTAAGAAATTCGGAAATGACGCCTGCGTCCTTTTCTTGCCTTAAGCTTTTAAAACGAAACCTGAACCACTTAAACTAGCCCAATGGTGATTAATAATTATTAATTGGCCTATTAATAATTATTAATACCATCGAAACTAATTTAAGCTAATTAAACAGTTAAGGTTTCCGAACGAAATTAACTAATTAATTCTAAAATTAACTTTAACACTTTAAATAAATTAAAAAAAAAAATTTACCTCAAAATAACGAGACGTTACAATTAATTGGCCCGATAATAATTATTAATGTCACCGATACTAATTTAAAGTAGTAAAAGGATTAAAAAGGTTTTCGAACGAAAATAACTACTAACTTCGAAATTACTAATCTTAAATATTTTAATTAAATAAATAAAATAAAATAAATTGATTAATTATTTAAAATAATAAAAAAAATATCACTTCAAAATAACAGGACGTTACATAACTGAATATTTGGAATATAAGAAATTGATTTAATGTTTGCTTATCACTTAAGTTCTAACATCTAAATGTCAAACTTTAGTGATATTTAAGTCTAGTTATCTTTGATAAATCAAAGATGTTTGATTTTACTTATCCCATAAGTTCGTGGATTAATATGGTTATCATCTCAAATTCCTTGAGAACCATCTTTAAGAGGTTAATCATTTTAACTTATTTAAGTATTTCTAGACTTAAACATTTTAAACATCTTAAAACCTTTTTAACTTGTTTAGATATTTTGGAGTTTAGAATTTGGTTTTGGAATTTATTTGTTTTATACTATATTTATTTAGATAACAACAGTAAGAATGCCTAAAATATGGGCAAAAACATTTAGAAAGTAGAAACAAGTTCTGAGGGTCTATTTTCTTTCCCAGGAAATCAAATTGAGAAATATGTCTATCCATTTCTGATAGTTCATTAGAATTAAGCATATGGAGCGTGACATTAACGGAAATGTGGCTGAAGAATATGCTGAAAAACAATGGATATTAACCACCAAACTACTACAATGTGGAAGCAGCACCGAGATACATAACCCGAGCACCAGGTTTCTGCAGTATACATGCTAACACATTAAAGAAACTAGCAAAAGTAAATAAAAGATTAAAACTTTGAAATAAATTAAAAAGACTTACAAAAAATTATACAAAATTGAAACGAATAAAACTTTAAAAAAATACAAGAAAAGTGTAATCAATAAACTGGGATCAACTGCTTTTGAGTATGAAAAAAGGGGAATCATGAAGAGATTACATGAACAAATAAAATTTATACAGTTGATAAGCATGACAACACAAACAAACAGACTTATATTTTTTTCCCATTTCGCTTGGAAGTACTGGAGCTCAAATATCATATACTATAATCATGTTTTTTTTTTCCCACTTCGCATCTAGCTTAGAAACTATTAAGCATCTTGCAAGAAACCTGTCCATTTTAAAGAATAACCACCTCTCTCACCCACCTTCATAGCATAGCCTCAACAACTATAGAAACCACTCTATTTTATTTCAATCACTTCCAAACCAAAGTACCAAACAATCAATCAAGTGTTTCTAGACAATCTATGGTAAGAAATTACTAACAAAACTAAAGAATCACACTTGGCCAAAAACCTGAATCCACATGATGATTGTTTCTAAAAGGTCTCCCATGAACTTTATCAAAGTTCCACACGAAACTTCCTTGATTTCATTTTTTACCAATATATTCTTTGTTTTCTATAAATAAATAAGACACTTCTATAAGATTTCTTATTGAATTCAACCTTCTAATACATTCTAAGTATATGGAGTAGGCCGAGTAAAACAATGGTTTAGATAAATATTAAATACTCTTATTTTATAGTTTCAAATATTAAGAATATAAAAACTGTTTCATTATCAGCCATGATTTTCATTTCTCCTGTTAGAATATATTAAGCTAGCAATTATGATGATTTGTAGTTTCCTTATTTGCATTCGTAATTGTCTCTGATTTGCTTAATTATCTCGTTTACCTTATTTGTCTAGGTCGTCGTTTCTATATAAATCTTGTAATAGTTTTATACGTTTAACACGATTCAATACAATGTAGTCTTTCCACTAACATGGTATCAGAGCCCAGCTCTCGATATTTTTTTTGTTTTCTGTCATAGCCTTTTCTTTTATCGTTTGTGTTCATTTTCAGCATCACTGCCCTCCGCCACTACCAACTTCACCGCTGCTTCACCTTCTTCAAACATATCTCGTCTCTTTCAGATTTTCCCTTTGTTTCAGTCGCTTCCAACTCCATATCCGTACTCATCGATGCCTTCTACTCTGACTCCATTTCAGTTCCATTCTTCTCCGATTTGCTCCAATCATCGCCTTTAAACCCAGACCTCGATCACCTCGACTCCACCGCAACCATCACCTGAAACCGCCCTGTTCATCGCTTGAAAACCCATACCACCGCTTCGCTTGAAAACCAACAACCAGATCCGTCATTTTCGCTTGAAAACCACCGCTGGGCAAAAGCTTGATCATGTGCTACGTTCATCTCAGATCAGACTTCGATCTCAGATCTTGTCGAGGAAGAAGCTATTTGCATCATCTACGCCACAAACAAAACCCAGATTCAGGCCATCTCCCCACCCCTCCGTCATTTTTTTGCTACTGCAGTACTGGCGTTTCCTCTGGTTTCTGATACATAAACGAAACCAACGAAGAATATCTGCCTGTTTTAAACCCCTGCCTGCGTCCAAAAGTCCCCCTGCCCGAGCCTTTTCTACTGCCCCTGCCCGCGCTCAAATCCCCTAGCCGAGACTTCCCTTTGCCCCAAACCCTTAGCCATTTTCCATTCCTTTTCATCATTAGTTTAGTTTGTCTTTCAAATCATTTTGCATAATAATTTATTCACACCCCGTTCGTCCATTCTGCTCGTCGAATATCTTCAGAATTTGTTTGTGCTCACTCTCAGTTGCCTCTGCCAGTACATTAGTTGTACTCTGTTATGTCTCGGTTCCATCCGATTTTTCCGTTCCGATATTGGTTCCACCCGATATCTCTGCTTGTAACTCAGAGTTCTGTTTGATGCTTCTATTCAGATTCCAAATCACATTCGTCGATTTAGCAAACTCAAGTTGACCAACTTGAGTTTGAGAGGGGGTGTTAGAATATATTAGGCTAGCAATTATGATGATTTGTAGTTTCCTTATTTGCATTCGTAATTGTCTCTGATTTGCTTAATTATCTCGTTTACCTTATTTGTCTAGGTCATCGTTTCTATATAAATCTTGTAATAGTGTTATACGTTTAACACGATTCAATACAATGTAGCCTTTCCGCTAACATCTCCAAATAAAATAGAGAATAAGAAAAGTGATGGACCTTAATACCTAAAGCCAATATCCATTCCCTTAGCAGACTCTTTAACTGTGAAGCTAAAGCTTGTATCCAATGAAATGCAAACCACGACGAAAATAGAAAGCAGGAAAAAAATTGAATAGACAGTAAAATCAAAGGATTTGATAAATTAGGGCTTGAATTCGAGGAAAATCAAGTGAAATTCGAAGGATTCAAAGTGAATTAGCTAGGGCTGATGACAAGAAAACAAAATGAAATTATCTGCCTTCGATTTGTCGTTGAAGCTGATAACAAGAAAACGAAATAGCGAACGAGAGACGATGATTTCGATTCGTCCTTCCTGCCTTCGGTTAAATCTTCAATTCATTGTTGATATGAGTCGATTTGTTGCTCCCTTCGATTCTTCTTTGGATTCGTGTAGAGAGAAGGTCACGGCGGAGAGGGTGAGGGAAGGGGGAAAAAAAAGAGTTAAAATTCATAATAAATACATAAGCTTAAGATAAGATGATATTATTTATGAAAAACTTACCAGATTTTTCTTGAATCCGTTTTGTCCCACTGAACCAGTGAACTTATTAGACGGTCCAGTAAGATTGGATGGCCACAATCCATGGATTGTAAAATTGAGGGGTGTTGGGATTATGATTGTTCCATAAGACGTCTTACTCAATGCTGGTGGCCATTGAAGGACGAGGTGTTGGATATCGTAATCTCCGAAGACTTGAACGAAAAACAGAGCTAAGATAAACATTTTCATATTTTAAGAATGTAAAACGAAAATGTATTGTAAGCTTGATTGAAATGGAAGAAGATTATAAGATTGATTGAAATGAAAGAAGATTATAAGATTGATTGAGAAAAGACGAGATTGTGTTTCTATTTCAATCTCAAAAGTAAGTTATCAGTCTCTGTTTTCCAGATTTGATATCACAAATGGAATCATTTCTTACTCAAGTAGTAACTGAGTTATCAGTCTCTGTTTTAGAGATTTGTTTTCCACTTTTGAAATATTATCATAAAAGCTGCGGTTATCAGTCTCTGTTTTAGAGACAAAATTAGACAAGAGATTGTTTTGATTTGATATCAGATGTGGAATCATTCTGCATTATCATTCATTCCTACTCATAGAAAGTTGTTTCTTTTCTTCCATATTTTGATCAAAAAATAAAGAACAAAAACAGAGGCAGCTCATCGTCATCTTACATACAAGGGTATTCGTCATCTTACATACAAGGGTATCTTTGATTTTTGTTTAATTTATTCACTTCTAAAAAAAAAAAAAAGACTAGTTTTTTTTAGAATGGGGGAGTTTTGTTATAACAATTTTTTTTATTTTTTTAGGGGTGAGATGAAACCGACACGTTAAATATATGTTCTTCTTCATCTCTTTTGTTTCTCTCCATGCTTTAATTAGAGTTGTAAATCCTAAAAATTGATTGTCTACATAAGTCATGAAGTTTTATTTAGTAAAACTATCTAAAAAGATTGAATCGATGATAAATATTGAATTAAATATTTTTACACTAAATTTTATCACTAATACACATATTAATTATTATTAATCACTGATTAATATAATAAAAATTATCATATTTATAAATATTTTTCGGCGTTACTATTTTAATAAAAAAATAACTTACTATCCAATGAAAATTTCCAAATAAAAATGACAAACTAGGTACGTTTAAGTGAAGAAAAAAATAATCTAAAAAAATAAAAAATAATAAGTGAAGAAAAAAATAATAAATAATAATATATACGTTAAAAAAGAAAATATATGTATGCGACATTAATTCAAGAAAAATGGGGTGGCCCATAATAACGCATGGAAGTAAATAAGATCACTCGACTTTGTTTAATGGGCTTTATCAAACTTTTCATAGGCCTAAGATTTGACTTTGGTCTTCGGCTTGTTAATATATATGGACTTAATTTGGGCTCCACTTTGCCAACAATTTATACTAATATATATATTTAAATCCCGAGGTTAAAAAAGATTTTAATTTGTGATTTAAGATTTACTTATAAACTTAAAAAACACGGGAAATATGCTAAAATTATCTTAAACAAGGCCCAAATAAAACTTAACCTTCATTCTTAATATTTATATTTAAGACCTACTGATATCACTATTAAGTGAAAAGACAAAAATGTCTGAAAAAGTATTTTACTCCCAACTTTTTTTACAAAATAGTGATTATTACAAATTTAAATTTAATAAATAATATATTCCGAAACTTTTCTCTCACTTTAAAGTTTATAACAACCTTTATAAGACCACCATATAATTATTGATATGATTTTACTACCATATATTCTTATTAATAAAACGAACAACTTACTTATTTAAAATTTTATAATATATAAATGAGATAAAAACATTGAATAATTTAATTAGTCAAACAACTTTTCATCAACTTTCCAAAATAAAAGTTTGATAAAAAAATTTGTATATTTTGTGAACAAAACTTATAGAGAACTTATTTTGTTCCACTCTATAAACTGATATTTTCTCTTCTTTGTACAGTTTCTCATTTCCATTTTTCATCAAGATTTTTTTATTTTTTATTTTATAATCGTCATACAAAACGAGTAATAAAAACTTTTCTCTCACTTTAATTTGATAATATTTTATGAAAGACCGTATAATTATTGACATGATTCTACTACCGTACATTATTCTCATAAAAAGCAAAAAAAATTATATTTATTATTTGGTATTGCACTATATCATAGTGATTAAAAATACATTATAAAGAAATTCATTGAAAATAAATTTATAAAAAAAATCACTTAAAGCAGATTTATTGATGACAGAGAACAAATATTTGCTATCACAAAAGTGGAGTTTGAACAAAACTAAGGGCGGCCACATAATATTTTTCTTAAATTATAATTAAAAAAATTATCTAATTTACATACAAAGAATTTACCTCTCACATAATTATTTTTTAAAAATTCTAACATAAACGATATATATAGCGTGCCGCGTAAAAATTAAATATTGGTTCACCAATTTATATAGCTATTAAATTTAAGAATAATTAATAAAAAAAAATTGATCCCCTTTTAACAAAAATCAATCTTATGGTCAAAGTGTCAATGCTCTCTACTTGTTTGATGGGCTTCATCAAACTTTCCATAGGCCTAAGATTTGATTTTGGTATTCAGCCTATGAAAAAAGGGACAAATACAAATGTACACTATTTAATGATAATATTTACACAAATGTTGGGTTTCTAAAATATTTATAGAAATAGGGTATTTGATGATGCATACTTTATATATGTACAAAAATGCCCTCTGCATTTATGATTTTTTAAACACAGCTTTAATTGGAGAGAGAGTGTATTGTCAAATAAAAAATGGAAAGATGAAGATTTATGGGAACATGTATTTCTTATACTAATTTATTAATATTTATCATATAATTGTTTTGGTCATTTACCCATATTTTAGGGGATGTATGAATGATGGAGGAAAAAAAATTATGACTTGTTTTTGCCGTTTTTACCTATAGAACTAGTATATATTGAGTAAAAGGACCATGTATATTTTTTTTTATAAAAGAGAACAACGAAATGTGCTAAGAATTTTTTTTATTATAAAAACAATGGTGTATTTTATATTAATTACTAATGAAATTAAATTTATGACATTTATATCAAGATGTGATAGTAAAGTGTGTTAATATAAATAAATTGATTAATAAATCAGTTTAATATATATGATAGATAAGTAATGTACAAGTTAGTTATAGTAATGACATTCAAAATATACCTAACCAAGATGCAATAGTAAATAGTGAATATACACTGTAAATATAAAAATGATAATATATATAATTTAATTAAATATATATAGTAGATAAATTAGTTTTGAAAATGAAATTAAAAATGTACCGTACAATATAATAGATGATATTTAATGTACAATATAAATATGAAAAAGTATAAAACTTATATTTCATACCTAAGTGAAAATAAAAAAAGAGGAAAAAAAAAACATTTCTAGGTATGAATTATAAATTTTATACATTTTCATATTTATATTGTACCTTCAATATTTTCTATCATATTCTACAGTAAATTTTTAATTTCATACTCAAAACTAATTTGTATATTACATATTTACCATCTATATTTAATTAAATCGTACATAATGTACAACTCTCATTTATATTATCAAAATAATTAGGCAATTTCTTATAATTTATAAATCGTATATATTTATCTATATATCAAGGGGGACACGTGGCCCCTGACCCCTATATAAATCTACCCTTAATATAAATTATATAATTTAAATTTAAGTTATCAATCCACGGTATTAATATAAAATCTCATGATTGGAAATAAATAGTAAAAAAATCTCCTGTTATTATTATTCTTTTTTTTTTATTGAAAAAACTACAATACTTATTGAAAGAATTTAATGGTTAAAAAAAAAACGAAATTGGCAACCAAAAAAATGTAGTGCATGGGTAGTAGAAAAAAGCCAAATCTAAGAATATGGAAAGAAAAAAACTATTGAAAATATTTTTGAAATTAAATATAAATAGTATATATTGAAATGTATTTTAGAAATGGTCTCAATAAAAAATAAAGAAAAATAAAAGGATGAATTCTTTTATAAATCATTAATAAAAAATCGTAAATAAGGAAAGTAGTATTCAATATAAAATTATCTAAAGACTTAATGCTCAGCCAATAAATAAAGATTATATGTCAAAAGAATATCATTGGAAGAATGCAAATATCAAATATTAGTAAAATAAATAAATGAGTCAGATTTGTAAATATTTACTAAACTCCACATTTAATGAAAATATTTTTTAAAAATGATCTATTTATGACAATTTTCAATGAAAGTATGTGGACTTGACTTGGGCTCTACTTTCCCAACTATTTATACTAAAGTCTAATATATATATTCAAATCATGAGACTAAAAAATTAATAATTCGGGACAAGAAAACACGTATAATACCTCTACCATATCTGTTTTCCCCCCCTTTTCAATGAAACCGACGAGTTAAATAATAAATAGATGCCTTTTGAATTGATTATGCTTTTTCATTTAATCACTTACCATATATATCTCTCTTTTGCTGTACTTTGCTTTTTCTTCACGCCCTCTTCGCCATTTCTTTGTTTCTTGCTTTTATTTTTGTTCTCTCAATTTCTCTCAGAAATCAGAATCATTACCTTATATATATCTTCGGTTCTGATTTTCTCTCTTTTGAATGTTAGAGTTTCACTTTCAGATTTTGATAATAAGTCTCTCAAGAAATTAAGGTAAAGTTTTTTTTTTCTTTTTTAATTTGAAGAAGAAATATTATTGAAAGCTCGTTTTTGTTCAAATCTTCTCTTGAATTTATCTCAACGATCATTTATACTGTTTAATATTATTCGCTCTATCCCACCCCATTTTTTTAATAGATTTTTCATTTTCAGCTTATAAAGAGAGATGGATGGAACAAGGTTTTCCGACATACCAGATGAATTGGTGGAAAATATCCTTACGAGGCTTTCAGTCAAGTCTTTGAAACGATTTAGTTGTGTCAATAAATGGTGGTATAATCTCATTCATAATCCTTATTTCATTTCACGACATTATTCCCATCATTCTTCCTTTAATCCAAAGCTTCTCGTCAGTCATACACTTTCCTTTTACGACATAAAAGACCATAATATCTCCATATTGTCTGAAAATGAAGAAGATTGTTCACATCCATCCATTCCATTCTATAATGAAAACAATTATGACATAAACATTATCGGATCTTGCATTAATGGTATTATTTGCCTTAAAATTTACAGCCTCGATGGAAAGTATATGAATGATGTTGCATTGTGGAATATTGCAACCGGAGAATACAATATACTCCCTAGATTACAATTCTCTTCTCCACCCAAGGCCTATTTAAAACCCATTATCAATGGTTTAGCATTTGGTTGGGTTCCTGAGACTAATGAGTACAAGGTGGTCATGGTTGTTGTGTTTAAGCATGATATTGAAGATCGTGATGATTATATTCATCATGATCGCCCTACTGAAGTTTATGTGTATACTCTAAGTACAAATTCTTGGAATCAACTTAGTTTTGAAGTCCCATTTCCGTATATTCTTCTACAGGATCATCTACCATTAGAGTCACAAATTTGTGTTAATGGTGTTTGTTATTGGATAAATTATAAATATTGTGAACAAGATTATAAGATCATTTCGTTTCACTTGAGAGATGAGGTCTTTGGGACTCTTCAATCGCCTGAAACTCAAAATCATGATTTTTTCCTCCCTAAGTTATATGTGTTAGATGGTTGCATCGCATTTATACTTGAGTATTTTTCTAATGAGAAAAAATCTATTACTTTTGCTAATATTTGGGTGATGGAAGAATCATGGATTAAGAAATTCACAATCGGACCCATTTTCAATGTTTATAAGGAACTTAGACTTGTGAGAGATGAGTTTTTTTTTGTGGACCGGAGTGATCAATTACTATCCATCAATATCAATTCAAATGAAGCCAAAATCATTGACATTCTAGGGGAGGTTTACTACGATACTCTTTTGGAATATGTTGAAAGCTTGGTTATACTAAAGAGGTGCTTGTAATTTTATAATCTTGTGCAAATGCTTACTTCTTCTATAATAAACATGAGTATTTACTTTCTGACTATTTGAGCTACTGAATTTAATATTGCCTTGATAACAATTTGTCTATTCAATATACTTGTGTATTCGATTAAAGGTAAAATTCAAATAAGACTCTTGTAATTTTGGTCAAATACATAAACAAATTATATTCACATAGTTTTAAAATTACGTTAATAAGACTCATTCAACCTTGTTAAATGCAAGAAATGTTTCGGATATCATGAGAAAAACTAAGAACAAGAAAAAGGAGGAAGAATGAAAGAGAAGAGGGGTTGAAAGGTTATGTGAGTACTTTCACGTTAAAAAAATCATTTGTTTAATTTTGTTCCTTTCTCACTTTACAATTTTTTGTCTCTCATATTTCTCAGTTTCATATCATTATAATAATTTAATGGAAAATAATCATCAATTTTAACGGCCAGTTTTATTTGATCTCCCAATTTGAACTTTCAGAATTTCAATCATTCCTCAACTATCATATCTATTATTGGCATCAAATAATATTATGTTGCAATTTGTTTCTATTTTAATCAGTCACGATTTACTTTAACCTTGGTTTAATAAGAGGGAATAAGAAAAAATCTAAGATGTAAAAGTGCATAGATATTGTTTACCATCAAATTTGTGTGAGAATATAATAACAAAAATTAACTCATTTAACATATTTTGAATACATAATTTTACTTATGTCTTTACTTTTGATTTATTTTTAAAATAGTAATTTAAAAAATTATTAGAATCAAGTAAATAAATTATTGGCCTAAAAATATTTTTCATAATTAAAATAAAGGGACAATTAGTGCAATAACATACTTTTACACATTAATTATTAAAATGTATAAACTTTTAAAGATTACTCGGATATCATAATCATAGTTCAATAAGTTTATGAACTATAGTTTAATAAATTTATTGTACTAAAAAATTAAAAAAGGTAACTAGTAAATTCATTAAAAAGAATAATGAAAAATAATCAAATGGTTCGATCGATTATTGAATTAATTTAAAAAGAGAAAAAAAAATAATCTTTTAAAATAACAATGAAAAATTGTTCAATAAATTTACTGAACTGATTATACTATTTGAGTAATTTTTAAAAAGTTTTAACATTTTAGCAGTATATAGATTTTATGTTAGAGACAAATTCTTTGGAATAAAAATAGCATATCTTGCCCTTTCCCTATGTAATTTTCTTAGATTAATAGTTGAATTTACGTACAAGTAAAAAATAATGCAAAATGGGGAAAAAGTTAGAAAAATCTCAACCACAAGCTCTTTTTCTCTAAAATCAGTCTTAGGTTATAATAAAATTCGATCAAAATTCTTTATCCTCGTCTATCTCTGAAGTCGATATCTTTCTAACAGGATATCAATAATATTCTAGATAAAGCCGTGTAACATCCCAAATTACCAAAACATGGAAATTGACTAAATGCAGCGGAAACATAATTAACGACAACTCAAATTTAACACTTTTCATTTAGAGTCAAACTAAACAAAAACTTTATTTCGTTCACAATAAAATCTCCATAAATACAAAATCCACCAATAACATTTATTTGAGCTCAGTTTAAAACGAAACAGTTCAAATCAATTATTCAAAGTTTTGGAACAAACAAAACAGGAAAATCAACATGAATAATGAAAATGAAATCCCAATAGTTCATTAAACAAGAACGAAATAAAATTCGTCGGCTTGTAAATCCAAGCCCAACCAGTCACTATCGACGATCCCGTCATTTGCCAGATTTCTTCTTTTTATTACCTGAAAAAAAAAACATTGTAGCATCATGAGGCTACGCCCAGTGAGAATAAAGTTAATTTAAGAGCAACGCCATGAGAAACTTTCTAAATTCCTTAAGTCCATAATCGGCCTCACAACTTCCAAATAACTCTCAACTTCCAAGGCATAATCTCAACTCTAGAGAAAATCCCGTTCTTTTATTCTTGTTACCCAATGCCTTAGTGTGACGACCCGACTCAATGTAAAATAAAAAATTAAATATTAAAGGAACAAATTTCAATTTATAAATAAATCAGAGTAAAATCAATAAATGCAGAAGCCTTTTATTAAATAACCAATAAAAGATAAAACAAAAACATTTAAATGTGGCGCCATTTTAAAAATAAAATTCTAATGAAAAACAAATAAAATAAATGAGTTTAATAATAAAAATGAAATATCCCAATAATTGGAATAATAACCAACAATGAAAAATCCGAAAGATAAATATGTAAATGAAAGAGTCCTAAGGCCTCCATATAGCACCATCATCGTCACGCGCCTCGATTCCCAACATCATTATTGTTACCTGCAAAATTTAAATTTGAAGGGCATTCAAATACCGTGAGTTTTTAGCTCAGTAGATTAATTTCAACTTATATAAGTAAGCTAAATTGAAATCACACCAAATATCATAACTATTGGATACTAGTCCAAATTCTCCATTTATCATTTATAAATATAGGTACTTAGCCTATTTACCTAGTAGGTACTTAGCCTACAACATTTCGTTTAGTCTTTATTTAAATTAAATTTGCATATATGTATCATAGTGGGGTATAGGGTCACTCATGATATGTGCCATACTATGCGCTTGAAAATATGATCATAGTAGGGTATAGGGCCACTCATGATACGTGCCATAGTATACGCTCTACAAATTTAATATTTATTATGATTAGGTTCAACCCAAGTTGTAAAACCTAAAGGCTCTAAATATCACTTATCGAATAACCAACATAAATAATAATTGAATCATAAACGAAAGTCACAATAATCACATAATAATTTCTAGAATCTAATCAATCATCTCCCAAGTCATACCATTAATCATAGACAAAACAAACAAACAAAAGCAATTTAACACTTTAAGTAGGAATTAACCTACCTTATTCGCAAATTGAATAAGCAAACGGCTTCGAAATAAATCCAAATAAACTCCTAACAGTGCCCAAGACCTGAAATAATATTAATATCGAGTCAATTTTACGAGAACCGGAAGAACGGGACGAAAACCGGTCCGAATTGACCAAAAATTGATCCTGGACCAGCTGAATCGGTTCAATTGGCCAGGCTCATCCGGTCCAATTAGACCGCTTCTTCTTCACTCTCACGGACCAACGGAAACGTAAGAAAATGGCGGCCAAAAAGGGATCTCACCTCAGCGACGGCCACGGTGGTTCCAGGCGTGATCCGACGGTGCTAACTGACTGGAAACGAAGCTAAATGAAGAACAAACGTAAAGTAACGTTAAACTCAGATCCAAAACTCGATGAACAGCTGCCAAGCAACCTAGAAAACAGCGAGCCAAAACAGTTCGGCGAGGTCTTTAAACGAACGGAAAAATCAACAGAAACTCTTCCAATTAGCACGTAAATCACTTGGGTTCAATAACTAATCAAAGAATAATAAGTTTTAACGTAAATACCAAATGATCCGGGGTTGAACGAGGTCAAAAATCTCTTGAATTATCGATGGGTCACTGAGCTCGAATCTGACATAGAATGGCAGCCCAAAAGTTGAAGGTTAACTCGGAATTACGGAAAAGAAACAACGAATCAAAAGAATCGGAATTTACCTTAAGAAACCGAAACGGAAACACTCGGCTGAGACGTGCGGCTGCTTGCATGAAAAGAAAAGAAGAAATAGAACCTAGGTTTTTGTGTCAATAAAGTTAGAAATTACGAAATTTCCCCTAGAGAGAATATTAAGAGTTAAGGACGTAAATAGTATTCAGGTCATATCTTTTTACTCGGAACTCGGAATTAAGCGTAGTCAATTCCGTTGAATTTGTAACGACACGACGGTCCACAATAATTCAAAATAAAATAATCTAGATCAAAATTGAAGAAAAGACCAAAATGCCCTTACCAAAACTCGGGTTGTTGTTTTTTACAAAAAAAAAACTCGGGTTGTTACACTTAGCTCCACTTTATTTGCAATTAAAGTGAGCCGCACACTCAAAGTATTGAACCCGTGTCACCACGATTCGACTTTTGAGTTATTCTTCTTATGGTTTGCAAGACTCACAAGAGAACCTACATGTTTATTCTCTTCCATTGATCAAATGGAATGAACCTACCCCGCTAAGTGTAATTAAGTTGTGCACAACTCTAATTCACCCCTTGACGGTTTATTCTTCACTAAGTATGGCCCTACTTAATGCGGACCTACAAACACATTATTTAAGGCATCGAATAATATGATTTAAAGAAAGCATCACTACCAGAATACTTGACAAAGCCTAGGTCCAGTTTTTAGCCCAGAAAGCTCGTTCCTCCTAAAACTGACCTTAAATAGGCTAAATCTCAAAAATTCTAAAATCTGGAAAATTAATGTAATTACAGCGTTAAACGGGTCTAAAAATACCTAAAATTAGATCTCTAACTCACGAGATGGTCCCCCAAAGAAAACTCACTCCAAAAAGCCAAACTAGCTTAACTAGTGCAGTTTTACTTCTTTTTCGGCGCTAAACGATAAGGAAATTTTAATAAAATTTTCCAGCAGCTTTAACGACTTAAGAACAGCCCCTAAGTCATTTAGATACACTTAAGAATCATCCAAAATTAATCCCCCACCTAAACTACCAAGAAAAGGGGTCGACTGGACTAATTTCCACATAAGGCTCTATCGATCCTATTACAATAATGTCAAATTCCAGCAACTTCAAGATCAATAAAACATCCAAAAAGAGACTAGAAATCATATAATTAACACCTTAAAATCAACCAACCAGAAAATCTAATTTTAACATCAAATAATATCATCCAAAAGCATGCATGCCATTCAATTCTTAATTCCTTAACTCCAATTCAAAAGAATCATACGTTCATTGAATTCATGCTTAGTACATCACACCCAAAATATTACTCCAAAATACACAACCCAGGAACAGTCATGCTTATAAAGAAACAAAAAATCAAACATAACATTGATCAAAGATTAACTAAATTCTCAACTTAATTCCAATTTGAAACACAAGTAAATCTTCCTCTCCAATGGTTTTCAAGAAGCTTAAAAACCATCCAGACAATTTAAGACCTATCCTAAAATTTTATCCAAAAGTAAAATTTAACAATACACGAAAACGCAACGCCGAAAACGACCCAACAAGCAAGAGCAGCCCCCAAAAGGGGCTGCCCTTGTCATCGGCCAGCAGCAGCCCATAAGGGCTGCTGCGGCGGCATTCCCTTTTTGGTTCCGGTATTGGTTCAATTTTTGACAAATTGCAAGATAGGGTGAATGGGTTTTTCAATAATGTAAAGGTTAGGGTTTCTAGGGTTTGAAGGAAAGTGAAAGGGAGAAAGAGATTGATGATGGAAAGAGGGGATTCAATAGGTTATTAATGATACCTTATAAAAGAACATCAAAATTCGGAAATTTAAAGAAGAATTCACAATACCTTTGATCCAAATTTTTGAAGAGAAAGTTCTTCAATCTCCACAAATCTTCCTTCAAGAGAAAAATTCCTTCCCACCACACCTAATCCAAACAAGAAGATTCAAGTTTTCAACCTTGAATCAATCCCAATTTAATGGCTAAGACAAGGAAAAGAAAGAAGAAGAAGTTTACCTTTTTTCTTCTTCTTCTTTGTGTTTCACGCCCTAGAGGAGTTTTTCACGCTCTGACTTCTATATTTTTTTTTCCTTTTCCCTTCTACCTGTTAAGCCTCCTCTTTTTCCTTTTTTTTTATCCAAGATAAAGATAACATCTATTAAATTTAATCCCTGAAAAGAATTAAATTTAATTAATCCATTTTCTTCTAATATTTCAATAATATTATAAAGTAAATAATATTTATTAAAATTCTACTTACCGAGAACACGGGTCGTCACAAGCCGTCAATCATAAATGAAAATCAACCAACTAAATAAATAAACAGACAAACAAATAACTTTAATATATTATTTGAAATTTGAGAGAGAAAAATTAACATTTTAATTTTTTGCCAATTTAAACAATAACTCAAATGGTAATGCGCATTTCATCTCTGGATGGAAAGGTTGTTGGGTTAAGGAGTCAATTCATAGGTATATGAATTGGTTTGGTTTCCGACACAAATGAGTTTAAGGTGGACAAGGTTATTTGCTATTGATTTACTTTCTGTTTCAACCTTCATGATGTTGTCTTGTATCATCAAGTTTTTGTGTATACTATAAGTACAATTTTTTGAAAGTAACTTAGTTTTGAAACTACAATTCAATCTAGTTCTCTAGAAAGTCAACTTTATGTTAATGGAGTTTGTTATTGATTAATAATTTCACAATTGGGACAAAAGTGCACAATTATTATCCATCGATGTCAACTCCCGTAATGTTAAAACAAATTGGCATGCAAGGGCAAATGGGCATTTGCAAATCTAGCAATTTTTTTTAGTCATATTTGTAAAAATAAAAGCTAAAAAAAATATTTGCAAATATAGCAAATTTTGATTAGGTTTATGAGTGATAAACTTTGAATTACATATTTTTACACTATGTTTATCACTGATAAACATATAAATCAATGTTTATAATTGATAAACATGATAAAAATTGCTATATTTACAAATACTTTTTTGACTTGATATTTTTACAAATATTACATAAAAAATTGCCACCCAATGAAATTTCCCAAGGGAAAAGATATTTTCAAGTTTTAGAATATGTGAAAAGCTTGGTTCCATTCAAAAAGTAGCTTCTTTGATAATAATAATTTAGATTTTTTACTTTTAACCTATTATTGAATCCAATTAAATTCCAATTTGATCACAATTTGTCTAACTTAATATATATTTGTATTTGGTTAATATGTCATTGTTGGCATTGTTGTATGTAATTCATCATACTTTTTAATTGATTCTCTAACATGATATATTAAATAGGTGCATATTTTAAGAAGTAATATTGAAAAAAAGTTTCTTTACATTATTGAGATAATGACAAATGTAAGATATGAAGAGTTATGAAAAATCTAATCTAGCGTGGATTAAAGATCAATAATTCCCTATCTAATAATATTAATAAATATCTTTTAAGATTCTAAATTTAAATTTTTCATCTTTAATAACTTAAAGATGCCCCCTCTATTTTTTTAACGATAACACAAGTGGTAATGCAGATTTCATCTCCTCTCTCAAGGATAATTTTCATAACTATCATTTTAATAATTAAAGATATAAAAAATACCCTCATCTTAATATCTTAAAAGTGAGAATAAGTGGAGAATCTTTAGGTTCCAGTTATACCCTCCATTTTATTTTTCATTCCAATACTAACCCTAATCTTTTAATCTTCCTTTAATTTAAACGTTTTCCTATTTTCTTTTTACTTGAAATCTTGACAGCCATGTTTTCTCAAGAAAAAAAAAAGGAAAATGTTGACAGCCATGCAATTCCTTTTACATTGAATTCCAATTGATGTAGACGAGGCATCACATTCTTTCAATCAAACCTCATAATCTCACTTTTTAAATCTAACCATACCAACAGCCTTTTTTTTAAACATGATTCGAGGTGGCTTTTGAGATGTTCATTGTTGTATAAAATCTCAACAAGGTACAATTTTCCAGAAACTGTTAGCACATGGCAATTGGAAAAGAACTTTGATACTTTGTCCCCATCAAGAGTTGCTAAAATGATAAGAACCTTTAAATTCGAGATACGTCTCTTAATTAATCGTTTCAGGTGTGGTTTAATTTAGGGATGATACTTCCATCTGTTATCTCTTATGTAATTTTCACTTCATAATCTAATTTTTTGTTTGTTTTTTTTTTTCATTTTTTACTAGGGAAGGAGAGCGACAGAGGCTATAGTCGAGTTTTGCATTTTTTTGTAACAACATAGGCTATTGTTGTACTACTTATATTTTCTAGATGTTTTAGCATTCAAGTTTACAACTGAAGTAAGGATTTGTTTGGTACAACTTTATCTTGAGTGAATTTTTTAAAATAAATATTATTTAAGTGTATATTTTAATGTGTTTTTGTTAAATTTTTTTTTTAAACATTACATCAAATTGAGGGAGGGGAGACTCGAACTTTCGATCTCACAAGAAGGGAGCAGGTGTCTAACCACTTGAGGTATATATGTTCATGTTGGCTTTTAATTTGTCGGTAATAAAATGTGGTTTGACCATGAAATGTTGTAATTATGATATAGAAATGTGAGAGACAGAGTTATGAATAATATAATTAGATGATATGAATTTTTATCATTCACTATGAATTTTTATTTTGTTTATAAATTAAATTCAAATTGTGATGATCGTTAAAAGTTATTTACACGTGCAACGCACGTAGTATTAGACTAGTATGATAAAAAGGTTCAAAACTACCCTAAATCTGTTTATTTACTGCTAATTAATTGATGCAACACAAATAAAATCTGTCAATTAAGGGTAAAAAAAAAACTAAAATTTTACGAGGATAATTTTGAAAACCATATTTGATTTTGGAGTATTTATGATAATTTTTCTTCTCATTAGGGGTGGAAAGGTTTTTGAGTTAAGGAGTGAATTCAACTATAGTTGGCCAAATTTGCAATTAATCCTATTAATGATCAAATCCATTTAATGTGTAGCCTACTTTCCTATTGTGAAGGGTTTTCTAACATCACATGTATCATATAGAAGTTTTGGATTATGAAAGTAACTGACATGTTAAATTAAATGTGCAATACAAATTGCAAAATACTTTTAGGTGTCGTTTGTTTCACAAGAATCTCATATTACCATGGTAATATAATCTGGATAACAGTGTTTGTTTCGCAAAATTTGTGGATATCCAGGCATCTGAAGATTCCTGAATTCTGAATACCTTAGAAAAACATGAGTTTTCTAGGATTCCAATGAAAATGTGATTAAATTATGATACTTTTACTTCTTTTTAGGTCCTACTTTTTTTCAAAAAAAATTATTAATATATAAATATAACTTTTTTAAATTATATTTTCAGAATAAAAATATTGTATTATAATAATTAGAAATTTTTATATAAAATCTAACTAAATATTATTTTTATATTGTGCAATATTTTTATTTTTTGGATCAAAATTCTTTAATTTATATAATTTCAATATTTAATTTTAATTTTAAAATTAAAATAATTTGCATGTACTAGATAAGTTTATCAACCAAATTTATTTTAAATTAGTTTCTTTGACATTTTTGACACTCTTTTACCTTTTTAATATTTAATTATATTTCATCAACTCTCTTACTTTTTTCTTTTTTTTTTAAATAAATCAATTCAATGATCTAATAGTGAAAAAAAATTATATGTATATAAAGGATAAATTTTATTTTAGTTATGTAATATATTAATCAACGGTTCAATATTAAATTAAACTAGAATTAGAATTAAATTAAAATTATTAAATTAATACATGCAATTTTTTATAATAAAAATAATGTAATTTAAATATTTTATTAATATGAGTTAATCTATACAAATAAAAAATACAAGAAAATAAATCATCTACATAAATGTTGCACAATTACCTAAATATTCTTAAGTATTCAAATAAAAGCTTTTTGCAAAACAAACATAGTAATCTAAAGATGCCAGACATCTGGATTTCGGGCATCTGAGATGTCGGGTATCTTAGGATGCAGGGTATACAGATTCCTTGCAAACAAACGGTTTGTTCTTCACAACGCCTTCTTCATTTTCTTTTTCTACTTTAAATTTCTCTCATAATTCAGAATCTCGTTATGATTATCTCTCTTTCGAATGTTAAGAGTTTCACTCCCATATTTTGATTACAATTAGTCTCTCAAGAAATTAAGGTAAAGTTTTCAATCAGAATCGTACTATCGATCCATATATTTTTTTTTTAATTTGAATAGGAAATATTGTTGAATGCTCCTTTTTGTTGGAATCTTCTCTCGAATTTATCCCCAGAACAATCGTTTATTACTTTAATATTATTCCATACTCCCTGTTCAATTTCTGTCAACTTGTTTAACTCTCTACCCCCATTTTTTTAACAGATTTTCATTTTCAGAGTATAAAGAGATTGTAACAACCCAAAAATTCCCAAAACGTGGAAATTATAAATACAATAAAGCGGAAGCATTTAAAATCAAAATCAAGTCCTTCTCATTAAAATCAAATCAAATAAGGTTCAAAACCGATCGGTTTTACTTTAAAACTCAAAACATCAAAACAAAACAATCTCAAATCAATGTTTAGAAATTCTCAAATGAAAATAGAATCGACATATTTATTTAAAGCAAAACAAAACATGAACTCAAAATAAATTATCCCCAAAACAGATAACAAAGATCAAGACTTCGCCGGTGTTGCAAAACCATGCCAACCGATCACCGCCTCGAACATCATCAGCCACCGAGTTTCTTCTTTCCTTTACCTGAAAAAAATAGTTGTAGCATCATGAGGCTATGCCCAATGAGTAGAAAAATGTTAAAAATAAAATCATGCCATGAGAGATTTTTTTAAGACTTTAAGTCCATAACCGGCCTCACCGTCTTCCGAAAGTTCACTTACACTAAACACTCAAAATCTAATCACAACATTCCAATGCATACATGTATCTCTTAATCCTCAAATTAACTAGATAACACACTCGAAACAGTTTTAAACACACCTTTCTCATTTTAAAACTTTTCGATTTAAAACTTCCACTAATACCTCTAATCTCCTCTTTGTCCGCAAACAAAGAGAGACTACGCTCAATAAGGAATTTAAACACTCTTTTCAAAATTTAAATGCTTAAGAGAAAATATTCTTTTCCATTGTACGGATGGAATGAACCTGCCCCGTTAAGTGCTATAGAGTTGTGCACAACCGTATAATCTCCCTTAACAGCAATATTCTTCATTAAGCAAGGCCTTTTCTTAAAGCGAACCTACTACCATATTACCCGAGGTATATTAGGTAATATGATCTTACAACATCACTAACCATGATGCTAAAAAAAATCCTAAGCTTAATTTTCACAAAAAAAACACTCTTTTTAGGCCAAATTTTCCTAAAATGAAATTCTGGAAAACTCACCTTTAAACCACTCTAAAACGTCCCAAAATAACCTAAAATACCACTTTGGGGTCACTTACAACAACTCCCAACAATTTACCAATCTAGAAACAAAACCAGCCTAAACTAGTGTAGTTTCGCTCCTTTTTTGGACATTCTAAAATTAAAATTTTTAACTAATTTCCAGCAGCATAAAGGCTATAAAATGACTCCCAAAACAGCCTCTATACATTTAGAAATAGCCACAAAGGATTCAGAGAACAAATATCGACTAACTAACCACCCAGGCTTAAATTTATCGACTTAAAGAGCACTAGTCAGACAGCCGCGGTAATTCTTAACTAACAATGTTTAATCTACTTTTAAACATTCAATGTAACCTTAAACACCCAAAATATGTTTATATGTCCAAGAACATCATAGAAAACTCATAGTTTCAGTTTTACCGTAAATCGATATCGAAAGTTACAATTTAGCATGCTTTAATCCACTTTTACACATCCTTAAACTCCAAATTATAAAACTTTATAAACAGCCCCAAAACCTTATTATTAATCATTTAAACATCCAATTTCATACTAAAAATCAGAGATTAACTTATAAAGAAAAAGGAAAATACAAACATGATATAATTTAGTTCTTAATAAATTTCTACTCGCCTTTCAACTAGCCTTTTTCCACACCTTTCAACTTTCTTCCCAAGTACTTTAAGAACCTTGAATCCAATCTTGAATTGAAACCCACCAATTCTTCTCAAAACTTCACCACCACAACCACACATATCATGACGAAGAGAGGACGAAAAATCGATCAAAAGTCTAAGAAACTATAACAAAACCGAATGGTTTTTGCGTTATAACCCTTTAAACAGTAACTAAATCGATACAAAATCTATGCCAATGAAAAGCTAACGAAAAAACAATCAGAATGGACTACTTACTTGCATAAATCGGAGTCCAGATGAGGAAGTTATGGTAAAAATACTTCTTGAGGTTACCTTTGGGTGAAAATTGAAGAAAACCTATTTTGAAGAGGCTGATTTTCGGCTAAAGGAAGGAAGAAGAAGTAGGTTTTAAGGTTCAATCCCGATTTGCATTATTTACGAAAATGCCACTATGCAAAAGCGATCATAACTCATTCATCGGGACTCCAAACGACGAGCCGTCAGTTGCGTTGGAATCGTAATAACGAGACCTTGAACCTCATCTAAAAATATTAAATTAAACTTGTGGTTTTAATTTGAGGTTTGAGAAATTACCAAAATACCCTTACGAGATAACAAGTTATTTCTCATTCAATTTATGAATCCAACTTCCTTGATATCATTTGAGAAAAATAATATAAATTTCCAATTTATTTTATTTATAGTTTTACTTGGTAACGGGTCGTTACAGTGATTAGATGAATGGGACTAGATTTTCCGACATAACAGATGAATTGGTATAAAACACCCTTACAAGGCTTCCAGTCAAGTCTTTGAAACGATTTAGTTGTGTCAACAAATGGTGGTATAATCTCATTCAGAGTCCTTGTTTTATTCATAACATTATTCCCATCATTCTTCCTTTAATCCGAAGCTTGTCGTCAGTCATAGAATTTACGTTCACGGCATAAAAGGCGATATTATCTCCATACTGTCAGAAAATGAAGAATATTGTTCACATCCATCCATTCCATTCTATAATGAAAACAATTATGGCATAAACATTATCGGATCTTGCATTAATGGTATTATTTGCCGTAAAAATTACAATAGAAAGTATATGAATGATGTTGCATTGTGGAATATTGCAACTAGAGAATACAATATACTCCCTAGATTACAATTCTCTTATCCACCCAAGGCCTATTTTGATCCCTTATCGAAGGTTTAGGATTTGGTTGGGTTTCTAAGACTAACGAGTATAAGGTGGTCATGGTTGTTGGGTTTAAGCATGATATCGAAGACCATGATGATTATATTCATTATGATCGCCCTTCTGAAGTTTATGTGTATACTCTTAGTACAAATTCTTGGAACAACTTAGTTTTGAAGTCCTATTTTTGTATATTCCTCTACATAGCGATTATACTCGCAGATTTGTGTTAATGGAGTTTGTTATTGGATAAATCAGATATATTGTGAACGAGATTATAAGATCATTTCGTTTAACGTGAGAGATGAGGTATTTGGGACTATCCAATTGCCTGAAACTCAAAATCATGATTTTCATCGACCTAGGTTATATGTGTTAGATGGTTGCATCACATTAATACTTGAGTATTTTTCTGATAAGAAAAAATCTATTTTTTTTGTTGATATTTGGGTGATGGAAGAATCATGGATCAAGAAATTCACAAATAAATTAATTAAGTTGGACTTATTAATTTAAGAGAGAGTTTCAAGCCCAATTGGATTAATGAACCCAATTGGAATTGGCCCAAAATAATTAATTAAATAAATTGGAATTATTTATTAATTATTAATGCAAATTTCGGCCATACATATTATTTTAGGGAGAGAGATAATTGTTTGAATTATATCCTAAAATAATTACATAGATTTATTAATCCAAGATAAATTAATAGAAAAGAAAAATATTATCTTATTTACCTATGTATTTTCAAAAATACAAGATTATGGAAAGATAATATGTTTTTCCTTTTTGCGTTTATCTCTATGGAATATTTTAATTAGATTATATTTTCCATAAGCCTATAAATAGGAGGCTTGGGTTATTCATAAATTACACAATTCAATTCCATAGAAAATTGGAACTCCCTCTTCCTTCTTCTCCCTCCTTGGCCGATTTCCCTATTATTATTGGGAAGAATTTTTTTTTTCCTTCTTCCAAATTTCTTCTTAAGTTCGATCCCATAATCGGGTTTCGCTTGATCGATCAGGATATAGCATAGAAGAGCCGGTGTTGCTGAAGATTGATGTTGTAAAGAAACCTCCAACCAATTCTCCGTTTTTTTTACTCAATGTAAGTTCCAGTTTGATTTTAATTTTCGAAAATATGAGCATGAATCTACATGTTTTTCACAAATTGCAAGATGTTAATAGACCCATTATTAAATATTAATAAGTTTACTAAATAAATTTCCGCTAGTTTAGTAAATCATCCCTTCATTTAGAACTTAGAACATAGAACATAGAATGTAGATCATAGAACATAGTGTTAGGAACGGTGTCCTAAAACTTGTAATTATTTAATAAGGATAATTTATTACAAATAAATTAAATAAATAAACATAAGTTCTTATTATATTATCTAAATTGATTCAATTGACTATATTAGGTGGAAATATAGTAATATCAAACATTCAAATAGTAAACCCTAAGTTACTCTTATGAAATCACGACTTAGTATGTGAGTCATACGAGAGGATTAAAGTCGAGATGAGTAACTTAAACGTGTCTACAATAAAAAGATAACGTTTGGGAACCTTATTCTGGTAACACTGTTGATAGCTTCTCTTTTTGTTTATAGACAAATGATCTAATTGTGACGACCCGACACTTTTAAATAATTTAAATTTAGATTGACAGTCGAAGACTTATTATTTAATAAAAATTTGGCGTGGATATGTTTAAAACTTTGATTATCCACAAACTGTTTACAATTTTCACAAGCAGAGAAATTAAAGACAAGGAATTGCAATTCCTTTTTGTAAAGTTTAAAGAAGTTATGACGAAATAAATCAAAGTGAAAAGCTCATATGAGCATAAATACATAATTACACTCAAGTGACCTCAAATACAAAACAAAATAAAATAAACTAAGTTTCGGAACTTAAAATGATATCTAGTCCATCTCGGCATCATCATCCTCTTGATCAAACCGCACCAGCTCCTCTCTCATGACCAGAACACCTGAAATGTTTGTAATATCATGAGCTAACAACTTAAGCCAAGTGAGAATAAACAGAATAAAAAGTAAAGTTAGACCCCGAACCCGTATCCGAATTCGTGTCCAAGAACATACTTACTCTTTACTATCAATCCATTCAAAGAGTTTTATATCAAGTGTTCCACTTTTACTTACCAATTCTCCAATATAATTGTGGAACTACATTCCAAGCATTCGAAGGATATGTTTCATAACATATCTTAATACACAACAATTGAATCTCGTTCTCTTTAATACCTTACACTATGTATAAGGTTTACATCAAATCTTATTCTCCAATTACGAGATCTTCCAATTTAATGATAAACTAGTTCTCTTACATATGTAATTTATTGAGAAACTAATTCTCTTACATATATGTCACATAATGATTATACAAGGTTCAATACACCCTTGTATTCTCTCATTATCCAATTCAATCTCATTCCTTTTTCTTATAGCACTCGGCTATACATCAATTTCATTTCTTTTCTCTTTAGAAATGTAAGTCTTACATAATATTTCATCTATTTTCTCTATAGCAACTTAGGCTATAAAAAGTTTACATTTTCTTATCAAAACCTCCAAAACTCAAGAATAACTTATGCTAAGCTCTCTCGGTCTTAACACATTCAAATAAAAACAGTTTGCGATTAATGACGATAATATTAATACACGTAGTCTAATCATTATTCATTAATTCGCTAAACAAGTGTAAAGGATGTATAACCTTTACATCGATATAATTATCACATGCGAATAATGTCAGGTAATGAAGCTCCCGTAGGTCAGTTCATTCACCTCATTATCTCGCTTCCAAAGTAAAATATTCAAAGTCCTTTCAATAATAGTATCTCTAGTGAATAATGACAGGTAATGAAGCTCCCGTAGGTCAGTTCATTCACCTCATTAAATTCACTTTCCAAAATAAAATATATAAAGTCTTTTCTATAATATCTCCCCATCCTAGTGAATAATGTCAGGTAATGAAGCTCCCGTAGGTCAGTTCATTCACTCTGTATCATCGTATATGTCTCATAGTAATTATGGATAATACCAGATAATGTGAACTCGCATAGTTCCATCATTATCTCATTATCTCATTATCCATCTCCTCCGATCATGCAAAGTCCGTAGTACTTTAGCATTCCTCATGTACATATACGGATATAAAACGAATAATACCAGGTAATGAAAGCACACTCAGTCTATGCATTGCCTCATTATTCCTCCCAATAAACGATAATGCAATATGATATGATATGAATTATACTTTTGAGTGCAAGTAAAGTAAATATAAACATTCAACATAATCGAAAGTGCATAAAGTAAAGGACATAAAGTAAAGTGAATAAAGTAAAAGGATCATAGATGTCCTTATGCATAAAGTAAATAAAAAGGAAATTCGAAAGAAACATAAGTAAATCGTACAACTGATACATACTAAAGTATGATCTTTAACTTCCAAAGATTCTAAACTTCCGAATAAGATCCAAGGTTGTACATTCAAATTCTTTTAACCATTCTATATAAAAGTTTGGATCTTTTAACTTCCAATGATCCATTTAACCTCCGAAACGATTCTAACTTAGAACTTTCAAAAGTTCAATGTTTCCCTCGAGAAACTCTAAAAGTTCTCACTCAAAGAACTAGCTCCTAATCCTAAGGTCACTAGCTCACTTTTCTTTACTCTTAGATTCGAATCTAAATCTCAACTTCCAATTCTACAAACCGTTCTACTTATTCGGTTTCTAAAGTTACTTTAAATCCTATTTATTCTCACCTTAGCCAAATAGTTTTCGCTCCAAGTCTCCGATAGGGCGATCAATCAACGATCCGAAACACCTACAATTTAAAAGTATATCGAACGATCATTAATAAATCAAACATCGATCTATTAACATCTAAAAGCTCAAAACGACGAAAATTCAGGAAAACCCAAAAGGGTGCTCTCGGCCCCTCTATGGAAAATGGGTTTAGGGTTCGGTTTTCCGGCTTTTAGGCACTTTAGAGGTGTTTCGAGTTGGTTTTAAGTAGTTTCAAAGTTCCCGATTTCAATAGGTAACGAAGATTCGGGTTTTTGAACAATAATCGATTTCCCAAATTTAATTACAATAAACAATATATTAATAAAAGTAAACCCAAAATGATGTAAAATTCAAATGGGAAGGGCTTCGACTGAAACTCGGTTTTAGGGTTTAGGGAAAGTTGTCAAAATCACTAAAAACAACTCCCGTACTTAAAATCATTGAGTTCCCCGGCAAGAAATCGAAGAATCAAAGAGAAAACTCCATTAAAATACTATTTGGAGCTTAGGGTTTGAAGTTTAACATACCGAGAAGTCCGTAGATCACGGGAGAAAGGTACGATTGTTAGGTGAAAAGGAATCCTAGACTCGAGGGCTTTCCGATGAAACCGAAATCGAGCCGATCCGCCGAGAAACGAGCAAAAACCAAAAATTCTCTCCCCCCACCTTGAAGCCACGGTTTGGAGAAGAAAATGGATGAGAGTTTAGTCAACTTTGGTCAAAATGCATTTTTAAAGAGAAGAGTGAATAGTGTTTTGATATTTTTAAGAAATTTGGAAATGTGCGTCCTTTAGTGACTTTTGACTTATACATCGAAACCCGATGCTCTTAAATTAATCTAAAGGTGATTAATAATTATTAATTGGCCTATTAATAATTTTTAATGTCACCGAAACGAATTTAGGCTAATTACACAATTAAACGAATTTACGAACGAAATAAACTCGTAAATTCTAAGATATGAATTCTAAATTAAATTACTTAATTCTAAAATGAAATTAAAAGCTTTAATTAAAAGAAATATTAAATATTAAATAATTAAAATAAAATAATAATAGTTTTTTTTACCTTGCAAAATTACGGGACGTTACAGTCTACCCTCCTTAAAAGACTTTTCATCCTCGAAAAGTGCGTTCACTAAGTGAAAAAGTGAGGGTTTATTAGACTGTATCTGTTCTTCACGTTCCGTTGCTTTCCTTGACACTTGGTTCTTCCAAAGGACCTTAACCAAGTGAATTCCTTTTTATTTCTCATTACTTTTGTTCAAATGCTCTTATCTTATCTGGCGTCTTCTCATAAGACTTAATAGCATTCAAAACTTCCAGTTCATAAACAATCACGTGGAACGGATCACCATGTATTTTTGAAGCATCAATACATGGAAAACATTACAAACGGCCAATAAAGAAAGTGGTAAAGCTAAACAATAAGCTACCACTTCTACTCGATTGAGTATCTCGATAGGCCAATAAACTTAGGGCTCAACTGACCCTTATTCCCAACTTTCATAACACCCTTCATTGGTGCTACTTGAAGTATACGAGATCCACTACTACAACTTGAACGGACTACACCAAATCCTGCTGTCAACTTTGGGTAACCCTTAACCTTTCTCTAAAAAAATGATAGACTCGCTAGTCAATTGTTACCACTTGAGTACCAAAAGTCTCTTTTCTCCAACCTCATCTTAATGAGCGGGAGAACAACACTTTCTACCACAAAGTGCCTGAACAGTGCCAAAACTTCAAGACAAAGCAAGTGTCTCAATCTGATAAAATCTTCACCGGCACACCACAATCTATCAATCTTTCTTAGGTACAACTGTACCCTAGTCTTAATTGGATAGATGATCATTCCAAGAGTAAAGTGTGCGGTTTTTCATCAAATGTCTACAATCACCCAAATGATATAATAATTCTTTGCCGTTTTTCTGTAAACCTTGATAAAATCTATGAGAATCTTTTCCCATTTCCATTCAAGTACTTTCAAGGGTTAAGATAACCCGGTGGATCTTTAGGGCCTTGACTTACTAACAAATCAAGCACCTACCCACATAATTTACAATCTTATGTTTCATCCCATGTCATCAATAATATTGTCTGGGTTCTCGTACCTCTTTGTATTTCCTGGATGAACATAAAAGATAAAACTGTGAGCCTCCTCCAACAGTTCTTTTTAAAAGTCAATCCTGAAGGCACCCAAAGCCTCTTACGATGTATTACGAACTATCTGTAAAACAAAGATAGATTGACTAGGCATGTCTAACTCTGCCTCTTGAAAACAAGCCTGTAAGCCTTAGAAACCATAGAATCGTAGGCACACCCGTCAGTCTAGGCCAACTATTATATGCCTCCATTTTAGAGGAATCAAAGAGAAAACTCCATTAAAATACTATTTGGAGCTTAGGGTTTGAAGTTTAACATACCGAGAAGTCCGTAGATCACGGGAGAAAGGTACGATTGTTAGGTGAAAAGGAATCCTAGACTCGAGGGCTTTCCGATGAAACCGAAATCGAGCCGATCCGCCGAGAAACGAGCAAAAACCAAAAATTCTCTCCCCCCACCTTGAAGCCACGGTTTGGAGAAGAAAATGGATGAGAGTTTAGTCAACTTTGGTCAAAATGCATTTTTAAAGAGAAGAGTGAATAGTGTTTTGATATTTTTAAGAAATTTAGAAATGACGGTTGCGTCCTTTAGTGACTTTTGACTTATACATCGAAACCCGATGCTCTTAAATTAATCTAGAGGTGATTAATAATTATTAATTGGCCTATTAATAATTTTTAATGTCACGGAAACGAATTTAGGCTAATTATACAATTAAACGAATTTACGAACGAAATAAACTCGTAAATTCTAAGATATGAATTCCAAATTAAATTACTTAATTCTAAAATGAAATTAAAAGAAATAATAAATATTAAATAATTAAAATAAAATAATAATAGTTTTTTTTTTACCTTGCAAAATAACGGGACGTTACATTAATCCTGATCATTCATGTGGGAGACATGAAATGAAAGTATCATATGCAATGTTGATTGTATAAGACAGGACCATGATGTTCGATCAAATTTCTCATTAGTATCGTTTACGAGAAATGATCGAATATCAAACTAAGTTTATCAACCGTGATAAATCTCAATCCTGAGTGAAATGCGAACTCCTATTTGTGGAGTTATGTTCTTTGATTCACATGGTTGAGAGCGATCTGTAAGAACACTCAATACACTCTTGTTTTGGGAACATGGCTAGATAAGTAGCTGGGAACTCATTTTCACGAGATGGAATTCATAACGTTCCTATAAATTAACGGTATTAGTGCGATGCCTAAACATTTTAGGAACTTTAGTAAACTCTCTTGATGTACTAATTCGAGACATGAACAAGTGGTGCCACAACTTCTATTGATCACAAAAGAACATAGTTCGACTAAAACTAAAGTTCATTTGAGAATCAGTGGGAACGCAATGATAAAGCGGTAATTATAGGGGAAAAATGGTAAATTTACCCATCACAGATATAAATAAAGATAAACTAAATGGACATAACTCAACTATAGTGAGTAGAGTTCAGCTATGAATCTATAGTGGAATTATTCATAGTTAGATAATAAGTAATTAACTGATTATGTCGAGTCCCTATGCTAGCCCAAATATCATAGTCGCGAAATCAAGTAGTAGAAATGAAAAGTTTAAGTAAAGTGAATTTCTTAAAATAGGCAATATTGATTGTTTAACTATTTAGTATATTTAAACAGTAATTAATAAAAACATTATTAATTGTTTAAATAAGGAGTTTATTTAAAAAGGAAATTAATAATGATATATTATTAATTAAACATTATTAATTATTTAAATATTGAGTATATTTAAATGGCAATTAATAATTTGAAATTAACAATTATTTATTGTTTAAATAATTAATTTTAGGGTAAAATACCATTTTCGTCCCTGAACTTTACATCTGGTTTCGTTTTCGTCCCTGAACTTTCAAAAAAGATCAAAATCATCCCTGAACTTTCCAAATCGTTTCGTTTTCGTCCTTCCGTCCATTTTTCCGTCTGGTCATTAACGGAGGCTGATGTGGCATGCTGACGTGGCTTTTTTTTAATATATTTTTCAATTTTTTTAATCTCTCTCTTCCTTTTCTCTCTCCTCTCCCTCTTTTTCTCTCCTCCATGGTCATCTTATTCCCCTCTTCTTCTTCTCCATCGTCTTATTTGATGAAGTCAAGAGACTTCAAACTCTTTCATCAAACTTCTTTTCTAGCAAGCTCAATCTCTCCTAGCAGTTTCGGCCCCCTCCGTGGAGACCTACAACGTTCAGAAGCAAAGACGAAAGCAGGGGCATCCATTATCGTTTTGGCCTTCGAGTTCTCCATACACGAACCAAGAGGTTGTTGGACCAAACTACCTTCATGGGTAGCTCTAAATCCATCATGCGAACCTTCCTGAACAGACGAAACACGCTGAGAACCAACAAAATCGAAAACGTCATTGATGCCTCCATGAACAACCTTGGAAGGAGATAAAATGGTAACTTGCAAACCAGGGGGTTTTAGGCCACGAGGCCTTAATGAAAGAGGCTCAAAACCTTCAGACGAAGAGGATAGAACACGTTGTTGCAGTCCATACTCAGACAAACGCGAATTACCCTAAAAAACCGCCATTGAAGCGTTAATCTCAGATCGACGGATCTGACCTGTTTCCACGTCACTTTCCCTTCGTTCCTCACCAGAAACCATCGACTTGGTTTCCTCTTCCATCATTACTGAACGAAACTTGAAGATATCCCCTCCCTCGGCCAGATCTAAAAATCTCAAAAACGGCCTACATGAAATCTGCCCAGAAAGCTGGGGAAGAAGATGACCATGGAGGAGAGAGAAAGGGGGAGAAGATGTGGAAGAAGATGACCATGGAGGGGAAGAAGATTATGAAATTGGTTTTGCTCAAGAGGGGAAGAAGATGACCATGGAGGAGAGAGAAAGGGGGAGAGGAGAGAGAAAAGGAAGAGAGAGATTAAAAAATTGAAATATATATTAAAATATTATTAAAAAAAGCCACGTCAGCATGCCACATCAGCCTTCGTTAATGACCAGACAGAAAAATGGATGGAAGGACGAAAATGAAACGATTTGGAAAGTTCAGGGACGATTTTGATCTTTTTTGAAAGTTCTGGGACGAAAACGAAACCAGATGTAAAGTTCAGGGACGAAAATGGTATTTTACCCTTAATTTTATTTGAACGGAAATTAATTATTAAAATTAATTAATTAGTAATAAAATAGAGTAAAATGAAAATAAGACCCCTGTGGTTTTTTGAAATTCATGAACACCCCTTATGGTTTGAAAATGACAAATCACACTCTAGTGGTTCCAAAAAATTTCAATCAGACCCTGCCCTTCAGTGTCAATAATTTTCTTTTAGCCATAACTTCTTCGTTTGAACTCCGATTTGAACGATTCAAGATATTTTAAAATCCTCATTTCATGATCTACATAATAGATACTTTGAAACTTTGAAATCATTAATAAATAAAATAGTTTATTAACATCAAAATACTTTGTATGATTGACACCGTTTACTCTCTTTTGGTTATTGATAATTTAGAAGTTTTAAAGTAACCATAGCGTAGAGACCGAAACGAGAATTCTAAAACATCTTGAATCATTCAAATCAGAGTTCAAACGAAGAAGTTATGGCTAATAGAAAATTATTAGCATTGAAGGGGAGAAGTCTGATTAAAAAAAATTGGAACCACAAGGGTGTGATTTGCCATTTTCAAACCACAGAGGGTGTTCATGCATTTGAGAAAAACCACAGGGGTCTCATTTACATTTTTACCCTAATAAAATATTATCAATAAAATTATTAATTAAATAATGAGTTTATTTAATGGAAATTAATTATTTAAATAATGAAAATTATTTAAATGAAAATTAATAATTAAATATAATTTGATAATATTTAGACGAGAAAAATAATAATATTATTAATTGTTTAAATAAAATATTTTATTTAAATGGTAATTAATAAATAAATTAATGAAATTTTTACATCTTAAATCAATTTGGTGATCTTAATTACAACCATAATGTGATTTCGCAATTAATTACAAAAATAGATTTTATAGGCCGTAGATGGTGGTTTTCAATTTTTGGAGACAACTTTACCCTTGTTGCTACCATTTACAATATTTATATTTTTATGATAGATTTTTAATGTGTTTGAAATCCCATAAAATCTGTTACTTGCCTTATCTTTCAATTTTTAAAAATTTTGTTTAAATTAAAACCAAATATTACCGTTTTGAGTTCTTGATCTGATATACCTTAATTCACGCATATCTTCCATTAATATTCCATTTTGTAATTTGATCTCTTCACGATTTCTTCTGTAAAGACTCGAATTTTCACAAATCTTTAAATCAGAAGTAAAACAGCGGAAGACTTATTTTTACAAAAATTTGGCGTGGATCCGTTTAAAATACGAACTCCCTAAACCTGTTTTTAAGAACTCATCTCAGAAAAGTTTAATCACATATATTCCTACTCCAGAATATACTCAAATCAGAGAAAGTAAACTCAAAATATACATACAACCGACTTTAGGCTCTCATGAGCCACAAAATACAAGTTTTAAGACTTTATTTCAAGTTTATATGTATATATAGCATTCCCAAAATGCTCCAAACTTAGATTTACTAGTCCAAATGTCCATAAGAATTCCCTCGAGATCACGCAAGACCACCTCCACGACCTCGTCCTCTACCACGAGTATTACCCGAAAAAGTTTAAGTGTAGCACCATTAGCAAACAATGCTAGTGAGAATAAGATGGATGCAAGCACTTTTATGAACCAAATTCCATATCGGAGAATGTGTCCAAATAAAACTAAGTACTCTTGCACTAACCATTCAATAATCCGAAGTACTTTACATAAATAGATCAAACCATTCTACTATCTCGTAAATTCGGAAAGTAAACATTCAAGCCCGTAGTTAAAGTAGATACTAGTGCTTAACAAAGTAAATGACAAAGTAAATAACAAAGTAAATAACAAAGTAAATTTCTCATTTCATCCGTGACCACTTGTCACCAATCATAATCATTCCGTGACATCCGTGCATAACGATAATATGCAAGTCACCAATCACAAACCATTCCGTGACATCCGTGCATAACGATACTATGCAAGTCACCGTGACATCCGTGCATAACGATAATATGCAAGTCACCAATCACAAACCATTCCGTGACATCCGTGCATAACGATACTATGCAAGTCACCGTGACATCCGTGCATAACGATAATATGCAAGTCACCAATCACAAACCATTCCGTGACATCCGTGCATAACGATACTATGCAAGTCACCGTGACATCCGTGCATAACGATAATATGCAAGTCACCAATCACAAACCATGCATAACAATATGCAAAACTTACTACTCTCTTTAGTAACACCTAAAAGTGAGTCTCATCACTAATAATAACGTACTAACTCGATTCTACACAAGAATCTCTCCAAAGTTCTTTTAACTATTCTATAACCACTCAAACTAAACGGAGTACATAATACTCTTCTCCAAATTCCGAAATCTAATTCTCCTCGAGAATATAACTTAAAACCACCAAAAGCATCTTACCTTAAGCAACAACCAATCTTAACTAAATTCCTTATGCACTTTCCTTAACTCCCAATTAACAAGCATTCTTGGAAAAGTTCTAAAATCTAATAACCCTCTTAACTTCGATCGAACATAATCGTCAAGTAATTTGAAAGCATAAAAGTAATCACAACCATTTTAAACTCACCTTATAAGAGTAGTCAACCCCTAACCACTGGTTGATCGAAAATCACGAACGATGCACAAAACCTATAATTACAATACATCTAAAGTATATTAATTATCCGAAACGAACAACGATCGACACGATACCAAAATAAAAGACAAAACAGCCCGGAAATGCCCTCACAAGGCCCACGGCCCAAAGGAAGTTCAAGGGGAAGTTGGTTTTCCGGATTTTCAAGCACTTTAAAAGGGTTTCGAGTTAGTTTCGGGCACTTTGGAGGTTGGTAATATCAATGGGTAAACATGATTTAGGGTTTAGGTCAAAAGTTCAATCCCGAACAATTTAGTAAAATCATTTAACATATCAAATTCAAAACCCTCATCAACAACAAACATGAGAAAAATTAAAATAAATGGCTTTTGGCTCAAACCCGATTCTAGGGTTTAGGGAAAGTTCTAAATATACGTAAAACAACTCTCTCGATCTAAATCTTCGAGTTCCCGAGCAAGAATTTGAAGATTAAAACCAAAAACACCATTAAAACACTATTTGAAGCTTTAGGTTTTGAACTTTTACATACCTTAAAGCCTTGAGAGAATGGATGAAAACCTCAATTGATGGGATGGGTAGAAAGTACGTCTCGAGAGCTTTCCAACGAGCTAAGGCACGATGAAAACGGTCGAGAAACGAAGCCGGGGTGACAATTTCTTTCTCTCCTCTTTTTTTTTCTCAAAGCTACGGGTTTGGGGGGGAATAAGAGAAGAAAAATGAAGTATTTTGTCTATGTTGGCTTATTTAAAGAGAAGGAGGAATAGTATTTAGATATTTAAGAAATTCGGAAATGACGCCTACGTCCTTTTCTTGCCTTAAGCTTTTAAAACGAAACCCGAACCACTTAAACTAGCCCAATGGTGATTAATAATTATTAATTGGCCTATTAATAATTATTAATACCACCGAAACTAATTTAGGCTAATTAAACAGTTAAAAAGGTTTCCGAACGAAATTAACTATTTAAATCTAAATAACAAATTCTAAAATTAACTTTAACACTTTAATTCAATAAATAAATAAATAAAATACTAAATAAATAATAAAAAAAAAATTCATCTCAAAAATAACGGGACGTTACATCTTCCATTTGTATTTTTTCTCTTTCTCTGATTTTATTAGTGCTCTCGTTTTATTCTTATTACAAATAACTATTTTCTATGTTTTTATTCATCCATCCGAGTTTAATATCTCCATTGTTTTGCTTCCATTTTCATCAATTTTGTTTGCTCCGTTCTGTTTTAGTTTACGTTCTCAGTTTGTTTATTTTTAAATTCATCTGATTGTCGTTTTTTATTGTTTATTTTTATTTTTTTGTTCATAATAGGATGAGGCGAATTCTTTTTCATCATGAAATAGGAATCAAAATCTCGTAGTCTTGTAGAATTCTTTCAGTTACCTTTTTTAATTTTTTTTAATTTCAATTTGTCATAATCTTGTAGAATATTTTATCTTTTTGTATTATTTTTCAATTTTCTTTTCTTCCTCTTCATGCATCCTCTTCCATTTTTTTTTTCATTCCCTTCATCTATTTTCATTAGCAGTCTTCATCCTTTTGATGTGCCAAAAATATAAACCTCGAAAATTTAAAGAAAAATTGGAGAGGGAATATGGCTTTACATAAATCTGCACAAAATATATGGAAGATCTTTCACTGTTCTAGGGAAAAGATGTTCAATTTTTTAATTTCGGATGATGACGCAACCTTTTTTTTTGTTACTCAGTCAGTGATCATTTTTAGAGACAATATCTATGAATTTTAAACTTGTGAACAAAATTTAATTATTTATGTGTTTATCAAAAATAAATGATATTAAATATTTACGTTTTATAAATTCAACAAGGTTTTCATTTATCAATTGAATTTAAATGTTTATGAAAAATAATATATGATTTGGACATCGCATATCCACTTTTTTTTCTTGTGGGGTCTTCTCTGTCATTACTTTTTTCTTCTTCAAATTACCAAACTTAATAAATATTCATGATAAGCACAAACGAATGTAGTTAAATATTTATCCATGTTTAACAAAAGTAAATGTAATTTAAATTATTCACGACAGTTTACAATGTACATGATAATTTAGTAATGTTTAATAAATATAAATATTTCTGGGTCTTCTTCTTCGTATGAATGTTCTTCTTCAACGTTTTCTTCATTCTTCATGTTTTCCTCGTCGCTTGAATTTACAAAGTATTCAGATTCTTCACTTTACCGATGGATGTTTTCCCCTTTTCAAAAAAAGAAACATTTTTTCGCTTATAGAAATAAAAGTGGTGAGATTGATACTTTAACATCAACACTATGTAAAAATTCAATATTTATCCAAAAAAATTAACAAGAACAAAACAAGAACATATATATTGGGTATATAACAAGAACATGCCTTTTCTAGGGTTTTCGATTCGCCAATTTGTTCTTCATTAATCTTTGTTTTCTCTTGATTATATGAATCTTCGTTGTCCTTGTTAAAAAATCTTCGTTTTCTCTTGATTAAAAAAGCTTCAATCTTTTTACTTCTTTATTTTCATAAATACCTAGGAAAATAATCAAGAACATGCCTTTTCTAGCGATTTCGATTCGATATTTGGTTTTTCCCTTTCGATCTTGTTTTTTTTTATATTTGTATTTCGTTGTCCTTGCTCATAATTCTTGATCTCGCCTCCAAGATTTTATTTTTGCTCCATATTTTTCCATTTGCGTTTGTCTTCTTCTTTTCTGTTCCTGACATTCCATTTTTTTCTTCATTTTTTTTTAGTTTTTTGATTTTCTAATTTTGGTTATCAATATGGGGAGATATGTTAATAAATATCATTCTTTTTTTTAAATCTTCAGATTTCGTATCCCTTGATTAACGCCCTTTTTAAAAACAAAATCCAAGATTTTCGATAAGCTTGGCTCATTCATAAATCACAGAATTCAATTCCTTAGAAATTTGGAATTCTCTCTTCCTCCTTCTCCTCCCCTTGGACGATTTTCCCTAATCATTGGGAAGAAAATATTTTTTCTTCTTCCCAATTTCTTTTTAAGTTCGATCCCACAATCGGGTTTTGTTTGATCGATCTGGATATAGTATAGAAGATCCGGTGTTGCTGAGGATTGATGTTATAAAGAAACCTCTAACCGATTCTCCATTTATTACTCAATGTAAGTAAAAGGTTTTAATTTCGAAATTTAAAGCATGTTCGTCATGTTCATATCACAAATTTCATGATATTAATAGATCCGTAATTAAATGTTAGTTAGTTTACTATATAAAATTCTGCTAGTTTAGTAAATCATCCCTTCACATAGAACATAGAACATGTGAATAATGTCAGATGGTGCAAGCTCACGTAGTCTATGCACGATCCCATTATCTCACTCCAATATTAAGTAAAGCTCATGAAGCCTTTACTTTCTTATCAAGAACATATGCAAGCTCACGTAGTCTTAGCATTATAGAACCATAACCAGAACCTCCTGGGTGAATAACGTCAGAGGGTGCAAGCACACACAGTCAATGCACGCTCCCATTATCTTACTAATGACATGCATAGCTCACGTAGTCTAAGCAGTTGAGAACATATATGATCATAGTAATTATGAATAATACCAAATAATACTAGCTCACACAACTAAATGTTATCTCATTATTCATCCCCTTCGTTCATGCGGCTCACATAGTTTATGCATGCCTCATGATACATATATCGAACCATGAATAATACCAAATAATGTAAGCACACGTAGTCTATGCATTATCTCATTATTCATCTCCATGCAAACAAGTGTGATAGTAAAGAATCAGAAATGCGGGAATTGAAATATTAAACAGAGAACCAATTTCAGAACGACTATACAAGTTACATTAATTAGGAACATTAACGCGTATAGGTTCATAAGCCCATACATATACCGATCATAATAACCTTGCAAAAATCGAATAATTCAAACTAAAGGCCCAATGTTGGAAGACCCAGTCTCAGTAAAAAGTCCCAAGTAATCGGGAATATCTTGATAACATAAATAATCATCCAAAGGCACAAGGTAGCATACTTTAAGCAATAACATAATTAAACCCAATAGATGCATACTTACACTCCCAAGAATTGTAAATCCATAATTTTCCATATTAATTCTATACTCTCGATTCCTATAAATTCACGAAATTAGAATGTTGTAATTCACTTAATTCCACTTTTACTTAACTCTCGAATCATACAAACCGTTCAAATAATTGATTTCTAAATTTATTATAAAAATTTATTTATCCTCACCATTGAAGATTAGCAACAAGCAATAATTTAAGAACCGGCCTCCAATTAAGCAAGATCAATGTCCTTAAAGTTACCCGGAACCTAGAGAATAATTAATTAGTGAGAAAACCGGATCAAATTAGTGAAAATCGACTTCAATTTCATGAAAAATCAGCTGAACCAACTGAACCGCTTCAGGTGAACCGGCCAGCCGGTTCAGCTGAACCGCTTCACCTTCAACACACAGCCACGGGCACGCAGTCTCAACGAAAAATTAATTAGTAAACTAATTAACTCTTAATTACGGATCTATTAACATCATGAAATTTGTGATAAAACATGTAGATTCATGCTTATATTTTTGAAAATTAAAACCAGAACTTACATTGAGGAAAATATGGAGAATTGGTTGGAGGTTTATTTACAGTATCAAATCTTCAGCAACACCGAATCTTCTACGCTATATCCCGATCGATCAAATAAAACCTGAGTGTAGGATCGTACTTTAGAAGAAATTGGGAAGAAGAAAAAAATATTTTCTTCCCAATTACAATGGGAAAATCAGCCAAGGGGGGAAGAGGGAGGAAGAGAGAATTCTAAATTTCTAAGGAATTTAATTGTTTTATTAATGAATGACCCAAGCCTCCTATTTATAAGCTTATGGAAAATATAATCTAATTAAAATATTCCATAGAGATAAATACAAAAAGGAAAAAATATTATCTTGTATTTTCGAAAATACATAAATAAATAAGATATTATTTTTCTTTTCTTCTAATTTATCTTCGATAAATAAATCTATGTAATTATTTTAGGATATAATTCAAACAATTATCTCTCCCAAAATATATATATGGCCGAAAATAGCATATATAATTCCAATTTATTTAATTAATTATTTTGGACCAATTTCAATTGGGTTCATTAATCCAATTTGGCTTGAAACTCTCTTTTAAATTAATAAGTCCAACTTAATTAATTTACTTATTAATTACCATTTAAATAAAATAATTTATTTAAATAATTAATAATATTAATATTTTCTCCCGACTAAATACACTACAAAAAAACAGCGTATTTCGACCAGGAAATTACGACCATAAGGGTCGTAATTAACCAAAATACGACCCCCAATACGACCACAATTACGGTAGCCAAAAAGTGGGTCGTAATGCAATATTTACGACTCGGGGGTCATATAATTACGACTAAATTGTGACCAATAGTTTTTTGGTTGTAAAAAGTCAACCATACATATTACGACCTCATGGTAGCAATATATGTTACTCTGTGGTCGTATTTAAGTAGCCCAAAATTACGACAATATGGTAGCAATATTTGCTACTTTAAAGTCGTAATTATGGGTCCTAGTATTACGACCAAAGAGTAGCAATATTTGCTACCATCTAGTCGTAATTATGGGTCCTAGTATTACGACCAAAGAGTAGCAATATTTGCTACCATCTAGTCATAATTTTAGGCCCATAATTACGACCATATAGTAGTAAATATTGCTACCATATGGTCGTAAATGTGAAATAAAAAATTGTAAATATTTAAATTGTAAATATTTGTGACCCCGGGATAGCAAATATATATTTTTTATTTATTTAAAATAACATATTTTTTATTAATGCAATTTTAATTATTATTTATTATAAAAAAGATAAAAATAAATTTAAAAAACAAAAATAATTCGTATACAACCCAAAATGAATTACTAAAATATATAATTATAAAACCAAAATAATTCATATACAACCAAAAAGAAGAAGTAAATAAAAAAATAATGCGGTGGTGGGGGTGGGGGCGCTAAAGATGAAGGTCCGGGGTCATTCGGACCACGAGTAGCGAAGAATGCAGCTAAAGCAGCTGCAACCTGCTCCTGGACCTACGCGCAGACCGAAGTACGGATATCCTGGATCGAATCACGCATCACCTGGACCTCTGATTGGAGCTGCTGGACCTCTTCACGCAGCTGACTCTCAACAGTGTTGTTCCTCCGCTGGGAGCTGCTCTTAGATCGAGGTACGTCTGCATATAGACGTCTCCCGTAAGAACCAAGGCCAGGAACGGATCCATCTAGCCGAACACCACCTGCCGCTTCCAAGAATGTTTCCTGTCGATCCTCCTGTGTCGGCTGTGAGTCTTCAGACAGTAAGCGCTGGGACAATGTGTCTCTAAAACGGTCATGTTCAAATTAGAAGTAGAACATAAACACTTTAGTTAGAATATACGTTTTAGTAAATAGAAAAGTACAATGTAAGGGTAGACAGAACATTACCTGAACCGTTTGCGCCTTGTCGTCCACAATAGTCCCGTCCTTTGGCAATTACGACTTCATGGTAGCATGTCGACCTTACCAATTACGACCATTTGGTCATAATTATAATAATAATTATTTTTTTTCTAAATGGAGCAGTTAAAAGAAAAAATATCTTATTTCAGTCATCATCCTCTGTGTTTTCTCGTTGTATTTCCCGTTCATCCTCAGATTCTTATTCAATTTCTTCTTCAGCTGTTTTATCTTGTGAAGTTTCATGATCACGATCATTTAGAATATCTGTTCTGTCCTATAATGTAATCGTTCCATGATTCAGTGGTCTAGTAGTACTAACGTTCTGACCATCATCAATTACATGCAATCTTATCTCGTCTTCCTAGAAAGCACTGTACTCTGTAATGTTCTTATTGGAGATACCTTCTTCTACATGTGATGGTTTTACTTTACAAACAACTAACCAATATGTCATATCGCGTCTATTGGATGGATAGTTTAGATAATAGACTTGAATCGCCTATGAAGCCATGACAAACCTATCTTTTGTGTGCATGTGTTTAGACTTATTAACCTCCACGATCTATAAATGAGAATAGAATAATTTTTTTTAGGGTTGAACTTGCGTATTGAATCTCAATGATCTCATCTATCACTCCAAAATAATCGTCTTCATTGGTTCCGAACACTTGACCCTTTATGCAGACCCCACTATTGTTCGTGGCTCTATTAACTAAATGCGCTTTTGTTTGAAATCGGTACCCATTACCAACGTAGCCAAAATATGATCTTGCAACCCGTGCATGTCCTTTTGCCAAAGAAATAATGTGAGGATCAGCTACTGGCAATGTAGGTGAGTCAACCTGTATTCACATATATTGTGTGTGAAAAGGTAAAAGTGTAATATATATTACAAAATAAATTGACAAATTTACCAAAAACTCACGTATGCAGAGAACCAAGAACGAAACTCTTTATCAATCATTGATCCCTTCTCAGCGGATGTAAGATCAGGCCGTACCATTCAAACGTATATGTTTAGAAACAATCTATATATGATAATTAATAAGTTAAATAAACAGTTTCAAATAGTGAAATTGTTTTAAACTATATGAACATCATAAAAAAACGTACTCTATGTATGGCTCCACTTCCGTTCAGTTGCATAACACATACGTTTGGATAACGTGATACTCAGCATCGGCCAACGGCCTCCGCACACTTTTACCAACAGTCATGCTAGCCTCTGTAAATATGAACAAGTCATTTACATCAACACCTTCTAGTAAATTTTCAACAACATTTCGCTTCACTGATCGATACTGCTCTGCAATTTGTTGATCAAAATAATAAGAGCAAAATATGGTAGTCTCTTGCGTAAGGTATGCACTACTTATAGATCCTTCTACTCGTGATCTATTTCCGATTATCTTCTTCAACTGATGTTAGTACCTGTCGATACAGTGTAAAACATACGTTAAATATTCAATGTGCTGATTGCAAATAACATTACGAGTGTTTTACCTTTCAAATGGGTACATCCAACAGTAATGCACCGAACCTCCTAAGAAGGTCTCGTATGGAAGATGCACTGGAAGATGCTCCATTGAGTAAAAAAAAAAGGTAAGTGGGAACATTCGCTCCAACTAACAAATGATAACAGCAATCTTCAAACTCATTAATACAACAGTTGTGTCAGTCAATCCACTCAAATAATGTCTTTTTTTCCTCCGTTGTCAACATGTACTTCGCTTTAGCGTAATGATCATTAGCATCAGGCTCCAACTCAGGGAGATGGCATATCTCTCGGATATCATAACGTGCTTTCAGATTATCTTTTGTTTTTCCCAGAACATTCAGAATAGTTTTGAAAACATTGTCAAAGAAATACTTCTCAATATGCATTACATCCAAGTTATGTCTGATTAGAAGATCTTCCCAATATGGTAGATCCCAAAAAATACTTCGTTTCTTCCATCCGGTGTTTTTTCCAACCAACTGGTTTGCATTCTCTGCACCTTCACATGTAATCTTCTGCATGCCTAAGGCATCTATATCGTGAAGAATTTCTCGCCCGCTAAACATTGTCAGAGGTATCTCTTTTTGTGCGTGTTGACCTTTCTTCCAGTCACTATTCTCAGCGCGAAATGAAAGATTTAAAGGAAGAAATCTTCTGTGACAATCGAACCAATAAGTTTTTCGATCGTGACTTAGAGAAAATGCCTCTATGTCAAACATGCAATGTGGACATGCGTATTTACCGGACATACTCCATCCTTTATAAGAGGATGAGAGAAGGTATAAATTACTTATCTACATATTATAACTAAGCAAACAATTATGAAAACTAGTTATTAATCTGACAAAAGTATAAACATATACCTGATAACATTGAAAAAGCTGGGAAGTCACTGATCGTCCAAATTAATGCAGCGCGCATCAAGAAATTATGTTTCCTTGATATATCGTACGTCATAACACCATTAGTCCACAACATTTTCAACTCTGCGATAAGTGGTTACAAATACACATCCAGTTTCTGTTTTGGACTCTTTGGACCAGGAATGATCACAGTTAAAAAAAATCACAGAGTCTTTCATGCACATCGAGGGTGGCAAGTTATACGGGGTCACCATCACCAGCCATACTGAATATTGTGGTTCTGACGCTCCAAACGGGTTAAAGCCATCCGTGCATAATCCCAATCTGACATTTCTAGGATCTTGGGCAAAATCTGGATGACACTTATTCAAATGCTACCACGCCGCAGCGTCTAAGGGATGTTTCATAACTCCTTCATCTTTAGAATGCTCGTGATACCATCTCATGTGAAAAGCTGTCACGTTTCATGCATACAATCGTTGTAGACGTGGGGTCAGAGGTTAGCTTCTCCCTTGTTTATATCTTGGCTGAAAGCAAAATTTGTAGTGATGCAGACTCTCATTCACATCCCAGTATATCATGCATCCGTTTCGACATGAATCTATTCTCTCCTCTGTTAAACGGAGACCCTCCATAAGTTTCTTCGTGTCGTACAAACTCTCTGGTAGCGTGTTTTCAGGTGGAGCACATCGATGAAACCAGGATGCAATTGAATCAAATCCTTTCACTGGTATGTGGTACTATGCTTTTAGATTTAAAAGTTCCGTAGCTGCAGCAAGTTGGCTAACCTAACATCCTGCATATAACGGTCGACTAGCTGTGGTCAGCATCTCGTGTATTTTACGTGCTTCTAGATTCATCTCCTCCTCAACGAACGTTTGTTCTTCATCTTCTCTTTCACGATTCATTTCATTACCATACTCTGCACCATCCATTATCATCTGTTGTATTTGACCAAACTGGTTTTCTTTAATATTGCATGCAACGTCAACATTCGAGCTGTTTTCTTCGTATTGTCGAGATTCCTGAACTACAGCGTCTAACATTTCCATCGTTTCACCCTGGTATACCTAGTGATAATAATTTGGCACAAAACCCCGACTATAAAGATGCTTCTTCAAATCAGGAACCAGTATGATTTTTCTGTTGTCACATTTTCTGCATAGACATCATAGTTTCTGACCATATTTTTTCGTAATACCCAATTGCCATACAAAACTCAGCAAATTGCGAAACCCCTATAATGAATTCATCGTTCAAAAAACCCTCAATTAAACGAATGTACATCCACTTTTTCATTTTATTTTTTGTGTGTTGATAAACTATGTATGGAAGTGCATTTTATAGGTGGTTAATCTGTCATTTTGTGACCAAGCCGTCACAAAATTGGCGGGAAGGTAATTAATATTTCCTCCATTTTTTGCGACCTCATGGTGGCCATTTTGCGACCATACGGTCGTAATTTCCCTCTTTTTTTTCTCTCCAAAAATTAAAGCGACTACCTGTACGAAATAAATTTCCGACTCCACGGTCGTAATATTGGTGCCATTCTTTCGCGCCAAATTTTGTGACAAGTATTATTTTTTGTCCTCCAATTACGACCCAATTGGTCGTAATTATTTACGATCACGTAATCGTATAATTCGCGCCATAATTTCGAGCCTTTTTTTACATCTACTTATACCATACGGTCACATTTTGGTCGACTTTTTCCGACCAAATGGTAGCTCTAAGTCAACGCTTGTTTTTTTGACTCGGTTAGTCGCAAAACAACAACCAAAATCTCTGGTCACATTTTTGACAGTTTTCTTGTAGTGATATTATAAAATTATATTTATTTATTAATTTCTATTTAAATAATTTTCATTATTTAAATAATTAATAATAAATATTTTAATTATTAATTTCCATTAAATAAACTCATTATTTAATTAATAATTTTATTGATAATATTTTATTATTAATTAATTAATTCTAATTATTAATGTCCATTCAAATTAATTATTTAAACAATTTATAATTGCAATTAATTTGAAATTATTAATTACCATTTAAATATACTCAATATTTAAATAATTAATAATGTCTGATTAATAATGTTTCATTATTAATTTCCTGTATAAATAAACTCCTTATTTAAACAATTAATAATGTTCATATTAATTACCGTTTAAATATACTCAATATTTAAACAATTAATATTGCCTATTTTAAGTAATTCACTTTACTTAAACTTTCCATTTCTTCTACTTGATTTCATGACTACGATATTTGGGCTAGCATAGGGGCCTGATGGACTTATAGATCATGGCCTTAATAATTACTCAAATAAGTGATTAGCTCATAATCAGTTAATTACTCATTATCCAACTATGAATAATTTCACTATAAATTCATAGCTGAACTCCCCTCACTATAGATGAGTTACTGTCTATTTAGTTTATCTTTATTTATATTTGATATTGTCCTTCACGTGGAACCCTCATAATTACAGACGGGTAAATTTACCGTTTTACCCATGTAATTATTGCTTTATCCTTGTGTTCCCGCTGATTCTCCAATGAATTTTATCTTTAGTCGAACTAGAGATAAGGTACTTCGGTTATCAATAGAAGTCGTGATGTCACTTGTTCATGTCTCGAATCAGTACATCAAAGGAGTTTCCTAAAGTTCCTAAAATATTTAGGTATCGCACTGATACCGTTAATTTATAAGAAAGTTATGAATTTCATCTCGTGAAAATGAGATCCCAACTACTTATCCAGTCATGTTCCTAAAACAGGAGTGTATTGAGCGTTCTTATAGATCGCTCTCAACCATGTGAATCAAAGAACATAGCTCTACAAATACGAGTCCGCATTTCACTCAGGATTGAGATCTATCACAGTTGATAAACTTAGTTGGATATTCGATTATTTCTCGCAAACGGTACTAGTCAGAAATTTGATCGAATGTCGTGGTCCTGTCTTATACAATCAACATCGCATATGATACTTCCATTTCATTTCTCTCACATGAATGATCAGGATTCGATCATTTGTCTATAAACAAAATGTGAAGCTATCAACAGTGTTACTAGGATAAGGTTTCCAAACGCTATCTGTTTACTGTAGACACTTTTAAGTTACTCATCTCGACTTTAATCCTTTCGTATGACTCACATACTAAGTCGTGATTTCATAAGAGTGACTTAGAGTTTTACTATTTGAATGTTCGATATTAATATACTTCCATATATTCCTAATATCATTAATTGAATCAATCTAGATAATATAAAGAACTTATGTTTATTTATTTAATTTATTCTAAATAAATTATTATTATTAAATAATTACAAGTTCTAGGACACCATTCCTAACAATCTCTCACTTGTCCTTGATCTTTGGAGATTTGACTTGTAATTCCAGTCAAACTGGATGACTTTCAACTATTTAGCCATGATAGTCATTTTAATACTTTATCAGTAACGTTTTCATCTGTTTAGTATGTATTTCTTTTGTCTGATGTTTGTTTCATTAAGTGTAATAGATTCCATATTTTATCGCCATAAAATAAACTCTATTAACTATTGTAAAGACCAGACTTTTCAGAGTAATAAATATACTTATTTAAAACAACGGAAGACTCAATAAATATCATTGATTGAAATACGCAAATTTACTAAATCAAGAACACTTAATTTAAACAAAACTCCGGAGTTCAAACTTTTAAACAAAACAACAATCTAAAACACGTTCTCAAATAATAAAATATTAAAGACTAAAATAGTCTCAAATCCAATAATTCAAAATCAAATAAATAAAATCTCAATAACTCAACAAAACCAAATAAATTCAAATCTTTATTCATTAATAATAACGAATAAATCATAGGCTCCACTACGATATGAACCCTCATCTCTTCCGCTTCATCAACCGCCACCTCTCGATTCATTGTTACCTGAAAAAAAAAATCAGATAGCACTGTGAGGCTAAAGCCAGTGAGAAAACGACTTAATCAAAGATGAAGACTTAAATAGTCTCTAACAATTCAAACCGAGTCTCGAACTCTCATTACTCTCCAAAAACATCTAAGGCATAAATCACTTAAATTTCAAGTCTCAACTCGCTTACATGAATAGGAAATTCTCACTAATTCCATATTCAAGACCTTTAACCATCAATTCTTCTTGGATCATCAATCCTTCTGTTCTTATAACCATAGTAAATATTCACACTTTTCGTAATCTCACTCTCATACATGAATAAGCAACACTACCGGGATCCATATTCAAGGCAATATATAATACTTCCATACATGAATTGGCAACACTACCGGGTTCCATATTCAAGGCATAACTCACTATATTAACTTTAACTCAATCTCATGAGCTCAATTAATTCAACACGTAATACCCATAAATTTTCAATAACAAACACTTAACACATCCAGAATATTAATTATCACTACATGACTAACAACTAAGAATTCGCACACAACACTCTCCAAAATCTCTTACGCTCAATAGCGTCACATAATCTCAATCTCAAGTGTTTACATGAATAGGCAATTTAACTTAAATTTCATATTCAAGGTTTATCAATTTTTCTCACTTTACATGGATAGACATTTCTCACTAGTTTCTTACCCAAGACATCTCATTCACAAACTCCCAACATCGATACTTAATAATTTCGGATAACTAGATAATTCTAAAAATAGCAAAACAATTAATTAACACACAACACTAAGAAGGCGGTCCCTCGGGACTACTATCACTTCCTAGTACCCGGTTATAGCGCAACTATAACTAAATCCCCTAATGTATCATTCTTACAAGCAATGATCATTAGTACTTGGTTGTGGACTTCTCCATAGCTTAAATGACAAAGTGTGAGCTCGTAGCCTCAACACTACTTAACATATCCTGAAAGGTCATCAATCTAATCATTCTCAACATTATACACATGATAATGTTCAACAAAAATTAATATCAAACATTAAAATATAGCAGCCCAATCAGATTGCATTCAAAACACAAAATACCGAAAAACGATAAAACTGCCGAAATACAAATTATTCAATTCTTTCACTTCTTAAACCAATTCTCATGGAAAATGATCATAAATTACTTCCAAAAATCTCAGAATTAGATTCATAAAAAATCAGAAACATTTCGAATCTAAAAACATCAAATTCTATCGAAAAGTGCCTACACTAGTACTAACCAAAAAATATTTTCTCCCGAATGTTTTTTGGTGTTTCGAATAACATTTCTCATCCTAAATTTCCAGACTTACATAATAAAATATTTAGAATTTAATACGCTACGGTAAGAGCTTTAAATTTCTCATCGTTGATAAAATCGTTAACTCACCTTGAATTTCGCTAAATCTAATTTTTCGTGCTACTTTCCACTACGATCCAGATCTAAAAAATAGGTCCTAATTAATTAAATTACATACTAAAACAGTCCCAAAAGGTACAGAAAAGTTTGGGGTTTGACGGCTTGAAGAACGGAGGAAAAAAAACAAACGACGAACGGATCACCGTCGGGAAGGGGACAGTCATGACACTGTTGTCCCCTTGCTGTGGCTGAACTGTGTCCTTCGGGTTATGGTTTGGTCCTGGTTTTGTGTTTCAGGAGATCTATTTTTATGGTTTTTAGTTTTAGGCAAAGGAGATCAATACCGATTAGGATTTAAGCCAAGGTTTGGGAAATTGAAAATAATGGGGAATGAGTTTCAAGGTTAGGTTCTTGAAATTCATAAATTTAAATGTTAAGATAAAGTTCCAGAATTTAAAAGGTTCATAAATCAATTCAAGAGGCTTACCCAATGTGAGAAAATCAAGGATCCGACCTTCGATCTTCACCCCACTATTATTCACATTCCAAAGATCGCCTATCAATCAAAAATTGATGAAGAACACCCTAGGGGGCAACGGCATCATGGGAAAAGCAATAGGAGAAGAAAATTTACCTTTTTGATTGAAAAAGAAGATCCCCAACAACTCCAAATCCAAAATCGATACGCGGAATGACGAACAAACGAGTCGAAATCCTGGTTTTCTTCTCGAGGGACAGCGGCTTGGATGAGGAAGAGGAGAAAGTCTAAAATTTTGAGAATAATAAATGGGAAGTCATCTTATGTAACGTCCCGTTATTTTTTAGGTAAAAAAAAATTATTATTTTATTTTAATTTAAGTGTTTAAAAATTATTTTAGAATCGGTAATTTAGAATTTAGTAATTTATTTCGTTTTAAGCCTTTTTAATAGCTTAAATTAGTTTTGGTCGTATTAATAATTATTAACGAGCCAATTAATAATTATTAATCACCATTTGGATAGTTTAAGAACTTCGGGTTTCAATTTAGAAGTCAAAAGTCATTAAAAGGACGTAACTGTCATTTCTAAAATTCCTAAAATATCAATTCACTATTCACTTTCTTCTTTAAATTTCCATTTGACCAAAGTTGACCAAAACTTCTCATATTTTCATCTCAAAACCGTGGGAGTTAAGGGGATTGGGGATTTCTTCGGGTTTTGCTCGTTTTTCGACGGATCGACTCTATTTCGGTTGCATTGGAAAGCCCTCGGTCCTAGGATTCTTCTCCACCTAGCAATCGTGCTTTCCATCCGTGTTCTAAGGACCTCACGGTATGTTAAACTTTCAAAACCTAAGCTCCAAATAGTGTTTTAATGGAGTTTTCATTTTGAATCTTCGATTTCTTGCCGAGAAATTCGATGACTTTAACTACGAGAGTTGTTTTAAGTGTTTTTAGAAACTTTCCCTTAACTCTAAACCCGAGTTTGAGTCGAAACCCGTCCCATTTGAAATTTACAAAGTGTGGGCTGTTTTGGGGGTGCCTTTTTATTGATATTTTGTTTATTGTAATTAAATTCGGGGAATCATTTATTGTCCAAAAACCCGAATTATCATTACTCATTGAAACCAGAAACTTCCAAACTACTTGAAACAACCCTGACACACCTCTAATTTGTCTAAAAGCCGAAAAACCAATCCCGATGCACATTCTACCTTGTATGGCCTAGAGCATCATTTGGCCTATGTCAGTTTTTCGTCGTTTTATGCTTTTAGATGACATTTGATCGATGTTTGGTAAATTATTGATTGTTAGATGTAATTATAATTGTAGGTGTTTGTGGACCGTTTGCTTGATCGCTCTATCGGATTATGGGAGCGAAGTCTACTTTGCCAAGGTGAGAATAAATAGAAATAAAAATAGCTTTAGAAACCGAATAAGTTGTGACAACCCGTCACTTTTAAATAATTTAAAATCAGAGAAAACAGCGGAAGTCTTTTAATTTATGAAAAATTGGCGTGGTTTTGTTTGAAAATTGGCATGCCGGAAACCTGTTTACATCCTAATTTTCAAATCTAACAAAATCTCATGGACTTTAAGTCCAAATCAGGAGTTCAAATATATAATATCATAAAACATCAATATTAGGCTCTTAGGAGCCAAATACAAAATACAATTCCTTAAAGTTTATCAAATAAGACATAAACTTTACATAAACCATTAGTCCATCTCGAGGTCAGCATCCCTCGATCACGCAGCACCACCTCCTCCTCCTCGACCTCTAGCCAAGGCATTACCTGAAATTGGTTATAATATCATGAGCTAACAAACTAAGCCTAGTGAGAATAATAAGTATAAAAAGTAAAGATAGACCTCAAACTCGCATTTCGATTTGTGTCCAAATAACTGACACAATACACTCCTAAAGTCATCCAAACTCTAGGTGAAATCATTTTTACATTCTCTAAAGGATAATACTACTAACTCTCGTAGTCTTAATCTCATCCAAATTCTTGTTATGACATAAACAGGAAAAGTAAATAACCTTTCATAACGGTAAATTATCTCGATCCTCTATCCAAGATATATATATATATATTTTCATCAACCATATGCATGGAATGCATGAAGAAGGAAATGCGGACAATCCCCAAAGGGTCCAACATTCTGTACTTCTTTTCTTTCTCATTTTCATTCTTTTTCTCGAAGGAAATGCGGATAATACCCGTAGGTTCCAACACTCTGCACTTCGTTATTTCTCATTTTCATTCTTTTTCTCGAAGGAAATGCGGATAATACCCGTAGGCTCCAACATTCGTACTTCTTTTATGCGAGATGTCATGGTGCAATATGTCATGGTGCGAGATGCAATGATATGCTCGCACATACTTACAAAGTAAATAAAATAGAGTGCGAATAATAAAGTAATCGAAATAAACATAAAGTAAAATACATAAAGTAAATAACATTAAGTAAAAAGAAAGGAATAGATTGTAACCTCGGATGAACGATATGTCGATCGAACTCCAATATCAATAATAAAAGTACAATCATTACTTAAACGATTAACTATACCTTCCAGGATTCTAAACTTTCAATAAATCGAGGTTCTATTAATCGTTCTAATTACAAGTTGGATTCTTAACTTCCAATGATCCAACCTTAGTTTTGATCGAATCTAACTTAGAATCTTCTAAGATTCAAGTCTTTCTCGAGAACTTCTAAGTTCTCACTTGAAGGATTAACTTCTAATCCTAAGGGCACTAACTCATAACCCTCTAATCTTAGATTCGGATTCTAATCTTAGTTTCAAACTCTTCAAACCAATACACTCATTTGCTTTCTATAATTACTTTACATACTAATCATTCTCACCTTAATAAAAGTGAAGACTTTGCTCCTAAACACGGAAAGAGCAATCAACCACGCGGTTCGAAAACACCTACAAACGAATTATATCGTAACAATCAATAACGAAACCAACTATCGTTCAAACAACTACTAAACATACAAAGCAACGAAAACCCAATAAAACCCACAAAGAGGCCCACGGCCCTATCATCAAAAAAACGAGTCTCGGGTTTGGTTTTTCGGCTTTTTGGCAATTCAAATACGTTTTGAGTTGGTTTTAATCAAATTCGATAATCCCGATTTCAATGGGTATCGATGAATAGTGTTTTTGAACATTAATCCCTTTCCCGAATTGAATTTAAATAAACATTCATTCATTAATTTCTAACCCAAAATCAAACCCAAAAGGGTAAATTTCAAACGGAAAGGGTTTCGACTGAAACTCGGTTTTAGGGTTATGGGATAGTTTCCAAAAACACGTAAAACTACTCCCGAATTGACAAACACCGAGTTTCACGGCAAGAAATCGAAAGAAAACAATGAATACTCCATTAAAACACTATTTGGAGTTAGGGTTTGAAACTTCACTTACCGAGAACTCCTAGGATCTCGAGAGAAACAGACGATGGCTAGGTGGAAAATGATCCTTGACCCGAGGGCTTTCCGATGGATCTAAGATCAAGCCGATCCGACAAGAAACGAAAGAAAACCGAAAATCTCTTTTTCTCTTCTTGAAGCCACGGCAATGAGGGAAGAAAGATGAAGAGATTGAGTCAACTTTTGGTCAATGTTTCATTTAAAGAGAAGATCAAATAGTGATTTTAGATATTTTGCAATTTTGGGTAATTACAACTTTGCCCTTTTTTGACTTTTGGCTTAAAACGAATCCCGAACATCTCAAACTATCCCAATGGTGATTAATAATTATTAATTGGCCCGTTAATAATTATTAATACCATTTTAACGTATTTAAATAAATAAAGCCATTAAAAGGAATTAAAATGAAATAAATTACTAAATTCTAATTTAATAATAAATAAATGAATTTTAATTACTCAAATTAAAATAAAATAAATAAAAGTTTTTTTTTTATCACAAAATAACGGGACGTTACATAAGTAGAATGATTTGTAGAATCGAAAGTTGAGCCAAGATTTGAATTGAAAGGATAAGAGAAAGTGAGCTAACTTGTTGGAATTGGGAGTTAGTTCCATTTCCGAATTGAGGAAACTCTTAAGTGTTTCAAAGGAAACGTTTATCTCTCGGAAATTCTAAGTTTAGGTTAGTTCCGATGCTTAAGTATGATTATTTGGAAGATGAAGGTTTCAAGTTTAATGGATTGAATAAGAAACTTGGTTAGGGAACTTCAAGTATTTATTGGAAGAATTAGAATCTTTAGAATTGAAGACTTTAAGATAAAGTTGGTAAATAAGTTTAACTGAAGGCCGTTTGGCCTGATTTATTATTGTTTTTCTTATCAGAAGTTTCTACTTTCTTATTTTATGTTTAAGAGTATTTTGTGATCCATTTACTTTTATGTTATTACAATTACTTGAATGTTTATATTTGTTTACTTGCGCTTAATAGCATATCATATCATATTGCATTATCGATTATTGGGAGGAATAATGAGGTAATGCATAGACCGAGTGTGCTTGCATTACTTGGTATTATTCGTTTTTTTATGTTTCCGTATATGTACATGAGGAAGGCTAAAGGACTGCGGGACTTTGCATGATCAGAGGAAATGGATAATGAGATAATGATGAAACTATGCGAGTTCACATTATCTGGTATTATCCATAATTACTATGATACATATACGAAGATACAGGGTATGACTTAGCCTACGGGAGCTCATTACCTGTATTTGGTGGGTGAGATAATGAGGTGAATGAACTTAGCCTACGGGAGCTTCATTACTTGTCATTATTCACTTGAGGTGGGAAGATATGATTAAAAGGAATTTGAATATTTTAATTTGGAAAGCGAGATAATGAAGTGAATGAACTTAGCCTACGGGAGCTTCATTACCTGTCATTATTCGCAAGTGATGGTTATGTTGATGTATGTATCACTTTTTTAAAGATTAACATTATTTGATTAAACATAAAAGAAGAGTAAATTTTATATTTAGTACGAAACATCAAGAGTATGACCCAGAAAGAGATGTATGATTTGGAATCATTCTTCCAAACTTTAGGAGTTTTAGTAAAGTATAAATAAGTTGTAATTGGACACAAATCAGAATACGGGCTTGGGGTCTATTGTTACTTTATTTTCTGTCTATTTTCACTAGGCTTGTTGTTAGCTCATGATATTACAAAAATTTCAGGTAATGCTCACGCTCGTGGTTGTGGGAGAGAAGCTGGTGCGGCTTGATCGAGTGGATGATGATAAAGAGATGGACTAGTTAAACTTTATAAGTCCATGGACTCGTTTTTGTTGTATTTTATTATCTTTTGAGTTGTATATATGTGTATAAGCTCATGAGAGCTTCTCGATTTAACTTTACAGTTTTCAAACTCTTATAAACTCTGAAATAGGAAATTGAATTTCATTGTCTTTAATTTGCTGGTGTGAAAAATGTATACAGGTTTTTGGATAGTCCAAGTTTCAAACATAACCACGCCGTTTTTTTTTTTAAATAATAAGACTTCCGCTGTATTTTAGTTTTAAATGATTTAAAAGGAGTTGGGTCATCACATCTTAGGTTTAAAATCCCAAGTTTTCATATTTATGAAATGGTCACTCACCTTAAAATGTCTATATCTTGATCATCAGGTCTCAGAACGATAAATCGTCAGTTGCGTTGGAATTATGACATTGAGACGATCAATTTTATGTCAAATTATTAATCAAATCACAAGGTTCAAATTTTGAGGTTTTTCTGGAAAAAGTACCATAATACCCTTTTTGAAAGAACACATGTAATGGCCCGAGTTTTAGAATAATAATAGAGTTTATCTATTTTATTTATTTAAATTTATAAATTGATTAAATGGGTTTTACTTTGATATTTAGATTTTAAATTTATTAAATGAATTGTTTTGAATGGATATTAAAGGATAAAATGGTTAACTATAGTTGGGTTATACCCTAACCATGGTTAAAGTGAAAGTTTGGGTTTGGTTAAAAACTAACTACGGTTAGTTGAGAAGAGGGGGTTTATTAGAAAAACAACTTATAATGGACCATTTTACAAAAAGTCAAATAAGCATTAGGGTATATTTTATCATTGCTCTTTAATCAAACAAAAATTTATGGCATATGTTATCATTTCTCATTAAAGAAAAATTAAAAAAAAAAACACACCCATTATTTCTTCTCTATTTTGCCGAACAGCTCAAGACTAGGGGGAAGCCATTTTTCATCTCTTTTCTCTTCTTTTGAGCTTGGATTCGTTGGGAAAAAATGGTTTTGATTTTAAAGTAATTCGGGCTTCAATATATACCCATTCTTCTCTTTTCATTGGATAAAAAACTAAAGCAAAATCATGATAAGCTCTCTACCTCACCCTCTCGGCCGAACAGTAGAAATGGAAGTAAAATTAGTGGGTCTTTCTTATTTGAACTTATTTCTTCGTAATTCCAAGCCTAAAACTCGAGAGAATTCAAGGTCTCCCAAACTTAAGAAGGATCAAGCACTAAATCCTTGATTTCCATGAAGAATTGGTAAGATTCCTAACTAGGGTTGCTTTGTAAAATTGGGGGGTTTTGGAAAATTGGTTAGGAATGATTTTGTAATTGGGTAACTCAAAGGATTAGCATGCTAAATCTTTTAATGGAAGTCCTTGAAATTAAAATTAAGTTAAGGTTTTGGATTTCTTTCATTATGAACTATACTTAGAAATTTGATTAAGAGTTTACATGAGTTTTTAAAAGTGAATAAAAACTTCCATGACTTGTCTTTATGATCTCTTTTATCATCTTCAAAATCTAAATGGTTTTTTTTTTAAAGCTTGAGTTTAATCTTATGTAATCTTTGTATTGTCTCTAAATTGAGCATGAAAATTATTTAGGCACTTTTCTATATATAAAAACATAGCAAAATACACTATGCCACTGTTTTTGTAGTTATGAGTTTGTGGGGCTGTTTTGGGGTCCTGAAATGGTGATTAAATGTTCTTAAAATCTTTAGGAATATTATTAAGAGGATAAATGAACTTATGGGGCTGTTTGACATAATTATATATGAATTTTTCTTATATAAGATTAAAGATTAAAAGTAGCTTGTAAATGATTTATGTGTAGGTTGAAGGTTTAAGCAAACAAAAATTCTTTTGTTGTCAAGGTGGGAATCTCTAAAAACGTAAAGTATATTTATGTTTGATTTTCGTAATATGAATTGCTATGTTGTTCAAGGTTTACGTTTGGATACAATGAATTAGATAAGAGGTTATGTGAAGAGACGTTTAGGAGCTTTTTCTTGACCAAACTAGTTTGGTTACAGACTTGAGATAGGATTTGGATGTTCAAGTTTTTCCGCGGTCGAGGACGTGACAGGGAAGATGGTATGCATTGAAGCTTGGTTGTCGAGCTTGGAAGAGGACTAGTGGAAGGCATCTCGAGCTCGAGTCGTGTGGATTTCATAAAAAGTATCTTATGTAATCATTAGTTTAATGTCGTTGTTTATAATCTATGTATAAAGTTGTTTTAAGTTGTTACATTTTTGAAATGTTATTTACCGTTTTTCTGCTTGGTAAATTGATGTAAACAGGTTTTGGTTTATTCGATTTTTAAATAGACCCACGCAAATTTTTCCATAGAAATTGTTGTTTTCCGTTACGAGACGTTTTAGATGAAATTTAAATTTCTTATTTCTCGCGCTTCCGTTGAGAGTACTCGCGGCCAGTCTTTATTGGAGTTGGGTCGTTACAACACAATATTTTTGTTCTAATTAATCGATCAAGCCTGGTTAATATTATTTAATACAATAATATTGATTTATAACTTTCTCGTGACGGGGCGTTACAACTATTGATATGAAACTATCATGATTAACCACCTTTCATTTACCAACAACTTAGCAATCACGCGAATTTAGAGTTTAGTTAGTAAAAACTCATTTTACTTATACTTAACTCATTCAATGATTAATTCGCAAAGGTCTTTTATCGAATTCTTACATGGAAGTAAATCCATGTTCGAATTTGATCCCGTGCATCTCATAAAATCTCCCATTTTATCTATATGCACTAACATACTATTTGTAAATTTTATTTTAGTCACATTGGTTCTAGGATTATCGAAATTCTTAAGCTCTCACTACAAAGTAATTTTCCATTACTTTCATTTGTTTAATGATTACAATTCTATACTTCTTATTATTTCCAAAATAATGTATAAGTATAAGTGACCCTTTTCAACTCAATTATTGGAAATTCATGTCATTTCTATTTCACTTATTTTGAACTTTATTCATTGATTTTGAAGTCCATGAGTTTAACTTGGACTTCTAAAAGTCCGTTTGGTTCGTTTTATGACGCTCCCTCTCAAATAAAGTTCTACAAGTAGTTTAACCATTTAAACTTTTGAATAACTACTTGTTTTATTGTGAAATAAAATCATTGTAATTCTTTTCTATCTTAAGTAAGGTTTAAACCTTTCAGTATCACTGATTTACTGAACTTTTCTTTAATAATTTGTGAATTCAATTATCCACTAATTATTGCTTTTCAATTTCTGTTTTGTTTATTCCATATCAGTTAGTACTCCTTTAAAACATCTTTTTAAATAACAGAATATTTGGAATATAAGAAATCGATTTAATGTTTGCTTATTACTTAAGTTCTGACATCTAAATATCCAACTTTAGTGATATTTAAGTCTAGTTATCTTTGATAAATAAAAAATGTTTGATTTTACTTATCCCATAAGTTCATGGATTAATATGGTTATCATCTCAAATTCCATGAGAACCATCTTTAAGAGGTTAATCCTTTTAACTTATTTAAGTAATTCTAGACTTAAACATTTTTAAACCTTTATAACTTATTTAGATATTTCAGAATTTAGAACTTTTTTTTGGAATATATTTGTTTTATACTATGTATTTTGAATTACCATCCAATCGCTTTGGAACTTTGTAATTGTAAAGGAATATCTACCTAAATAACTCTTATTTAAAATATTCCCAAATTTGGTTCATACAAAATGAGAACCAATAGTAATTACATAATTCAAAATAAAAAAACAAATTGATAACTAAACTAAATTAGAAAACTATGGTTTTGGGAAGAAGAATATTTTCTTCCCTTTTAGACTATTGTAAAATCGGTTACAAGGCAAATAGGAAGAAGAAGAGTTTTCAATTACGAAAATTGAAATTAGAAGCTTTTAAACGAATGACCAAGACGTTTGTATTTATACGCATAATAGTTTTCCAATTGAATTAGGAAATACTATTAGAATAAATACAAGATAAATGCCAAGAATAAAATCAAATTTTATTTCTTATTTATCTTACGTGCCGATTTTATGTGAATAAAATCAATAAGAAAAACTAATTTTTTCTTTGTTAAATTTGTCTTTCGTTAAACATTCTTTTATATATTTATTTTAGACAAAATAATTCAATAGTTATTTCCTTAAATATCATATATGTGCCGATTTTGGTATTCAAATAATTTGAACCAAATTTTATTGAATTCACTAATTCAATTCTAGATTCTTCCTCATTAATAAATCTTATTTATTAGTTCTTGATTTTTATTTAAATCAATCATTTAAATAAAATATTATATTCCGATTTTTGTACTTTATTATTAATAAATATTTATTATTTTCTATTTAAATAATCAAAATTATTTAAATTAATAATAAATAGATTATTTAATATTATCCATTTAAATAATTGATATTATTTAAAATTAATAATAAATGTTTAATTATTAATTTTCATTTAGGTAAACACATTACCTAAATAATTAATAATTATTTATCAATAATATTTTATTATTAACTACCATTTAATTAAACACGTTATTTAAATAATTAATAACAATGATATTAATATCAATTTAAATAAACTCATTATTTAAATAATTAATATTTTCAGTTTATTTAAGTAAACTGTTTTACTTAAATTATTTCCTTTTCTAGGAAACATAGTTATCATCTTTCAGTTTGTTCTTTCCAAGTATAGTGACTAAAACAGATGCTATATTACTGAAATTTAAATAAATTTTATCTTAATAATCTAATATGCATTCAACATTCAAATACTCAAAGTTTCAACATATAATTAAATATGATGCATGAATGCTAACATGTTAATAAACAGAAAATCCCTAAAACATGTTACTATGTCACGATATTTTAATGATACCAGTAAAGTGTCGTTAAATGATAAGTTAGTTACAATCATTAAAACAAGATGACACTCGAACAATTTACAACTTCATAATAACTCATATTCCTATGTCATTGTTTACCATGTATTTAGTCCAATTACAATGGGAAAATCGACCAAGGGGGGAAGAGGGAGGAAAAGAGAATTCCAAATTTCTAAGGAATTAAATTTTTTTTTATTTATGAATGACCCAAGCCTCCTATTTATAGGCTTATGGAAAATATAATCTAATTAAAATATTCCATAGAGATAAATACAAAAAGGAAAAAGATATAATCTTGTATTTTCAAAAATACATAGATAAATAAGATATTATTTTTCTTTTCTTTTAATTTATCTTGAATAAATAAATCTATGTAATTATTTTAGGATATAATTCAAACAATTATCTCTCCCAAAATATATATATGGCCAAAAATAGCATATATAATTAATAAATAATTCCAATTTATATAATTAATTATTTTGGACCAATTTAAAATTAGGTTAATTAATCCAATTGGGGTTGAAACTCTCTCTTAAATTAATAAGTCCAACTTAATTAATTTACTTATAAATTACCATTTAAATAAAATAATTTATTTAAAAAATTATAATATTAATATTTTCTCCCGACTAAATATTATATTTAATTATTAATTTCCATTAAAATAATTTTCATTATTTAAATAATTAATAATAAATATTTTAATTATTAATTTCCATTGAATAAACTCATTATTTAATTAATAATTTTATTGATAATATTTTATTATTAATTAATTAATTTTAATTATTAATTTCCGTTCAAATTAATTATTTAAACAATTAATAATTGCAGTTAATTTCAAATTATTAATTACCATTTAAATATACTCAATATTTAAATAATTAATAATGTCTTATTAATAATATTTCATTATTAATTTTCTATTTAAATAAATTCCTTATTTAAACAATTAATAATGTTTATATTAATTACCGTTTAAATATACTCAATATTTAAACAATTAATATTGCCTATTTTAAGTAATCACTTTACTTAAAATTTCCATTTCTTCTACTTGATTTCGCGACTACGATATTTGGGCTAGCATGGGGACCCGATGGACCATAGATCATGGGCTTAATAATTAGTCAATCATGTGATTAACTCATAATCAGTTTACTCATTATCTAACTATGAATAATTTCACTATAGATTCATAGCTGAACTCCCCTCACTATAGATGAGTTATTATCCATTTAGTTTATCTTTATTTATATTTGTGATATTATCCTTCACGTGGAACCCTCATAATTACAGACGGGTAAATTTACCGTTTTGCCCCTGTAATTACTGCTTTATCCTTGTGTTCCCGCTGATTCTCCAATGAACTTTATCTTTAGTCGAACTAGAGAAAAAGTACTTCTCTAATAAATAGAAGTTGTGACGTCACTTGTTCATGTCTCGAATCATTACATCAAGGGAGTTTCCTAAAGTTCCTAAAATGTTTAGGTATCGCACTAATACCATTAATTTATAGGAAAGTTATGAATTCCATCTCGTGAAAATGAGTTCCCAGATACTTATCCAGCCATATTCCCAAAATAGGAGTGTATTGAGTGTTCTTATAGATCGCTCTCAACCATATGAATCAAAGAACATAGCTCCACAAATCGGAGTCCACATTTCACTCAGGATTGAGATCTATCACAGTTGATAAACTTTGTTTGATATTCGATTATTTCTCGCAAACAGTACTAGTCAGAAATTTGATCGAACGTCGTGGTCCTGTTTTATACATACAACATTGCCTATGATACTTCCATTTCATGTCTCCCAAATGAATGATCATGATTCAATCATTTTTCAATAAACAAAATGTGAAACTATCAACAGTGTTACATGGATAAGGTTCTGAAACGTTATCTGTTTACTGTAGACACTTTTAAGTTACTCATCTCGACTTTAATCCTCTCGTATGACTCACATACTAAGTCATGATTTCATAAGAGTGACTTAGGGTTTTACTATTTGAATGTTCGATACTATTATATTTTCATATATTCCTAATATCATCAATTGAATCAATCTAGATAATATAAATAATTTATGTTTATTTATTTAATTTATTCTAAATAAATTAATATTATTAAATAATTACAAATTCTAGGACACCATTCCTAACAGTTTCAAGATAGACAAAGTACCTCATATGCTCACGAGGTAGCAAAAACACGAGCCTTCTTCTGTGCGGGTGCGGGAGTTGCCTGAGGTGGCAAAAGAGCAACTGGCGGTGCTCCGTCCTGCTGAGCTGGCCTACCCTGACCTCCACCCTTATCTCGGCCCTGACGCCTATCTCGACCCGAGGTCTCTGCTCACCACCCTGAAACTGATTACCACATGGTGGTGGTTGAGGCTGATGTGGTCTACAATCGGAAGAGCGATGCCCAGAACCACCATAGTGATAACATCTCGGCGGAAGAGTACATCTCCCTGAATGGTAACTGGCACAATTGTGACAATAGGGGTGAGCCGACTGATGCGACCTCTACTAAGATGGAGTCCCTCAACCAGCATGGTCGTTCTGCGCCTTCCTCTTTTGAGAGGAAGTCTGTCCAGTCGCTGTCAACATGCCTTTCTTTTCTGATTATGCTACATTCAAGGAAAGGGTAATTTCAAGAGCCTTCTCATAAGTGTCGGAATACAAGGTGCGCACATTTCCTCTAATATCAGCCCTCAAACCAATAATGAACCTCCTCTTCTTACTCTGAACATCAGTAATCTGTCCCACAGCAAACTTGGACAAACGATCAAAGTCCCTCTCATACTCTATCATAATATGATCTCCCTGCTTGAGGGTTAAAAACTCTACCTCCATCTGATCTCGTAGGTCCTCTAGGTAATACTTATCAAAGAACTTCTCTCGGAACATCTCCAAAGTCACCTTGATAGTAGGAGGAAGTGAGTTGGCAGTTGACTGCCACTAGTAGAAAGCATCATCCACTAGAGAATAGGTCTCACAATAGACCTTCAGGTTATCCGAACATTGGATAAAAGTGAAAGCTCGCTCAACACAGGTCACCCATCTCTCAGCTACTGCAGCATCCACTGAGGTCCCGTCAAACTCTCCCGACACATAGCGCTTATACTCTCTCAAGGTCTTTGGTGTATGAGTAACACCACTCTGATCAACTACCAGATCAGCTGCTCTACAAGGAGGGAGCAACATGCTCAAAAGGCATACCAGCATCCTGAAGTAAATCATAGTAATCATCCTCCTTTATATAAACTCTCCGGCCTCGCCGCGATGGTGTTATAATGAGAATATCATCATCTGGCTCGACATCATTGGGTATCAAGCATCTATAATCCTCCTGATCCTCATAAGACGGCGGTGGCAGAGGAGTAGGGGCTCTGGCTCGACCTCGTCTAGTGGCAACTGCCCTCGCTCCACCCCGTCTAGCACCATGTCTAGGAGGAATATTGCATCACATCCATACAGATTGATAAGCCACTTAGCAAATAGAATCCACTACTCTACTATTAAAGCATAAGTAGCTAAATTATAAAGTTAAGGGTCTAGGAATACCTGGTGCAGCTGATTTAGACGATGACTAGATGATGGACTTGAAAACAAAATATGGAAAACAAGACAAAACGTGCGATGCACGAAGTCTACAGAATCGTTAAGCTCTGATACCAACTGTAAAGACCCGACTCTTTCAAATGATATTAAATAGAAAATGCAAGCGAAAGACTTGAAATAATAATTAAAACCTGTAAATCGATAGAAACGTACTTTAATTTCGAAATAAAATCTGAAATCATAACGTTCAATGATGGGAAGCGCTTCCCTTTTTAAATTTAAACATAAAGCAAGATAACTCGTAAATCCATATAGACAAGAAATCATAAATAGTGTTGCCTATAAGACCTCATAAAATTCATAAGAATGAAAATGAAAGTAAATAACAAGTGTAATCGAATGAGCGGGAAACCTAGTGAAGATAAATTGAATAGAAAGTAACTTTAGAACCCAAATCCAATTTGGATTTGTGTCCAACGAATCCTTCTTCTTTTGTCTATAAATTTAAAATACCATCTCCCCCTCTTTTTTCTCAATACAAAAATTAGAAATACCACTCATTTTTTCTTACCTCTTTTGTCAAATGAATTCAAATTTTCTCACTCTTTCTTTTCTTTTTCTTTTTCTTTTATTTTAATCACTCATACATATCCAACATTTTCCCTTTTTGAAAAAAAAAAGTTTTTTTTTTAATTTTAATTTCCACTCTTTTTCTCTATTTATTTTATCATTCCCTTTTTAACAAAGTATTTATTTTAAAATAAAATAATTTAAATTTATCCAAATATTTTCTTGAATTTTCCCTTCTTTTATCCATTTCTTTCATCATTCTTATTTCACCTAAAAAAAATATTTTTTTAGGAAGATAGGAAGGAATCTAGAATATTCCCCCTCTTTTTAAAAATCTTAATTGGATTAAGCCATTTAAAAAATTGATGTGCCCATATTTTTTTAAATTGTGAGAAAAATGAAAAATGGTAATTTTATCTCTATTTTTTTTATTAAAATGAACTTTAAATTTTAACTAATAGCAGACAAAATTAGGGTCTACAGTTTGAAAATAAACTAAAAAAAAAATATTAATATACTTAAAGCAGATTCATTGATAATGGAGAAAAGATATATGTTTATCACAAAATTGGAGTTTGAATAAAACAAAGGGCCACTTAAAAAGTGAAATCGTTCAGATAGGGTCGTCCCATAGCAGGTTCGAGTCATGGGATCGAACAAGGTTGATCTTTAGCAGGTTGGAGTTGTGCGGTTGAACAGGGCCCCAAGATATTTAATGGCCTGATAAAGTAATATATGTATATTAATGCGCCAATTTTTCTTCAAATTTTATTTTGGTCATTGGCAAATCTGAGTCATTAGCTTTTCTTGTGACATATGGTCCATGGTTTGATTCTCTTGAGACTCATATTGAGTTATATTTTTTGTCATTTTTAATAATAATTAAATTAACATATTTAACAGACAAGCTAATTTTTGTATTTTCATTCATAAAAGTTTAACTTTTCTTTATAATTTTTTCTCAAATTTTTCACATAAAATTTCTTATATAATATAATCTTTTTCTAATTAAAAAAATATATTTTTCATATTTTTTTTAGTATCAATATAATTTTTTTTTTTATGATCAATACCTCAAAATGAAAGTTTTTTTTTAACATACCTAATAGTTACTTCGAAAGTTCACAAATTTCTTTATTTTTAGTATTTCAATTGTTTGTCACGCACAAAATTTGTTAGTGTTTTTTTTAATCATTTTTAAAGTAAGGATTATTTGATAGAAGTGCCAAAACATACTTCGCACCGGACCTTTATTTTCTCAAGAACCACCCTGCATTCGGTAAGGTTCAAATATAAGTTATTGGAGAGAAAAAAAGATGACATATTCATAAAAAAAAGAATATAAAAAGATGAATATATTTAAAATAATATTTCACATTTATTAATATTAGAGGAGATGAGAACAATAATATGATCCTCTCATAGTTATTGTCTTTCGAATGTTAAGAATTTCACTCCCAGATTTTGATTATAATTAGTCTATAAGGAAATTAAGGTAAAGTTTTCAATCAAAATTGTACAATCGATCCATGTTTTTATTTTTTAATTTGAATAAGAAACATTGGGATCATCTCTTGAATTTATCTCCAAAACGATTGTTTATCGCTTTAATATTTTCAATTTATGTCAATCTCTTTAACTTCGCCCCCCCTCCCCCCAACCCCCATTTTTTTAACAGCTTTTTCATTTTCAGCGTATAAAAAGATAAATGGATGGGACGAGGCTTTCTGACATAACAGATGAATTGGTGGAAAACATCCTTACGAGGCTTCCAGTCAAGTCTTTGAAACGATTTAGTTGTGTCAACAAATGGTGGTATAATCTCATTCATCGTCCTTGTTTCATTTCACGACATTATTCCCATCATTCTTCCTTTAATCCAAAGCTTCTCGTCAGTCATAGACTTTACTTTCACGGAATAAAAGGCGATGTTATCTCCATTATTGTCTGAAAATGAAGAAGATTGTTCACATCCATCCATTCCAACTATAATGAAAACAATTATGACATAAACATTATCGGATCTTGCATTAATGGTATTATTTGCCTTAAAATTTACATCGATGGTAAGTATATGAATGATGTTGCATTGTGGAATATTGCAACTGGAGAATACAATATACTCCCTAGATTACAATTCTCTTCTCCACCCAAGGCCTATTTAGAACCCCTTATTGATGGTTTAGGATTTGGTTGGGTTCCTAAGACTAATGAGTACAAGGTGGTCACGGGTTGTTGTGTTTAAGCATGATATCGAAGACTCTAATGATTATATTCATCATGATCGCCCTTCTGAAGTTTATGTGTAGACTCTAAGTACAAATTCTTGGAATCAACTTAGTTTTGAAGTCTCATTTCTGTATATTCCTCTACGTAGTGATCTACCATTATACTCGCAGATTTGTATTAATGGAGTTTGTTATTGGATAAATCAGATTTATATTCTGAACGAGATTATAAGATCGTTTCATTTAACGTGAGAGATGAGGTCTTTGGGACTCTTCAATTACCTGAAACTCAAAATCATAATTTTTTTCTCCCTAGGTTATATGTGTTAGATAGTTGCATCACATTAATGATGGATTATTTTTTTAATAAGAAAAAATCTATCTTTTTGGTTGATATTTGGGTGATGGAAGAATCATGGATCAAGAAATTCTCAATCGGACCCCCTTTCAATGTTTATAAGGGATTTAGACTTGTGAAAGATGTGTTTTTTTTTTGTGGACCAGAGTGATCAACTATCATCCATCAACATCAATTTTCATGAAGCTAAAATTATTGACATTTTAGGGGAGATATACTATAATACCGTTTTGGAATATGTTGAAAGTTTGGTTGTACTAAAAAGGTAACTGTAATTTTTATTATGGCTTGACGATAATTTGTCTATTTAATATGCTTGTGTATTCGATTAAGGGTAAAACACAAATAAGACTCTTGTAATTTTGGTTAAATACATGAACAAATTAAATTCACGTAGTTTTAAATTACATTAATAAGACCCCATTCAACCTTGTTAAATGTAAGAAATATTTTGGGTATCATGAAAAAAACTAAGAACAAGAAAAAGGAGGAAGAATGAAAGAGAAGAGGGGTTTAAAGGTTATGGGAGTATTTTCACGTTAAAAATATAAAAATGTCATTTGTTTAATTTTATTCCTTTTTCCCTTTACAATTTTTGTCTCTCTTATTTCTCAATCTCACATACTTATAATAATTTAATGGAAAGTAATCTTCAATTTAATGGTCCGTTTACTTTAATCTCCCAATCTGAAATTTCAAAATTTCAGTCGTTCCTCAACTATCATATCTATTATTGGCGTCAAATTATATTATGTGGCAATTTGTTTCTATTTTAATTGGCCACGATTCACATTGGTTTAATAAAAGGGTATAAGAAAAAATCAAAGATGTAAAAGTGCATAGATATAGTTTACAATGAGAATATAATAACAAAAATTAAGTCAAATAACACATTTTGAATACATAATTTTATTTATGTCTTTAACTTTGATTAATTTTTAAAATAGTAATTTATAAATTAGTAGAATTAAATAAGTTATTGGCTTAGAAATATATTTTCATATTTAAAATAATAGGATAATTACTGAAATAACATATTTTTACACATTAATACCAAAATATGTGAACTTTGTAAAAATTACTAAAATAGTATAATTATAGTTTAATAAATTTATTAAACAATAGTTCAATAAACTTATTGAACTAAAAAAATAAATATATAATAAATTCATTGAAAATAATTATGAAAAATAATCAAATAGTTCAATAAACGATTGAATTGAATTTTTTTTTTAAATAAAAACAAACAAATTCAATAAAAACACCCATGAAAATTAGTTCAATAAATTTATTGAAATAATTATGCTATTTGAATAATTTTTAAAAAGTTCCGACATTTTAATAATTAATATGCAGATTTATATTATTTCAGATAAATTCTTTAAAATAAAAATTGCATGTCTAGCCCTTCCCATCTGTAATTTTCTTATATTAATAGTTTGAATTTACAAGTAACAAAATAATGAAAATGGGGAAAAGGTTGGAAAAATCTCAACTACAAGCTCTCTCTCTAAAACCAGTCTCAGGTAATAATAAAATTAGATTAAATTTATTTATCCTCAACTATTCTCTAAAATACCCGGTCGATATCTTTCTAACAAAACATTGATAAGATTCTAGATAAAGCCACCAATCATAAATGAAAATCAACCAAATAAATAAATAAACAAACAAGCATATAACTTTTATAAATTATTTGAAATTCGAGAGGGACAAAAATTAAAACTTTGATTTTCGACTAATGTGAACGATAACTCAAGTGGTAATACACATTTCATCTCCCTTCTAATGGGGTGGAAAGGTTGTTTGGTTAAGTAGTCAATTCATAGGTATATGATTTGGTTGGATTCCCGACACAAATGAGTTTAAGGTGGTCAAGGTTTTTTGCTTATATAAAGAGTCATTTCATAGGTATAAAATTGTATCTTCCGTTAACAAAACTTATAGAGAACTCATTTTATTTCTCATTATAAACCGAGACTTTTGTCTCATTTTTATACAGTTTCTCAATTCAAAATTTTCAATATTTCCATTTTAAAGCATACAAAGCAACCAATTAAAGACTTTTCTTGCATTTATTTTGACAACAAACCTGTTAAACACCATATAATTATTGACATGATTTTACTACCATTCATTATTCTCAACAAAATGAACAATTTATTTATTTATTATTTAATCATATATAAATAAGATAGAATCATATAATAATTTTTCTTAAACAAATATCATAAAATAATTTAATTTGTCAAACAACCTCTTACCAACTTTCCAAAATAAATGTTTGATCCATAAAAATATATCTTTTGTGAACATAACTTTAGAACTCATTTTCCTTTTCTTTATAAACCGAGACTTTTCTCTCATATTTTATAACGCAATTCCATATTTAACCCATATTTTTATTTTTTTAGAGCATACAAAACAAGAAATAAAGACTTTTCTCTCACTTTAAAATTGATAACAACCTTTGAAAGAGTATAATTATTGACATGGTTTTAGTACCACACATTCTTCTCAACAAAACAAATATATATATATATATATATATATATATATATATATATATATATATATATTATTTAATAATATATAAATGAGATTTTATCATAGAATAATTTAATGAGTCAAACAACCTCTCACCAACTTTCCAAAATAAAAGTTTGATCCAAAAAACCTATATATTTTGTGAACGAAACTTATAGAGAACTTCCCTTTGTAACTAATCTTTTTATTTTCTAAGAGCATACAAAACCAGGAATAAAGACCCTTTTTTCTCACTTTAATTTGATAATATTTTGTGAAATACAATATAATTATTGACATGATTTTATCACCATACATTCTTCTCATAAAAATGAAAGAAGAAAAGGATACATGTATTGCTTGAAAAAAATATTAATTTACTTAAAGTAGATTCATGGATGATCGAGAACATATATATATATATATATATATATATCACAAAATTGGAGCTTGAATAAAATGAAATGCCACTTAAAAAGTGAAACATTCGGTCAGGGACGGGATGGCCCTTTGCAGGTTCTAGTTGTGCGATCAAATGGGGGGTTAACATATTACATCAAATTGGGGGAGGGGGGACTCGAACCTTCAATCTCAAAGAAAGAGAGTATGTGCCTAACCGATTAAGTTATGCATTAGCAGTTTGGAATATTTTTGGGGTGACATTTAATGGCCTTATAAAATAATATGCGCAAAATTTTCTTCCAATCTTATTCTGACTATTGACAAATTTGAGTTCATTAGCTCTTCTTGTGACCTATGGTCAATGGTTTGATTCTCTTCAGACTCATATTGACTTAATTTTTTTTTTAATAATAATTAAATTGACATATTTAACCGACAAGTTAATTTACATTTTTTCATTCATAAAATTTTAACTTTTCTTTAAAAATTTTCTCAAAAAAATTTCACATAAAATTTCTAAATATAATATAATCTTTTTATAATTAAAAATAAAAATAAATTATAAGATATGTTTTCCTATTAAATTTCTAAGGAACGGTTATGCATTTTGTAAGGTTAAAATTGAAGTTATTGGAGAAAAAGAAAAGATGACATCCATAAAAATAAAAATAAAAATAAAATAGGATACAAAAACATAAAACTATTTTAAATAATATTCATGTTTACTAGAGGAGATGAGAACAATAATATTGTGATTATGATATAGAATTGTACTATATATAGTAGAATGGATGGTTGCATGAGGATAGTGTTTGGGTACAGTTTCTCAGGTGTTGACCTAATTGATCTAAGCACACACCTACCTCAGTCAGTAAATTATTCCCGTTTTGAAGATCGGTTTTACAATGTAAACTGACTTCAAATCCAAAAGCTTGACTAATAGCATTGGAAGCGGGTCCTGGTCGGTATCTTGTGACGAAAAATATTGGCACTTTGGAGAACTGTCAACAAATCAACATGATCCCTCTTAAAAATGAGTGATATGTTGAAGTATTGATATTGGTTGATCCTATGTAAAGAAAGTAGGCCGTGAGCTTCCCATTCATATTTCCAAAAAACAGGGTTTTGTTTAATTGAAACCAAGTTTGGCCAGTATATGTTCAATGCGGGTTCGAGCTGGGTAATCTGTGTTATGTTTTTTTTTTTAATCAGGGAAAAAAAAAAGTTAAAATTCATAATAAATAAATAAGTATAAGATAAGATGATATCATTCTATGAAAAACTTACCAGACTTTTCTTGAATGCGTTTTGTCCGACTGAACCAGTGTACTTATTAGATGGTCCGGTCAGATTGGATGGCCACAATCCATGGATTGTGAAATTGAGGGGTGTTGGGATTATGATTGTTCCAGGAGACGTCTTTTTCAATGCTGGAGGCCATTGAAGGACGAGGTGTTGGATGTCGTAATCTCCAAAGACTTGCACGAAAAACAGAGCTAAGATAAACATTTTCATATTTTAAGAATGTAAAACGAAAAATGTATTGTAAGATTGATTGAAATGAAAGAAGATTATAAGATTGATTGAAATGAAACAAGGTTATATAGGCATTGTTAAAATCAGTCTGTGTATGTTGTAATGAGAAAAGACGAGATTGTGTTTCTATTTCAATCTCAAAAGTAAGTTATCAGTCTCTGTTTTCCAGATTTTATATCACAAATGGAATAATTTCTTACTCTAGTAGTAAGTGAGTTATCAGTCTCTGTTTTCCAGTTTTGATATATTAATGAAAATGGTATTGGTTTACATTATCATAAAAGCTGCAGTTATCAGTCTCTGTTTTAGATGCAAAATTAGAGTAGATATTATTTTGATGTGATATCAAATGTGGAATCTTCCATGTTTTGATAAAAAAAAAAAAAAAATCAGAGGCGACTCATCTTATTGCTCTGTTCTTGATTAATTAATTTCGTCATCTTAGGTATCTTTTGATTTTTGTTTAATTTAATCACTTCTAAAAAAAGACAAGTTTTTTTAGCAATTTCTTTTTTAATTTAGGGGTGAGATGACACCAACACGTTAAATAGATGTTCTTCTTCTTCCCCTTCATCTCTTTTGTTTCTCTCTTGCTTTAATTAGAGTTGTAATCCTAACAATTAATTGTCTACATAAATCATGAAGGTTTCTTTAGTAAAACCAAGATATGTAAATTTAACAATTTTTATTGGTTGAATCAATGATAAACATTGAATTAAATATATTTACATTAAATTTATCACTAATATACATATTAATATATATGGACTTGATTTGGGCTTCATTTTCCCCACAATTTTATACTAACTAGTAATTATGTACATGCGTAATCTTGGAAATCAAGATTGTTGTTACTTAAACTTTGTAACTCAGCTCTAGGATAACATCAGAGATAAACATTGAATTAAATATATTTACATTAAATTTATCACTAATATACATATTAATATATATGGACTTGATTTGGGCTTCATTTTCCCCACAATTTTATACTAACTAGTAATTATGTACATGCGTAATCTTGGAAATCAAGATTGTTGTTACTTAAATTTTGTAACTCAGCTCTAGGATAACATCAGAGAGGGAAAAAATCTCAATCAAACTAAATCTAAAATAAATTACGTTGGGATTAAACTTATCGATGTATAGCTATTATAAATAGTTCATACCTCGATCATATCTATCAATTAAAATAAATTGAGAATTTATAATATGAAATTAGATAAAATTAAAAATAATTAAAAATTTGAGTGACAAATTTAAGATGGAAAGTCTCTTGGCCTCAAATGACATTGTATTAGCCACATGTAGTGGCAACAAATTGCTATTATGGCCACTGGGCAGTAAGAGGGTAGGGGGCACATGCTCCCAAGTTTTTTCTTCATAGTTTTGAATTAACTAGATTTTCCCACGTCCGTCGCACGTGATATGATATTCTATCTAATATAGAATAATTTAAAGGTTTAGTATATTTTTTTTAATTATTAAACTTATTATTATTTTCTATTTAGGATTTAAATTATTGTATATTTTACCAAATTAATGAATTATAAGTAGTTGATTTTCTTAATATTTGAAAAAAAAATATTTTTTTCCTATGTACTACCAAATAAAAACAAATTGTTTGTTTTAAATATATATATTTTTTAAGTTAATTTATTCATTTATAAATTTAATTATAATTCAAGAAATTATATTAGTTTTTTTGGTTGATTTTAAATTTATAAATTTTTATAAATATTTCTTATTAAAAAAATATAAAGTTTATTTTAATATTATAAAATACTATACTTTTACAAATTTAATAAATTATATTTTGTTGTAATTGTTTTTTATATTAACTTAAAGAAACAAATGTTTTTTAGTTATTTTAAAATTAAATCACCATCACCTTTATTAAATTATTTGATAGTTATTCTAATATCACATCCAATTTTACATGTTATGCTTAATTTTTCAACTATTTTATAATTTGATATTGTGAAAGTAATAAAAAGACAATAAATTTATTTTTAAAAAAACTAACAATTTCTTATTAATTGATTGATAAATATTTTAATATTATTATAAAAAAAACGTAAAAAAAATCAAATTAGGTTAATATATGAGAAAAGTCAAAATATGAAGAGAAAAAAAAGTATCATAAAAAATTTAATTTTCTAAAAGTATATGAAATGTGGCATGGAGTTGAAAATAAAAAGTGGTTATAATAATCTAAAAATGTGATATTTAGTAGAAAGTGAAGTATTAATAGCAATGGTATAAATAGTAATTTTGATATTTTAAAAGGGCATATATAATGGCATTGTAGTAATTTTAAGATTTTAAAAAGGATGTAATTGTCTAAAAATGTTTTTCAACTTTCCCCACTTTTATATATTAGAGATATTAGAGATAGAGATATAATTTTAATATCTAAATATTTTAAAATATATACCTATTTTAATTTTTTTTTTTAATTCCATTCACATGATTTAATGTAACATTTCTTAGGATGAGAATAATAAAATTATATTATAAAATAATTTTCTCTTTATTATCTAAAGATGATAAAATTCCCTGCGAGTTAGGGTCCCCGTCCCTAAAGGCGGGAAATCCCTGATTTATATAGGTTAGGGGGGGAATTTTTCCCAATTTATTTTAGACCAGAATACATTCCCCGCCTCCAACTCTAAACCTGATATTTTAATAATATCTTATATATTTTGTTTATTTTTTTTATTGAAAAAAATATTTATTTTCCTTTACACAGTTTATTTTTTGTAAACTATCCATTGATATTTTATTATCGATAAAGTTATATGTATTTTTCTATTATTATTATTAGTGTATAAAATATATAAAAATTAAAATATTACTCCTATTCTCCCATCAATGGTACTTCATACGACGATTCCAATTACAACTTTCAATTCCATTTGCAATGTCATGTATCACACACTTCTTAATCTCAATATTTTCTTGAAATTTTACATTATTGAATCGACTGTTCAGTTCTGTCATTCTTTTTTATTTTTCTTTTGTGGATTTGTTGTAACTATATAATTGTGATGAAAATGTGAAATTATACCATCTATATTTATAAGAAATAATGCTGTTTGTTTATTTAGTTTTTTTAAAAATATTTTAAAATCTTAGTTGACTTATACGACATTTTTTTAGATTTAATTATATTTTTTTAAAGAAGATGTATATTTACAAAATTTAAAAAAACACAACGTTGGTGAATGGGTTTTTTTTTTTTTTTAAGAAAACAAAAAACACTAAAAATAAATTATAATGATACAATTATATTTAAAAAAAAGTACACTTTATATAAATTACTGTTTTACTAAACTTAAGTCATCATAAATTCAATATATACCAATACTTTTAATCCATTAAAAGAGGACATTGTATGCCTAAAGTGTAAGTACTGATGTGTATTTCATTTTCTGTTGAATATATCTACTTTTACAAATATTGTCTTTCATATGTACAAATATCCATATGAGTGTAAATTAAAAGAAATAAAGTAATAAAGATCGAGTGTATAAGTGTCTCCTACCTATATTTGATGTAACTAGGCTTTTAGCACGTTCGTTACACGTGTTACTTTTTTCTTTTAGTTCAATTTTTTTTTATTAAATGGTTGAAGATGGTGACTTGCATTTTTGTTCCCTACACTTTATATTTAAAAGAAAAATGTTAATTAATAAAATATCATATATATAAGCTCTGAGTGTTATGAAATATTAAATGAAATTGAACAAAAGCTACCTCTTCATTTATATAAGGTTAAAAAATTTCCTCTCAAATTTGTGTATAGCTCCACCATTCCTTTTTTATGAGTCTTATTCTTATGATTAATAATTTTAGGAAACTTCAAATTTTTCAATAGGAATATAATTTTAACCCGTATTAAAAAATGAAATATAATAATTATTAAAAAAGAGAGTTGAAAGTAACATGAATGAATCAATAAAATTTAGACAAATATTAAATAAAGGTAATAAATTTTAAATATAAATATAAAATAAGATTAATGAAGCAAGGTTATATAGGCATTGTTAAAATCAGTCTGTGTCTATTGAAATGAGAAACAAAGAGATTTGTGTTTCTATTTCAATCCAAAGTCCTACTCAAAAGTAAGTATGTAAGTTATCAGTCACTATTTTCCAGATTTGATATCACAAAATGGAATCATTTTCTTACAAATTTCTATTTCAATCAAAAGTTAAAACGCAAGTAGTAAGTCTCTGTTTTAGAGATTTATTTTCCACTTTTGAGGTATTATCATAAAAGCTGCGGTTATCAGTCTCTGTTTTAGAGACAAAATTAGACAAGAGATTGTTTTGATTTGATATCAGATGTGGAATCATTCTGCATTATCATTCATTCCTACTCTTAGAAAGTTGTTTCTTTTCTTCCATATTTTGATCAAAAAATAAAGAACAAAAACAGAGGCAGCTCATCGTCATCTTACATACAAGGGTATCTTTGATTTTTGTTTAATTTATTCACTTCTAAAAAAAAAAAAAAGACTAGTTTTTTTTAGAATGGGGGAGTTTTGTTATAACAATTTTTTTATTTTTTTAGGGGTGAGATGAAACCGACACGTTAAATATATGTTATTCTTCGTCTCTTTTGTTTCTCTCCATGCTTTAATTAGAGTTGTAAATCCTAAAAATTGATTGTCTACATAAGTCATGAAGTTTTATTTAGTAAAACTATCTAAAAAGATTGAATCGATGATAAATATTGAATTAAATATTTTTACACTAAATTTTATCACTAATACACATTAATTATTATTAATCACTGATTAATATAATAAAAAGTGTCATATTTATAAATATTTTTCAGAGTTACCATTTTAATAAAAAATAACTTACTATCCAATGAAAATTTCCAAATAAAAATGACAAACTAGGTACGTTTAAGTGAAGAAAAAAATAATCTAAACAATAAAAAATAATAATATATACGTTAAAAAAGAAAATATATGTATGCGACATTAATTCAAGAAAAATGGGTTGGCCCATAATAACACATGGCAGTAAATAAGATCACTCTACTTTGTTTAATGGGCTTTATCAAACTTTTCATAGGCCTAAGATTGGACTTTGGTCTTCGGCCTGTGTAACGTCCCGTTATTTTTGTGATAAATTTTTTTTTTTAAATTTTATTTTAATTTAAGTAATTAAAGTTCATTTATTTATCAGTAAATTAGAATTTAGTAGTTTATTTCGGTTTAAGTCCTTTTAATTACCTTTTTAGCTTATTTTCGTTTTAATGGTATTGATAATTAAAATTACCTTTTTATTTTCGTCTTACCAATTCTCCAATAATATTGTGGAACTACATTCCAAATATTCCTGGTATGATTCCGTAAATGCGTATAGCATTTATATCTCATTTTCCATACATACCTTATACTATACATAAGGTTTACTTTAAATTCTTATTCTCCCAAAGGATGATATTACTAATAATCATAGTCAATACTCATCCATCAACATTATTATAGCGTAAATAAGTAAAGTAAACATACTTTGCACAACATACAACTTCTCAATTCTCCCTTGCATTTATCATAAACATGAATGCATGAGAGCATCCCGTAGGATTTCGCATTTGCCCTTTTATGCGTGAATGAAGGTAATGAGTACATCCCGTAGGATACCATTCAACCTTATGCATGAGGAAGTAATGCGTACAGCCCGTAGGTTACCATTCAACTCCCTATGCATGAAGAAGTAATGCGTACAACCCGTAGGTTACCATTTAACTTCTTTTCTTTCACATTCTTTTTTTTCTCTGAAGGTGATGTGAACTCCACGTAGGGTTCATCAATCTTCCTTCTTTTCTCATTCACTTTCTTTTCTTTTCACTTTCATTCTTTTTCACTTTCATTCTTTTTCATGAATGTTGCGAGAATGGTATGATGCAATATGATATGCTTGCATATCTTTGTAAAAGTAAATAAATAAAATGCGGAATTAAAGTAATCGTAAGCAAGCATAAAGTAAAGGTGTAAAGTAAAGGACAAAATGTAAATGACATAAGATAAAAGTAGATAAGCATCTCGGACGAACGATATGTCGATCGTACTCCGGTATCAATAATAAAATTAGAATCATAACTTAAACGATTAACCTATACCTTCCGGATTCTAAACTTCCAAATAATCCGAGGTTCTATTAACCGTTTTAATTACAAGTTGGATCTTTAACTTCCAATGATCCAATCTTAGTTTCGCATCGAACCTAACTTAGAATCTTCTAAGATTCAATACTTTCCTTGAGAACTTCTAAGTTCTCACTTAAAGGATTAACTCTTAATCCTAAGGGCACTAACTCACAACCCTCTAATCTTAGGTTCGAATTCTAATCTTAGTTTCCGATTCTACAAACCTTCACACTTATTTTCTTTCTATAATTACTTTAAATCCCAACTATTCTCACCTTAATTAAAAGATGACTTTGCTCCTAAGTCCGAAGGAGCGATCAACCACGCGGTTCGAAAACACCTATAATCAAATTATATCGCAACAATCAATAACTAAACCAACTATCGATCAAACACGAATTAAACGTTCAAAACAACGAAAACTCATCAAACCCTCCATTAGAGGCTCTTGGCCCCCTTCAATAATGGGCTTCGGGTTTGGTTTTCCGGCTTTTTGGCAATTTAAATACGTTTTGAGTTGGTTTTAGTCAAATTCGATAATCCCGATTTCAATGGGTATCGATAATTAGCGTTTTCGAACAATAAGCCCTTTCCCGAATTGAATTCAAATAAACATTTATTCATTAATTTCTAACCCATTTTCAATCCCAAAAGGGTAAATTTCAAACGGGAAGGGTTTCGACTGAAACTCGGTTTTAGGGTTTAGGGAAAAGTTTCAAATACACGTAAAACGACTCCCGTAATTACAAACACCGAGTTTCACAACACGAAAATCAAAGGAACCAACAAAAACTCCATTAAAACACTATTTGGAGCTTAGGGTTTCAAGAGAAACTTACCGAGAACTCCTCGGATCTCGAGAGAAACGGACGATGGCTAGGTGGAAAATGATCCTTGACTCGAGGGCTTTCCGATTTATCCTAGCTCGAGTCGATCCGCCGAGAAACGAGCAAAAACCCAAAATTCCACTTTTCCCATTGAAGCCCACGGCCTAGGGAGAGAAAGATGAAGCTTTTTTGGTCAAATTTGGTCAAATGGGCAATTTAAAGAAGAATATGAATAGTGTTTAGATATTTAGGAACTTTGGAAATGACGTTTGCGTCCTTTTTTGACTTTTAACATGTAAATCGAAACCTGATGCTCTTAAATAAATCTAAAGGTGATTAATAATTATTAATTGGTCACCGAAACGAGAAATAAACATTAAAACGATGAAAATGAATTTCGGGCAAAATTAAGTACTAATATCGAAATTACAAAAATAAAATTAAACTAAATACTTGAATTGCAATAAATAAATAAATAAACAATATTAAATAAAATAATTTTTTTTTTTTCACTCCAAAATAACGGGACGTTACACGAAACCCAAAAGAAACCCTTCCCGTTTGAAATTTACCCTTTTGGGTTTGATTTTGGGTTAGAATTTAATGAAATAATGTTTATTTAAATTCAATTCGGGAAAGTGTATAATGTTCAAAAACCCTAATTATCGATACCCATTGAAATCGGGAATATCGAATTTGCTTAAAACCAACTCGAAACACTTTTATTTTGCAAAAAAAAAAAAAACTCGAAACACTTTTAGATTGCCTAAAAGCCCGAAAACCAAACCCAAGGCCCAATTTCCTTGTGAAGGCCGAGAGCCTCTTTGTGGGGGTTTGATGGATTTTCGTCGTTTTGTACGTTTAGTTGATGTTTGATCGATAGTTGGTAAATTATTGATTGTGTGATATAATTCAATTGTAGGTGTTTTTGAACCGTTCGCTTGATCGCTCCTTCGGACTTAGGAGCAAAGTCATCTTTTATTAAAGGTGAGAATAGTTAGGATTTAAAGTATTTTTAGAAAGCAAATAAGTGTGAAAGTTTGTAGAATTAGAAACTAAGACTAGAATTCGAATCTAAGATTAGAGGGAGGTGAGTTAGTGCCCTTAGGATTAGGAGTTAATCCTTTAAGTGAGAACTTAGGAGTTCTCGAGGAAAGTATTGAATCTTAGAAGATTCTAAGTTAGATTTGTTTTGAAGCTTAGGTTGGATCATTGGAGGTTAAAAGGTCCAACTTTTATATAGAACGGTTAATAGAACCTCAGATTATATTGGAAGTTTAGAATCCTTGAAGGTATAGGTTAATCGTTTAAGTTATGATTCTACTCTTATTATTGATACCGGAGTTCGATCGACATATCGTTCGTCCGAGATTACTATCTATTTTACTTTATGTCATTTACCTTACATCCTTTACTTTATGCCCCTTTATTTATGTTTGCATCGACTACTTTAATTCCGCACTTTACTTATTTACTTTTATAAGGATATGCAAGCATATGCATATCATATTGCACCATAACATTCTCGCATCATTCAGTGAAAAAGAAATGAAAGTGAAAAAGAAACGAAAGTGAAAAAGAAATGAAAGTGAAAAGAAACGAAAGTGAATGAGAAAAGAAGGAAGATTGATGAACCCTACGTGGAGTTCACATCACCTTCAGAGAAAAGAAAAAATGTGAAAGAAAAGAAGTTGAATGGTAGCCTACGGAATGTACGCATTACTTCTTCATGCATAGGGAGTTGAATGGTAGCCTACGGGATATACACATTACTTCCTCATGCATAAGGTTGAATGGGAGCCTACGGGATGTCCGTATTACCTTCATTCACGTACAAAAGGGCAAATGCGAAATCTTACGAGATGCTCTCATGCATTCATGTTTATGATAGATGAAAGAGAGAATCGAGGAGTTGTATGTTGTACAAAACATATTTACTTTCTTACTTACGTTATAACAATGATAATGGATGGGTATTGACTATGATTATTAGTAATATCATCCTTTAGAGAATATAAAATGAAATTACCTAGAGTTGGAGGACTTTAGGAGTGATTGGTGTCAAATTAATTGGACACAAATTGAAATGCGAGTTTGAGGTCTATCTTTACTTTTTATTCTTATTATTCTCACTGGGCTTAAGTTGTTAGCTCATGATATTACAACCAATTTCAGGTAATGCTCTTGCTAGAGGCCGTGGAAGGGGAGATGGTGCTGCGTGATCGAGGGATGTTGACCTCGAGATGGACTCGTTGTTGTAAAGTCTATGTAATTATTTTTGTGAATTTTAAAGACTTTGATGATGTATATGTTGTATTTAGCTCATAAGAGTTTTTGATGTGGTTTTTATGATATGAAATATTTGAACTCCTGATTGGGACTTAAAGTCCATGTGATTTTATTAGATTTGAAAAATTAGGATGTAAACAGGTTTTGGCTAGCCAATTTTCAAACAAAACCACGCCAATTTTTCTTAAAATAAAAGACTTCCGCTGTGTTTTCTAAATTAAATTTATTTAAAAGTGTCGGGTCGTCACAGCCTGTTAATATATATGAACTTAATTTGGGCTCCACTTTGCCAACAATTTATACTAATATATATTTAAATCCCGAGGTTAAAAAATATTTTAATTTGTGATTTAAGATTTACTTATAAACTTAAAAAACACGGGAAATATGCTAAAATTACCTCAAAAAAGTCCAAATAAAACTTAACCTTCATTCTTAATATTTATATATAAGTCCCTTTACTACATCACTATTAGGTGAAAAGACTAAAATGTCTGAAAAAGTATTTTACTACAAATCTAAATTTAATAAATAAATATATTCCGAAACTTTTCTCTCACTTTAAAGTTTATAACAACCTTTAAGAGACGACCATATAATTATTGACATGATTTTACTACCATACATTCTTAATAATAAAACGAACTACTTATTTATTTAAAATTTTATAATATATAAATGAGATAAAATCATTGAAAAATTTAATTAGTCAGACAACTTTTCATCAACTTTCCAAAATAAAAAATTGATCCAAAAATTTGTATATTTTGTGAACAAAACTTATAGAGAACTTATTTTGTTCGTCTCTATAAACTGATATTTTCTCTTCTTTGTACAGTTTCTCAGTTCCATTTTTCATCAAGATTTTTTTATTTTTTATTTTATAATCGTCATACAAAACAAGTAATAAAGACTTTTCTCTCACTTTAATTTGATAATATTTTATGAAAGACCGTATAATTATTGACATGAAGATTCTACTACCGTACATTCTTCTTATAAAAAGAAAAAAATTATATATTTATTATTTGGTATTGCAGTATATCATAGTGATTAAAAATACATTATAAAGAAATTCATTGAAAATAAATTTATGAAAAAAATTACTTAAAGCAGATTTATTGATGACAGAGAACAAATATTTGCTATAACAAAATTGGAGTTTGAACAAAACTAAGGGCGGCCACATAATATTTTTCTTAAATTAATTAAAAAAATTATGTGGACTTGATTTGGGCTCCACTTTCCCAACAATTTATATTAATATATTCAAATCCTGAGTAAAAAAATAATAATTCGGTACAAGAATTTAATTTTTAACTTTTTCTTTTCTTTTCGAAATTTGCTTATAAACGTAGAAAACACGCATAATACCCTTTTCAATGAAACTGACGCGTTAAATAATAAATAGATGCCTTTTCATTTCCGTTTTTTCATTTAATCCCTTACCATTTATATCTCTCTTTTGCTGTAATTTGCTTTTTCTTCACGCCCTCTTCACCATTTCTTTGCTTCTTGTTTTTGTTTTCTCTCAATTTCTCTCATTACCATATATATATCTTCGGTTCTGATTTTCTCTCTTTCGAATGTTAGAGTTTCACTTTCAGATTTTAATAACAAGTCTCTCAAGAAATTAAGGTAAAGTTTTTTTTTTTTAATTTGAAGAAGAAATATTATTGAAAGCTCGTTTTTGTTCAAATCTTCTCTTGAATTTATCTCAACGATCATTTATACTGTTTAATATTATCCCACCCCATTTTTTTTAACAGATTTTTTCAGCTTATAAAGAGAGAGATGGATGTGACAAGGTTTTCCGACATACCAGATGAATTGGTGGAAAACATCCTTACGAGGCTTCCAATCAAGTATTTGAAACGATTTAGTTGTGTCAATAAATGGTAGTATTGAAGGGATGATTTACTAAATTAGCGGAATTTATTTAGTAACACAAATTAACACTTAATTTAGGATCTATTAATATCATGCAATTTGTGATAAAAACATGTAGATTCATGCTAGTTTTTCGAAAATTAAAACCCTTTACTTACATTGAGTAAAATATGGAGAATCGGTTGGAGGTTTCTTTACAGCATCAAATCCTCAGCAACACCGGATCTTCTACGCTATATCCCGATCGATCAAACGAAATCCGATTGTGGGATCGAACTTTAGAAGAAATTGGGAAGAAGAAAAATATTTTCTTCCCAATTTTGAATAGGGAAAATCGGCACTCAAGGGGGGAGAGGAGGAAGAGAGAATTCCGAATTTCAAAGGAATTTTAATTGTGTGATTTATGAATGACCCAACCCTCCTATTTATAGGAAAATAGGAATCCTAATCACATTAGGATTAATCTATAGAGATAAATACAAAAAAAAATAAAGATTATCTCTTTCCTTTATCTTGCAATTTCGAAAATGCCATAGATAAATAGGAGATTATTTTCTTTTCTTTATTTTATTTATCTTGGGTAAATAAATCTATATAATTATTATAGGATATAATTCAAACAATTATCTCCTACAAATTATCTCATATGGCCGATTTTATCATAATAAAATAATTAATAAATACAATTTATTTAATTAATTATTTTGGGCCAATTCCAATTGGGTTCATTAATCCAATTGGGCTTGAAACTCTCTCTTAAATGAATAAGTCCAACTTAATTAATTTATTTATTAATTACCATTTAAATAAAATATTTTATTTAAACAATTAATAATATTAATATTTTCTCCCGACTAAATATTATCAAATTATATTTAATTATTAATTTCCATTTAAATAATTTTCATTATTTAAATAATTAATAATAAATATTTTAATTATTAATTTCCATTAAATAAACTCATTATTTAATTAATAATTTTATTGATAACATTTTATTATTAATTAATTAATTATTAATTATTAATTCCGTTCAAATAAAATTTATTATTTAAACAATTAATAATTGTTAATTAATTTCAAATTATTAATTACCATTTAAATATACTCAATATTTAAATAATTAATAATATCTAATTAATAATATTTCATTATTAATTCCATGTTTAAATAAACTCATTATTTAAACAATTAATAATGTTTATATTAATTACCGTTTAAATATACTCAATATTTCAACAATTAATATTGCCTATTTTAAGTAATTCACTTTACTTAAAATTTCCATTTCTTCTACTTCATTTCGCGACTACGATATTTGGGCTAGCATAGGGACCCGATGGACCTATAGATCATGGGCTTAATAATTAGTCAATTAATTGATTAACTCATAATCGTTAATTACTTATTATCTAACTATGAATAATTCCACTATAGATTCATAGTTGAACTCCCCTCACTATAGATGAGTTATGTCCATTTAGTTTATCATTATTTATATCGTGATATAATCCTTCACGTGGAACCCTCATAATTACAGCGAATAAATTTACCGTTTTGCCCCTGTAATTACCGCTTTATCCTTGTGTTCCCGCTGATTCTCCAATAAACTTTATCTTTAGTCGAACTAGAGATAAGGTACTACGTGATCAATAGAAGTCGTGGCGCCACTTGTTCATGTCTCGAATCAAGTACATCAAGGGAGTTTCCTAAAGTTCCTAAAATGTTTAGGTATCGCACCGATACTAGTTAATTTATAGGAAAGTTATGAATTCCATCTCGTGAAAATGAGTTCCCAGCTACTTATCTAGTCATGTTCCCAAAACAGGAGTGTATTGAGCGTTCTTACAGATCGCTCTCAACCATGTGAATCAAAGAACATAACTCCACAAATAGGAGTCCGCATTTCACTCAGGATTGAGATCTATCACCTGGTTGATAAACTTAGTTTGATATTCAATCATTTCTCGTAAAGCAGTACTAATGAGAAATTTGATCGAACATCGTGGTCCTATCTTATACAATCAACATTGCATATGATACTTCCATTTCATGTCTCCCACATGAATGATCAGGATTAGATCATTTGTCTATAAACAAAATGCGAAGCTATCAACGGTGTTACCAGGATAAGGTTCCCAAACGTTATCCATTTATCGTAGACACTTTTAAGTTACTCATCTCGACTTTAATCCTCTCGTATGACTCACATACTAAGTCGTGATTTCATAAGAGTAACTTAGGGTTTACTATTTGAATGTTTGATATTTATATATTTCCATATATTCCTAATATCTTTAATTGAATCAATCTAGATGATATAAAGAACTTATGTTTATTTATTTAATTTATTCTTAATAAATTATTATTATTAAATAATTACAAGTTCTAGGACACCATTCCTAACAATCTCCCACTTGTCCTAGATCTTTGGAGATTTGACTTGTAATTCCAGTCAAACTGGATGACTATCAACTACTTAGCCATGGTAGTCATTTTAATGCTTTATCAGTAACGTTTTCATCTGTTTAGTATGTATTTCCTTTTTCTGATGTTAGTTTCATTAAGTGTAATAGATTCCATATTTTATCGCCATAAAATAAACTCTATTAACTATTGATTTGAAACTATCATCTTCAACCACCTTTCATTTACTAACAACTTAGTAATCACGCGAATCTAGAGTTTAGTTGGTAAAAACTTATTTTACTTATACTTAACTCATTTGATGTTTAATTCGCAAAGGTCTTTTGTCGAATTCTTACATGGAAGTAAATTCATGTTCGAATTTGAGCCCGTACAACTCATAAAATCTCTCATTTTATCTATGTACACTAACATACTATTTGCAATTATTATTTTAGTCACATTGGTTCTAGGATTCTCGAAATTCTTAAGCTCCCACTACAAAGTAATTCTCCATTACTTTCATTTGTTTAATGATTACAATTTTATACTTGTTATTATTTCAAAAATAATGTATAAGTATAAGTGACCATTTTTCAACTCCACTATTGAAAATTCGTGTCATTTTTATTTCACTTATTTTGAACTTTATTCATTGATTTTGAAGTCAATGAGTTTCACTTGGACTTCAAAAGTCCTTTGGTTCGTATTATGACGCTCCCACTCAAATAAAGTTCTATAAGTAGTTTTACCATTTAAACTTTTAAATGACTACTTGTTTTATTGTGAAATAAAATCATTGTAATTCTTTTCTATCTTAAGTATGGTTTAAACTTTTTCGGGATCACCGATTTCTGAACTTTTCTTTGATAATTTGTGAATTCAATTATTCACTAATTATTACTCTCTGATTTCTGTTTTGTTTATTCCATATAGTTATTACCTTTAAAACATCCTTTTAAATAACTGAATGTTTGGAATATAAGAAATCGATTTAATGTTTACTTATCACTTAAGTCCTAACATCTAAATGTCCAACTTTAGTGATGTTTAAGTCTAGTTATCTTTGATAAATCAAAGATATTTGATTTTACTTATCTCATAAGTTCGTGGATTAATATGGTTATCATCTCAAATTCCTTGAGAACCATCTTTAAGAGATTAATCCCTCTAACTTATTTAAGTAATTTTAGACTTAAGTTTTTAAACATTTTTAAACCTTTATAACTCATTTAGATATTCCGGAGTTTAGAATTTGGATTTGGAATTTATTTGTTTTATATTAAGTATTTTGAATAACCATCCAATCACACTTTGGAACTTTGTAATATAATTGTAAAGGAATATCTACCTAAATAACTCTTATTTAAAATATTCCCAAACTTGGTTCATACGAAATGAGAACCAATAGTTATTACATAATTCAAAATAAAAACAAATTGATAACTAAACTAAACTCGAAAACTATGGTTTGGGAAGAGAAATATTTTCTTCCCTTTTAGACTATTGTAAAATCGGTTACGAGAAGAATAGGAAGAAGAAGAGTTTTCAATTTCGAAAATTGAAATTAGAAGCTTTTGAATGAACAACCAAGACGTTTGTATTTATATGCAAAACAGTTTTCCAATCGAATTAGGAAATACTATTAAAATAAATACAAGATAAATGCCAAGAATAAAATCAAATTTTATTCCTTATTTATCTTACGTGCCGATTTTATGTGTATAAAATCAATAAGAAAAACTAATTTTTCTTTGTTTTAATTTGTCTTTGGTTAAACATTCTTTTATATATTTATTTTAGACAAAATAATTCAATAATTATTTCCTAAAATATCATACATGTGCTGATTTTGGTATTCAAATAATTTTAACCAAAATTCTATTGAATTCACTAATTCAATTCTAGATTCTTCCTTATTAATAAATCTTATTTATTAACTCTTGATATTTATTTCAATAAATCAATTATTTAAATAAAATATCATATTCCGATTTTGTATATTATTAATAAATATTTATTATTTTCTATTTAAATAATCGACTTTATTTAAATTAATAATAAATATGTTATTTACTATTATCCTTTTAAATAATCGCTATTATTTAAAATTAATAATAAATGTTTAATTATTAATTTCCATTTAGGTAAACACATTACCTAAATAATTAATAATTATTTATCAATAATATTTTTATTATTAATTACCATTTAAATAAACACATTATTTAAATAATTAATAATAATGATATTAATTTCTATTTAAATAAACTCATTATTTAAACAATTAATATTGTCATTTATTTAAGTAAACTACTTTACTAAAATTATTCATTTCATAGTTCTCATCTTTCAGTTTGTTCTTTCCAAGTATGGTGACTAAAACAGATGCTATATTACTGAAATTTAAATAAACTCTATCTTAATAATCTAATATGCATTCAACATTCAAATACACGAAGTTTCGACATAAAATTAAATATGATGCATGAATGCGAACATATTAATGAACAGAAAAGCCCTAAAACATGTTACTATGTCACGATATTTTAATGATACCGGTGAAGTGCCGTCGAATGATAGGTCGGTTACCATCATTAAACGAGATGCCACTCGAACAATTGACAACTCCGAATAACTCATATTCTTATGTCATTGTTTACCGTGTATTTGGTCCAGGAGTTTTGATAACAAAATTTATCAAATTTCTTTTAAGTGTGACCCACTAATTTAGTCTTTTAAATAAAATTGAAGAGTGTCTACGAAGTGTAGATTCATCTTCAATCAATCTCATTTAAAATTCTTTATCCTTTTAGGAGACCCAACTTGATATTGATTTATACAATAAACCTTCCTATGGGAATGAACACCCGCAGCAGGTGTTACAGAGGCCATGTATAAATCTCACGTTTCGAGCCCATTAGTGGAGACCATAGGATACATTGACATGTTTCCTTCTCCCACTTAATATTTTGAGTTAGGGTTTCATAACTTAGACTAATTCAGGCTAATTCATTAATCCAAGTTTTATTTAACCTAATCAACTTTAACTCTTAAATTGGTTAGATTAATTTTATAAAGTGATTGTTCAAGTTTTCCTAATTTAAACTAATCACATTATGCGCCGTCTTAATAATTTTGATTTATTAATTTGAACTTTTCTCCCGGATCGCTCCCAGTTAGAGGCGCCCGTGTGTAGGGGAACTTTATGAAACCTCATCGCTGGGCGAGCTTTCTCGTCGAGATCCATTCAATTCAATTAATCTCAATTATTAATTTTTAATTAACCCTTAATTAAAAGTTTCTATTTGTTTATCTTATATGAATTTTGGCCCAATTGTTTAAACAATAATTCCATATTACAAATAATTCATTTAGTTTCTATTCAACTTTTAAACTAGATTTAACTTTTGAATTTTAACTAAATAAGCATGCTTTTAATTCTAAAACAATTAGAATATAATTTTCGATAATAACATTTATAAAATAAAATTATAGCATGCTTCACATACATTAGCATATAATAACACATATTATATCATGATGCATGTATGTACAATTAATAAAAATCATACAACCTATGGTGGGATTTTCTACATGACATACTCTTATGCATGAATATTATTTAAAACAATTATATCATACATATAAACAATTTAAATAATAAATAGCTAAATTGACCGGTATTCTTGGCACTATTTCTAAAACGGAAAATTAAAATTACAACTTAATTAAATCTTCCATTGTAGAATTTGAGGCTTTAACTTTCTCTCTCCTCCATGGTGTAGGCGTGGGCATGGGTATTTATGGGGTAAATATTATCTCCTTAATATTTCCATAAATACTTGTTTTAAAATAATTATCTTTTAATTATATGGAAAAAATAAAGAAAATATTTTCCATGTAATCTTATATCAATTTCTAAATTCATAATTTAAGATAGGGATATAATCTTTAAAAGGATTTTATCCTTATCTTAAATATTTAAATTTTTAAATTGAGATAACAAGATAATTATGTTAAAATATCTTACCATATCTTACCTTATCTTTTCTTTATCTCCTCTTTGGGCGTGGACCTCATGGAATGGTGGAAAAAAAAAATTTCTCCTCTTCTCCCTTTGATTTAGCCGATTTTTGCCTCCTTTGGTATGGGAAAATTACAAATTTTTCCTATACCCTAAAATTAGGGTTTACAAATTTTCTACTAAAATTTAAAATCCTAAGTGCCTCAAGAATACCTAAACAGTCAATTAGCAAACCTCCACAATTTATATAAACATACATAAAACGATTTTTATGCAACCCACCAAATTTTCGAAAAAACACAAATTTGCATGATAATTAAAATTAGCTCTGATACCAATTGAAGGGATGATTTACTAAATTAGCGGAATTTATTTAGTAACACAAATTAACACTTAATTTAGGATCTATTAATATCATGCAATTTGTGATAAAAACATGTAGATTCATGCTAGTTTTTCGAAAATTAAAACCCTTTACTTACATTGAGTAAAATATGGAGAATCGGTTGGAGGTTTCTTTACAACATCAAATCCTCAAGCAACACCTGGATCTTCTACGCTATATCCCGATCGATCAAACGAAATCCGATTGTGGGATCGAACTTTAGAAGAAATTGGGAAGAAGAAAAATATTTTCTTCCCAATTTTGAATAGGGAAAATCGGCACTCAAGGGGGGAGAGGAGGAAGAGAGAATTCCGAATTTCAAAGGAATTTTAATTGTGTGATTTATGAATGACCCAACCCTCCTATTTATAGGAAAATAGGAATCCTAATCACATTAGGATTAATCTATAGAGATAAATACAAAAAAAAATAAAGATTATCTCTTTCCTTTATCTTGCAATTTCGAAAATGCCATAGATAAATAGGAGATTATTTTCTTTTCTTTATTTTATTTATCTTGGGTAAATAAATCTATATAATTATTATAGGATATAATTCAAACAATTATCTCCTACAAATTATCTCATATGGCCGATTTTATCATAATAAAATAATTAATAAATACAATTTATTTAATTAATTATTTTGGGCCAATTCCAATTGGGTTCATTAATCCAATTGGGCTTGAAACTCTCTCTTAAATGAATAAGTCCAACTTAATTAATTTATTTATTAATTACCATTTAAATAAAATATTTTATTTAAACAATTAATAATATTAATATTTTCTCCCGACTAAATATTATCAAATTATATTTAATTATTAATTTCCATTTAAATAATTTTCATTATTTAAATAATTAATAATAAATATTTTAATTATTAATTTCCATTAAATAAACTCATTATTTAATTAATAATTTTATTGATAACATTTTATTATTAATTAATTAATTATTAATTATTAATTCCGTTCAAATAAAATTTATTATTTAAACAATTAATAATTGTTAATTAATTTCAAATTATTAATTACCATTTAAATATACTCAATATTTAAATAATTAATAATATCTAATTAATAATATTTCATTATTAATTCCATGTTTAAATAAACTCATTATTTAAACAATTAATAATGTTTATATTAATTACCGTTTAAATATACTCAATATTTCAACAATTAATATTGCCTATTTTAAGTAATTCACTTTACTTAAAATTTCCATTTCTTCTACTTCATTTCGCGACTACGATATTTGGGCTAGCATAGGGACCCGATGGACCTATAGATCATGGGCTTAATAATTAGTCAATTAATTGATTAACTCATAATCAGTTAATTACTTATTATCTAACTATGAATAATTCCACTATAGATTCATAGTGAACTCCCCTCACTATAGATGAGTTATGTCCATTTAGTTTATCATTATTTATATCTGGTGATATAATCCTTCACGTGGAACCCTCATAATTACAGCGAATAAATTTACCGTTTTGCCCCTGTAATTACCGCTTTATCCTTGTGTTCCCGCGATTCTCCAATAAACTTTATCTTTAGTCGAACTAGAGATAAGGTACTTCGTGATCAATAGAAGTCGTGGCGCCACTTGTTCATGTCTCGAATCGGGACATCAAGGGAGTTTCCTAAAGTTCCTAAAATGTTTAGGTATCGCACCGATACCGTTAATTTATAGGAAAGTTATGAATTCCATCTCGTGAAAATGAGTTCCCAGCTACTTATCTAGTCATGTTCCCAAAACAGGAGTGTATTGAGCGTTCTTACGGATCGCTCTCAACCATGTGAATCAAAGAACATAACTCCACAAATAGGAGTCCGCATTTCACTCAGGATTGAGATCTATCACGGTTGATAAACTTAGTTTGATATTCGATCATTTTCGTAAAGGTACTAATGAGAAATTTGATCGAACATCGTGGTCCTATCTTATACAATCAACATTGCATATGATACTTCCATTTCATGTCTCCCACATGAATGATCAGGATTAGATCATTTGTCTATAAACAAAATGCGAAGCTATCAACAGTGTTACCAGGATAAGGTTCCCAAACGTTATCCATTTACTGTAGACACTTTTAAGTTACTCATCTCGACTTTAATCCTCTCGTATGACTCACATACTAAGTCGTGATTTCATAAGAGTAACTTAGGGTTTACTATTTGAATGTTTGATATTTATATATTTCCATATATTCCTAATATCTTTAATTGAATCAATCTAGATGATATAAAGAACTTATGTTTATTTATTTAATTTATTCTTAATAAATTATTATTATTAAATAATTACAAGTTCTAGGACACCATTCCTAACAAGTATAATCTCATTCATAGTCCTTATTTCATTTCACGACATTATTCCCATCATTCTTCCTTTAATCCAAAGCTTCTTGTCAGTCATACACTTTCCTTTCACGACACAAAAGACCATAATATCTCCATATTGTCTGAAAATGAAGAAGATTGTTCACATCCATCCATTCCATTCTATAATGAAAACAATTATGGCATAAACATTATCGGATCTTGCATTAATGGTATTATTTGCCTTAAAATTTACACCGTCGATGGAAAGTATATGAATGATGTTGCATTATGGAATATTGCAACTGGAGAATACAATATACTCCCTAGATTACAATTCTCTTCTCCACCCAAGGCCTATTTAGAACCCTTATCAATGGTTTAACATTTGGTTGGGTTCCTGAGACTAATGAGTACAAGGTGGTCATGCACTACAAAAAAACTGTCAATTTACGACCATAAAATTGCGACCAAATGGTCGTTTTTAGGGTATAATGCGACCAAAAAAGCGACAAAATGGTGGTGGCCAAAAAGCTGGTCGGTCCTGAATTTGGGCGACTGGATAGTCACAAATTTACGACCAGAAACGTTTGGTCACAAAAAAGTCAACCTTTTGAAAAAACGACCAGATGGTCGCTTAAAAAGTGACCATCTGGTCGTAATTTATGTTGAAGATAAGTGACCATTTGGTCACATAAAAAAGTGACCAAATGGTCGTATTTCATGTGACCAAATGGTCACTTTTGGACTCAGTCAAAATACGACCAGATGGTTGCCTAAAAAGTGACCATATGGTCGTAATTTATGTTGAAGATAAGTGACCCATTGGTCACATAAAAAAGTGACCAACTGATCGTATTTTATGTGACCAAATGGTCACTTTTGGACTCAGTCAAAATGCGACCATATGGTCGTTTTCTTGAAATAAAATGCGACCATATGGTCGCATGTAAGAATTTGTTTTTGTTTTTTTTTTAAATTTAAATTTCAATAATTAGTTAATTAATTATTAATTATTTATTTAATTAAGATTAAAATTTAATAACAAAAAATTGGAATTAAAATAAAAATATATATATATCAAATATTAAAAAAAAGTTTTATACAGACGAAAGCATCCTAGAACTACTGCGGAGGGGCGGGGGGTGGCGGAGGAGGTGTCGATGATGACTGGCCGCCGTCTAGGGATCTGAAGTACGCGGCCAAAGCTGCTGTCACCTGGGCCTCGACCCGTGCCTGCATGTCCACCTTAATCGCAGCGACTCGAGAAACGAAGTCCTCGCGCATAGCGTCTATGTCCGCGCGCAGCTGCTGCTCAACCGGAGAGGGGTCGGAGCTAGTGCTCGCTCCGCTGAGGCAGAGGCACATCTGCGTAAAGGCGTCGCCCGTACGAGCCGAGCCCAGGAACTGATCCATCAGGACGACCTCCAGCAGTTTCCAAGAACGCCTCTCTACGGTCCTCTTGAGTCGGTTGCGAGTCTGGTGTAGGCAACCGCTGACTCAAGGACTCCGTGAAACGTTCCTAAACATTTAAAATTCAGAAAATAAAATAGTTAATATATAAGTTAGGAAAATTTAAAAGAAAAAATAATAATTGAAAAAATTATTAAATACCTGAACTGCTTTCGCCTTATTGTCAACAAACGTCCCGTCCTTCTTTGTGTGAAGAACGCGGTGCAGCTCATCGGGCGGGACGGGGCGCCCGTGCTTCGCTTCCTAAAAATATTAAAGATTGAAGAATAAAACATAATAAATTAATAACTAATTGAAAAAACAAAACGAGAAAAAAGTACGTAAGTAAGAAAACGACAAAAAAAAAACTTACCAATCGACGATGGTGCTCGTCGTGTGTCCGGGCCCCAGCTGTGTGTTTGGTGGGATTCTTAGCGCGGTTGGCCTTATTCCTGCATGACACTGCCTTGCCCTCAGGAGTGCTCAAGCTCGCGATAAGCAGCGCGTGGTCCTCGGGGCTCATCCACACGGGGCGGTTTGCTGCTTGCTTTCTGCGCGCCCGGTACATGAGGTCCTTGAATCGATCCCGGACGTGACTGTCCCATAGGGGGAACAATCTACCGTCCGTGATATCAGGATCGATAACAGGAAACTTGCCCTGAAAAAATTGAAATAAAAAATTGTTAAAGTAATAAATTTATTTCTATAAATTTCAAAATTAATTAATTATAAAAATAAATGATGTTTTTTACCTTCCAGTTGTCTTACATCCGACGTTTCTCCGTCGTCGGAATCTTCTGCCAGCGAAGGTCGCTGGTAGAGGCATACTCTGGAGGACCTCGCAAAACCGTTTTGAAACGGTTGTATGCGGCTGTACTCTACAAAAACATAAAAATTATTGTGCTATTAGAAACTATTAGTTAACGGAAAAAAAAAACACTTTGAAAAAAGTTTAAAGGCTTAAAAATTAAGTAATTAAAACAATAAACAAAATTACTTACGTATCCCCTTCAATTCGAAGGGTAGAGTCTGCGGCCCGAGACGGCTGCGTGCATGAAGTGGAGGGGCCAGCTGGATCCGACCCTGATGCAGACCCGGACGCATACCCTGATGCAGACCCTAATGTTAAGCCGGGAATAGTGGCCAGGGAGTCCTGCGTCAGTCGTGGTATCGCAGACTGGGTCTCAGGGACTGCATCATCGAGCGTGGCAGCAAGTCCCGCCTCGTAACCAAGAGGATCTCCAACTCCTCTGTAGTCAGGTTCGCATCATGGGCAGCGGCAGTAGGCGGCTGTGGAGACGCCTCGTCACCCGCGTCATCACGCTCGTCTGACTGGGGAGGACGTCATCTGCCCGTCATACTCCTACAACCAAACTAAACTAATTTAATACTAATTACGTAATTAAAATATTGAAATAAATTAAATTAATTAATTAATGAAATAATCTAAATTAAATTGATTAAATAATGTAAATTAAACTAACATAAATTAAGTAAATAATTTAAAATAAACTAATTAATTAATTTGAATTAAAGTAAATTAAAATTAGATTAATTGAACTAATTAAAGTAAACTAATTAATTAATTTGAATTAAAGTTATTAAAGTAAACTAAGTAGTGAAGAATTAAACTAAAATTAATTAAATTAAAGTAAATTAAGTAATGAAGAATTAAACTAAATTAGATTAATTGAACTAAAATTAATTAAATTAAACTAACATTAATTAATTAAAACTAAAATAAACTAAACTAAGTAATTAATAAACTAAACTATGTAATTAATTAAAGTAAACTAAGTAATGAAGCTTTCAATTTAACTAACATTAAATTTAACTAACATTAATTAAATTTAACTAACATTAATTAATAAAACCTAAACTTAACTAAACTAATTAATTAAATTAAACTAAATTAAAATTAGATTAATTGAACTAAAATGTATCAATTAATTAAAATAAACGAAATTAGATTAATAAACCTTAAGTAAACTAAGTACTTAATTAAACTAAATTACATTAATTAAAATAAAATTAATGAAATTAACAACATTAAACTAAACTAATTAAATTTAAACATAAACTTAAACTAAAAATAACTAAAAACATAAACGAAACTAACCTCGTAATAGAAACCGGGATTGGAGGTTTAGGGTGTTTAGGTTTAGAGTAGGAACGGGGAACGGGAACGGGGGAAAAACAACGGGGAACGGAACGGGAGAAAGAGAGAAAAGAAAGAAAAAAGAAAGAGAAAGAGAAAGGAAAGGAAAAGGAAACGGGGGGAAGGAAACTGTTCTGATTTTAAATCAGAATTTGCGACCAAATGGTCGCAAATATGTAATAATGAACAGAAACGAAAGGTCGCGCGTGCTGGGGAAAATACGACAAGATGGTCACATTTTTAGAGATATTTGCGTCCATCTGGTAGCATTTATTTAAAAAGCGACCATTTGGTCGCCCAGTTACCATTATCAAGAACAGCTGTCATATCACGAGTCCCATCAAGAATTGAGACCATCTGGTCGCAATAATGAAATTCACCGCCAAATATTGTGACCAGATGGTCGTAATGTTTAAATTCACAGCCATAAATTTCATGAGAATTTAAATTTACCGCTCAGATTTGCGACCATATGGTCGTAATCTGACTTATATTTTTTTTAAATATAATTATACTTTTCCAAAAATGTGACCATTTGGTCGCCTTTCCCTTCTAAATTACTACCATGTGGTCGCAAATATTAATATATATATATTTTTTAAATTGGGTTACTTTGTGGAGTTTTACTCTGTTAAATTTGGTTACTTTCTGATATTTAGATATGAAGGGAACTCTTGTTTCCATGTTGTTATATTTGATCATAGTGCTTCTGAAATCCAATATCCAATCAAGGAAAAAAAGTGATGTTTAAAAGTGAGCAGATTGAAGATGATGATGATTCTGTCCAAATATTTGACCATGTGGTCGCAAATATTAATATATATATATTTTTTAACCATTCATTAGAAGAAATAGTTTTAATTAATAAACACATACACACATTGAATAATCAAGTTAATGAAATATCTAATTCATCATCGTCTCCAAGAAGTCCGTCACATAAAGTCTTCTTCTTCTTCTTCTTCTTCTTCTTCTTCTTCTTCTTCTTCTGTTTCTTCATCGGATTCATCGTCTCGAATAAATTCAGCATCAATGTCACGTGCGTGAGAAGTGGAAGCATTTGTATCATCATCATCATGCAATGTTATCGTCCCATCATTCAAAGGACGAACAGTACTTGCATTCTGACCATCGTCGATTGCACGACATCTTATCTCATCTTCTTGAAAAGCAACAGCTTCCTCTGCATGGTCGTCTTTCTCGGACAAGTTTTCTTCTACCTGGCGTGGTTTAACTTTACAAACAACTAACCAATCTGTCAGATCTCGTCTATTAATCGGATAGTTCAGGTAATAAACTTGAATCGCCTGTGAAGTTAGGACAAACCTATCAGCGGTGCGCATATGCTTAGACTTGTTTACCTCAACGATTTGTAAATGATCAATCTTACGGACTTCGCCTCGTTTGGTTGTCATTTATACATTTATACATTTCGCCACATTGATTGTACACCACCCATATCGATGACCACCGTCGTGGGATAATATCTACTGTTTAAGCTGAAGAGAATTGAAATGTCGTAAACAATTGGGATTTATATCTTTGATCTCATTCATACACGCCTCAAACTTACGGACTTGATGTTGTGCTCCAACTCCATAGACCATACTTTTCAATTGCCTATTTTTATATTTGTGATTGAAATTTCTCGCGATATGTCGTAAAGAAATCTGTGATGTACTATTGGCTCCGCCCAACCATTATCTGCATCATTCAAAGCAGCTATAATTCCCTTGTGCCTATCAGATATCAAACATATACCCTCCCTGTCAGTAGCCTTATGTCGCAAATGCCATAAAAACCAACCCCATGAATCGGATCTCTCCTCCTCAACAATAGCAAAAGCGAGTGGAAAGATGTGTCCATTCGAATCAATAGCTGTAGCAACCAACAATTACCCTTTATATTTCCCTGTTAAAAATGTCCCATCAATTTGTATAATCGGTCTACAATGTTTCCCTCAATCACTGCACCAAATGCCCAGAATACCATTTCAAACATCTTATTTCCTATTTCTTCCAAGCCTCCACTGAACCACGGTACCAAAGTTTGTCATTTTTAGAATATTCATCTACTTTGGTAACAATTTATAAGAATCCTCAAAATTCCCATACAACATTTCTTCTGTCTTTCTCTTCCCATCCCACATCATCCAATAATGCACATTATACTCGAAAAGTTTGTTCAAAATTTCTTGTAAAGAAACAATTTTAACTGTTGGGTCGTTCTTGGCAAGTTGTTTCACTTCATTGGCAATGAATTTCGAATCAATTTGCTCATGATCTTGTGAATAATTCTGAAAAATACAAGTATGGACACCATAATATTGTGTTATTTGCCACTTTCCATGGGATTTTCGAGGTAATGCATGAAGCCTCCATTGCCACCCATTTCCATATTGCTTACATTGAACGACCCATAACTTTTTGTTCGATTGCACTACATTAAAATGATGATGGTCAAGTATGGCATACCTCTTTACAACATTTTTAACATCCTGTTTCGAGACATAAGTCTTTCCTTTTTTCAACTCGGCAGATCTTCCTTCTTCTCCATTTTCTAAACCTAAGGCAGCCATTGAATTTATGTAATCCATGTCTAATTCAGACATGGAAGGTGAAGGAACCTCATGTAAACATCCATCGCCCTCTTCAATATCTTCTTCATGAGTAAACATGTCTATTTCAACATTTTCGTCATTCGATGCTGGTATTGAATAGAAACGACCAAATGGTTTGCATACCCCCGTCACATTATTATCTATATCTTCTATTCCAACATCATCATCATCATTATCTTCTACCTCCTCACTCTCACTCACTACAGTTCGAAAACTACCTGACATATGACTCCCAACACTCGGTATTGTAATGAACAATTCTACTAGGTGTTGTGGAGAAGGTGAGCAATTCATCATAAAAGTGAGATCATCTTCACTACGAATAAATAGTGGCACAAACCATTAATTACCAGAAGGTGTTCTTGACTCATATCTATAAACAAATTCCAACCAAGGTGAACTTCTATCTAAGTCAAGTTTTTGGCATACACCCTCAATGAATGAATCAAACACAATACTACTACGAACAATCAACACTCGACTTGCCAGTTTATCATATTCAATCCCATTATTTCTTTCAATTATACTTCATTCACAAAACACAATAATGAAATGAATCTATCATTCATTAGATCAATCCAAAACCTAAACACACAATAATAGATAAATTCAATAAATATACAAATTTACTAAATAACATTTTCTATCACACTTTCTTATCAAAAAATTCAAATCCCTAAATAACATTTTCTATCAAAATCATGCAAAAAATTATAATAAATTAATCTAAATAACATTTTCTATCACACTTTTCTATCAAAAATTTCAAATCCCTAAATAACATTTTCTATCAAAATCAGGGCAAAAATTATAATAAATTTAAAAACTTACCAATATTCTTGAAATTGATTGAGATTGAAAAATAGTGCCTAGAAGCAAGATCAATCTTGCCGGAAACGAACAAAACCAACCTACAAATTTGAAATCAAAATATCTCAAAATCTCAACCAAATTAAAATTTGAGAGAAAGAAATAAAAAATAATTACCTACATTATCAAAATACATGAAAAACTCACCTTTATCACTTGAAAATTTTCCGGATCTGAAAGAGAAAATGCTAGGGTTTGAGAGAAAATGTTGAGAGAAGAGAATCTGTTTTTTTCCAGCAAAAGGAACACCTTAGTCATAGGCGTTCTGGTTATTTTATTCAAATGAATGTGTAGTCAAAGACTATGCATTCACCTTTGGATTAGGACAGGTGGGTGGAGACGTTTAATACCAAATGGTCTATGCGCTTGGTATTAAACGTGTCCACCCATCTGTCCTGGCAGTCCGTGCCAGTCAGCTGCCAGTTATATTCCACATGGGATACGTAGTCAAGGACTACATATTTGAACATTGACTGATCAAAACAGGATGCTTTTACTAATAAATTCTAGGTTAGGTTTTTACCCAATTTTTTTTTAAATTTGGGATGCCTCACCTAATTTATCCCTATATCAGAGGAAGCGTGAAAGGTGGACATTATTACAAAATGGAATTGATCAAAACGTTGGGAGAAACAAAACCTTTAAAAAAAAACTTCTTCTTCTACATATCTTGAAGGTGCGATTCTGAAAACGAAGAGACTATCAAAGATTTCAGGTAAAATTTGTTTATATCGACAAGAAAATTAAAGATTGTATATTAAAAAAAATTGTTGGGTGCAGAACATTTTCGATTGACAATAGGTTTTGAATGATTGAAGAAAGTAACAATTTTTGTGAAATAATAGTTACCATTATTATACAGGTATCAGAGGAAGAATATCAAGAAGCAAAGAAGGGAGAATTAACAAGGTATAATCTTTTTTTATATAATAATAAAAAAAATTGTAAAACTTAAAAGAACTCCATTAATGATGAGTGAACTCTTGAAAAGGTACAATTTTTTTTTTGTTCTGATGAAACCTTTAGAGGTTTTATGAAAAGTCATAAGCTTTAATATATTTCAAAAAATTAAAAGGTGATGTTAAACCTGACAATATAATAATTTCCGAATTATTTATATTATAAGAACTATATAATATATAACATTTGGATAGAGATGACAGAGAACAAATATAAAACAAAAATGATCAGTGCAAGAGGATCAGATGGAAAGAAAAGGGGACTTCCAGAGGAAGCAGATGCTGAAATACACAAAAAAATTGAGGAAAATGAAATTTCGAATGATGATTCGAAGTCAGAATATGAAGAAGAGGAGGAAGTTAGCAATGATAAATCAAGCGAGGTACTATATAGTAGATTTAAAATTGAGAGTAGATTATATAAAACTATACATGAATACCGAATAAAAATAATGTACAGGTTGAAATTGACGATGATAGCATGAAGTCTGAAGTAGGAGAGAAGATCTAAAAAAAGATTGACACAAGTAAAAAGATTGACACAAGTAAAAAGATGGAAATGCATACAAACAGTATTGAACCAAAAAATAAGGTATCTATTACTATCATATTTTCAAGTTATTAATTATGTACTGTACAAAAGAGTTGATATAAACAATTTTCATAAACATAGGGTCTTGTGTTGCTTCATGATAAGGATAGCTGGCAGGAAAACTAGCTTGTGAATGTCTATTGCAAAACTAAAGTTATCGGTAATGTTGAAATCTAAACTTAGTATAAGAAAACGAGAACCGGTGAAAAGGTCGTTTATAAGAAACTTCATGCGTTTGCCTACTACAAAGTTTCCATCACAGCTACTGCTACACATCGTAAGAAGACGGGTGAAGAGTGATAACCCAAATGTACTAAAGTTTAATTTGGAAGGGAACATCGTGGAGTTTGGGCTGAAAGAATATTGTATGATCACAAGACTGAAATGTTCAAGAGTGATGTTCATTGATTTAGAGAAGCTACAATCAAGCACGATAGTAAACAAATTCTTCAGGAACTATAGAAACCCAATGTTAGTGTAACGTCCCGTTACTTTTGGGGGTGAATTTATTTATTTATTTATTTTAATTTAAGTATTTAAGGTTAATTTAAAAGTAGTGATTTCGATTTTAGTAGTTATTTTCGTCCGAAATTCTTTTTAATCGTTTTAATACTTTAAATTTGTTTCAGTTGTATTAATAATTATTAATGGGCCAATTAATAATTATTAATCACCATTAGGCTAGTTTAAATGTTTCGGGTTTTGTTTTAAAGGCTTAAAGCAAATAAAGGACGTAGGCGTCATTTCCGATTTCTTAAATATCTAAACACTATTCATCCTTCTCCTTTATTAAGCCAAAATTAGACAAAAATCATAAAATTTCTTCTCATTTTTCATCCCAAACCCGTAGCTTAGAGAGAAAAAAAGAGGAGAGAGAATTTGTCACCCCGGCTTCGTTTCTCGACTGTTTTCATTGTGCCTTAGCTCATTGGAAAGCTCTCGAGACGTACTTTCTACTCATCCTAACAATCGAGGTTTTCGCTCATTTTCTCGAGGCCTTAAGGTATGACAAATTTTCTAAAATTTGATGTGAATAGTATTTTAATGGTGGTTTTGGATTGAAATCTTCAAATTCGTTCACCGAAGCTTGAAGATTTCCATCGGGAAAGTCGTTTTGATCGATTTTAGAAACTTCCCCTAAACCCTAAAACCGAAGTTTGAGCTAGGAAACTTGTCCCATGTGATTTTCCCTCACTTGGCCATGTTTAGGATGTTAGGGTTATTGTGTTTTTGCTATTTACTTAATTTTTCGGAAATCGATTAATGAACAAAACCTTAATTTACGGATACCCATTGTAGTTGCGAACCTCGAAAGTATCCGAAACCAACCTGAATCACCTCTAAAGTGCATAAAAGCCTGAAAACCAAACCCGAACCCTATTTTTCCTAGTATGGCCGAGAGCACCATAGGGAGGAAATCCGGGATTTTCGTTGTTTTATGCGTTTAGATGTAGTTTGAATGTTTTCCGGTTAATTAATATTATTTAGGTGTAATTCGTTTGTAGGATTGTGATTTGATCGTGGAATTGCAACCTCGGATATATATCAGAGCTTGACTACAAGCTAAGGTGAGTTTAAAGCGAAAGTTAGTGGTTTTATGAATTGAGTTTCATTATGTTATTGTTTATCGAGGATAAGAGGGAGTTAGCTTCTTAGAATTAAGTTTTGGTTGGAGAACTTTAATTCGGAAGTGAGTGGAAAGAATTTGGAATTATAATGAGTTCGATGAAAAAGGAAACATTGGAGTGGTTCGGAAGTATTGTAAAGTGATTTGGAGATGTTAGATAAAAGTGGAAGTTAAGTTACTTTGAGAGGTTGGGAAATTAAAGTAGCTTAAATGTTACACTTGAGTGATGACTCGTGTAATCTAGTTAGTTAGGTTTCTCAATAACTTAGTAGGATTCTTTGAGATTAACTAACTTATTAGGAAGCTTAACCATTTGTAATATGGCTCATGATAGTATGTTGACTTCGGTCCATACGTATCATGTTGCGAGAGTTTGTGATATGGCTCATGATAGTATGTTGACTTCGGTCCATACGTATCATGTTGCGAGAGTTTGTGATATGGCTCATGATAGTATGTTGACTTCGGTCCATACGTATCATGTTGCGAGAGTTTGTGATATGGCTCATGATAGTATGTTGACTTCGGTCCATACGTATCATGTTGCGAGAGTTTGTGATATGGCTCATGATAGTATGTTGACTTCGGTCCATACGTATCATGTTGCGAGAGTTTGTGATATGGCTCATGATAGTATGTTGACTTCGGTCCATACGTATCATGTTGCGAGGGTGTAAATAGTACATAGTAGTATGTTGATTCGGATCTATATGGTACTATGGTTTGTGATACGGCACATGATAGTATGTTGATTCGGATCCATACGTATCATGGTGCGATGATTTGTTATATGGTGAAAGTCCTGATATCTGATGATTGAGATATGGTATATGGTAGTACGTGGATTCGGATCCGTACGTACCATGGTACTATGATCTGTGATACGGCACCTGATAGTATGTTGATTCGGATCCATACGTATCATGTTGCGATGGTTGTGATATGGTATATGATAGTATGTTGACTCCGGTCCATGCAGTATCATGGTACGGTAACTTGAGACATGGTACGACCGTACGTGGTATGTTGATTTTGATAAATACAATAGCACGATACGATGAACTTGTTTGGTAATAAAGATAGTTAATGTTACCTTTACATATTCTTTAGAATTGTGTAGTAAGACTTAGTAGTGAATGTTACTTTACTTTAAGTCTTTATATCTATCTCATGGTTTTGAATGATGATTACGGGTAATATATGACTATCGAATGATTGTATGGAATTGGAAGTGTGGATGTGGGTAGTATTGAGCAGTATAGGCCTTTGGACACGATTTTGATTATGAAATTTTGTTCATAGGATTACTTGCTTTCGTTTTACTCTCACTAGCATTTTTATGCTAATGGTGCTACACTTACAAATTTTCAGGTAAACCTCGAGCTAAGAAGCGTGGTAGAGGAGGTGGAGCCGCGTGACTAGTCGAGATGGTGTATGGACAATATTAAGAACTCATTTTGGTTTAGCATTCAGTGAAATGCTTGTAAATTATTCCATCTTTACATACTTATGTCTTTTTGAGCCCGAAAGGGTATTTGTGTAAAATATGTCTATATTTTATGATTTAAATATCTTTTGGAAAGTGCATTTCCCGATTTATCGCTTTTTTCTGGAATTTGGGTTGTAAAACATGTTTTGGTTATTCGATTTTTAAACGAACCCACGCCGTTTTTCTTTAAAAGTCGAGTCTTCCGCTGTGCATTTGAATTTAAAGAATTTAACGGGTTCGGGTCGTTATAGTTAGCAAAGCTGATGAAAAGGCTACAAGATTATGATTTCAAAGACGACGATATATCTAGTGTTGAAAATCGTCAAGTTATTAGTAGTTGAATTTATATTACTGCCTAAACAGACTTCTAACAGTATCAGTAGCCTACACCTTAGTTTAGTGGAGGATAACAACATGTTTAAAGAGTACTCATGGGGTGGTAGAGTTGGATTTGAACTTTTGTTGAATAGTGTAAGAGGTACATTAAAGAGTAAGGATAAGTCATCCTTGGCAATATCTGGATTTGCTTACGCTTTGATATATTGGGCTTATGAGATAATACCTAAACTAAGTGTGAGTGGAAGGTATGCTATAAGAATCAATAATTCATTCCCAAGATTGCTGAGCTGGGCAGATATAAAACAGGTAAAAAGTGACAGTCTTGAAGAAGAAATATTCAACAACAAAATATCTATATACTATTAAATTGAATATTTCTATATTAGTATAAATTTGTACATATTATACATTGTTATTTAATAGGTTAATTTAGTGGCACTGGATGTTAAAGAAAAGGGAGAGATGCAACCAGAAGAGACAACACAACCAAAATGATGAAAGAAGAAAGCGAGAACATGTCAGACTATGGAATTTATCAAATTCACACACATGGGAATGAGAAAAAAGAAAGCACTTCAAGAAGTATAGATGATGAAAGACTGGAAAGAATTAGACAAGAGATAGAGGGAATGAAGCTAATTATTGAAAAAGGTATGGTTGACCTAACATTGAAATAAATAAAAGTAAATAATGAAGAAACCAATGATAATGAATTGAAGAACATGATCCCATCATTCTCTCTTGGAATTACACAGGAAACAATGGAAACTGAGTAGAAGGAAAAAAACTATGTTTCGATGCTAAACAAACTATATTTATATTTTGTTGGTTGAGTCTGAGTCTGAGTTTCATTTTGTTTTATATTTTATAAGAATGAACTACAGGGGTAGCTTGATTAGATTATTTTTTTTAAAACTCTTTTGTTTGAGAGTATTTTTCTTTTATGAAGAAATACGATTGATGATGAATGTTATTTTATAAAATTTGATTTCTATTGAGAACTCCTCTAATGATAATGTTAGATTATAACACAAAGGAACGTATAAATTATAAAAAATGGGATTAACGTACAAAACATATAATAATTTCGTACTAGATATTATTGATTAAAATTATCTATGGTATAGAATGTAAACAGTTACTATTATGATATCAGTGTAGTTTAAGTTTAATGGACCAAAGTTAAATTCAAGCTTTTCTCAGATTATTTATCATACGAACTCTCCCTCATATAGACTCGTTTATACAAGTTCAGGGTTAAAATTGATGAAATAAAAAATTAAGGTTTAAATTACTACACCCTATAAAGTTGAGGGGTATAAATTGTTTTTTTTTTCCTAAATACGAAAACAACAAAATGTAAGATAATAAGTACTATTTTAATTATAGGATTACAGTATGACATATGGTACAATATTCATATCAAACTCTATTATGGTACAGTGTAAGAATGTAAAACAATTAACAGCACTTATTATCATGAATAACAATATGAAAAAATATAGTAAATGATAATGTACTAGACAAAAACATGAATAACAGGCTCAAAAAATAATTATATTAAATTATAATGTACAATACCAAAAAAAAAAGAGGTACCTTCAAGCAACGACCAACATTGATACGACTACGTAAAACAGTGTCAATAATAGATGACAAAATGGTACCCATAGAAGTGCTGAGGTTTCTACCCTAAATCTTATGTAATCCAATTAAACTATAAATAAATAAAGGAATTATTAATTAGTAATGTTTACATTGTCATTTATTATTAGTTTAATAAATGTAATCCATCATAAGATCCAGAGTTACTTATGATAACTTAAAGTGAGCATATGTTGCGGAAAGATTCACTTAAGTGTAACTCAAATAGTCTGTGGTACATGAATAAAGGTTGGGTGCCGTATTTCTGATAACACCACTAACACGGCCCACTTGTGAATTGGCACAAGTGATCTCATCTGGATCACTCATGTAGAGACATGTGAGTGGGAGTGTTGCTGCAATAGAGATTGTGGTAGACTAGACTAAAATAAACTTACTGTCTCTGGGAAAGCCGTAACATAAAGACACTTCATTTATCAACCGGTTGATCATGTACAATTGATCTTAATCCTGAGTGGATTACGAACTCCTGTTCACAAGAGACAAGCCTTTGATTTGCATAGGTGAGAGTGACTCAATATAGTTCGCTCAATATGCCTCCCACTTTGGGGATTGCATCTTACTTATAGCTAGGAACGTAATTACACAAGAATGAAATTCACTCTTTTCCATATAGGAAAATAGAAAAGTAGTTCCCATATGAACTGATTCGGTCTTGAACAGCGGGGCCCCATATTCCTCTGATCAAGGAAAAGGTTAAAAACGCATAATGGAGATTATGTAAGGTTGTTCATTGGAGAATCAGTTGGGCTTAAGGAACAAGATGTATCATGGAGGTTAGTACGATGCAAATACCTAGCCATGGATACGAACTAACTTGTGAAAGATCAAAGAGTAGTTAATGATATTAGCCAATGGACATAACTATGTCTATAGTACTGAGAGTGCAACTCTAGATATTTAGTGGAGTTATCTAGGAGTTAATGAAAAAGAATTACATTGATTGAAGATTGAAGGAGTTCAATCAATGTAATTCTAGATCATTGGAGCTTAGTCCTATAGGTTCATTAAGTCATCTGAGCTAACGCAAGTATTTGAGAACATAAATCAATGATGATTAATTTCTTTGGAAAAACGATTTCAAGCATTTGATTTGAAGTTGTCAAATCAATTAAGGTAAATACACATAGAGGAGTCTATTTGATTAATTAAATGAAATTAAATAGAAGAGTCTATTTAATTATTTAATTAATGGTGAAATTAAATAGAAGAGTATTTAATTATTTATTAAATAGAGGAGTATGTTTAATTATATAATAGAGAGATTAAATAGATGAGTCTATTTAATTAAATTAATTTTGAAGTTGACAAAAATTAATGGGGATTTAAATAGAGGAGTCTATTTAAATATTTAATTTGAAGAAGTCAAATTAAAGAGGAAATAAATAAAAAGAGTTTTATTTATTTATTTAATGGAATTGTTTTATTAAATAAAAAGGAAAATAAAATGCCCAATATCGTCATGGAGATGACGTGGTGGGCGTGTGACCCACGAGTAGGGTCACAAGCCCCATTGGTTAAATGGTAACCAATTATTTGCATTTTATTTTAATTAAAATATATGAATATCTTAATGGTTAAGATATGGAATAATTATTTTAAATTAATAAAGATTAATTTAAATAAAAGATATGGGATTATCTTATTATGGAATAAGATATTATATCTTAATTATTTAAAATATATTTTAGAATATCTTTATTAATTAAAAAGATATTCAAAGATTTTCTGAGGTTTTTCCTATAAATAGGACCTTGGGGTGACCCCAAAACACACACGGTTAAGAAACCAAGAGAAGGCTCAGAAAATTCCTCTATCTCTCTCTCATTGTCTCCGCCGCCCCTAGGGTATAGGGAAGAAGTTTTTTCTTCCCTATTACTTTTTTTAAAGAGGATAGTGCCCACGTACTGATTCTCTTTTATGCTTAGTGAGGAAGATCTTTTTGGTGGTCCCATGATCGTAACCATCGAAGAACAAAGAAGAGCCAGACACTTCTCGACAAGGGTTAGTATTCGATTTTATGCATTTAGAATTTTGTTAATATTATACTGCAAGGAAAGATCCTTGGGACTTTCGTTTGAGAACTCTTTTAGAGGCCTCAATCCCAACAGGAAGAAGCTTCAAATCTACGATAAAAAAAACCAAGATTGTGACTTCAAGATTACCTCTTCAAGAAAAGCAACAATTGGATAGTCACGATATGGGTTTCATAGCTGCATTAAAGCTTTCAGATATGTTTGTGGTCATTAGGTTGAAACGTAAACCAACAAAATATGCACGAGCCCAATGACGAGGTCCAATAGAATTGGCATATTCAAATGCAAGAGGATCAACCTTCGAAAGCTCATTCATATAATAGTTGTAATCCGCTACAGAATATGCTTCAGCAGCACGTATAAACAAATGAGTCAAACCTTTCTTTTTAAACCTAGCTTTGATGTTGTTGGCCAAGTGGTAGATACGTACCCCATAATGTGCATATCCAAAATCATTTTCCACCGCCTTCTTAATACTCTGATGTCTATCAGAAATAATAGACAAACCATCAATCACCCTACAAAAAGTAATTTTTAGTTTCGTAAAAAACCAGTTCCAGGATAAGTCATTCTCAGAATCTACAATTGCAACTGCGACAGGGAAAATTTGATTATTCGCATCCATACAAACCACTGCTAGCATTGTACCACCAAATTTGTTCTTTATAAACAACTAACAAAACAGGTCTACAGTTACGGAAACCAGCAAGGGAAACACCAAGGTCCATGAATAGATACTTAAATCTGAACAAGTCATCAAAGCCGTAAAACAGAAAAGAACATGATGAAAGTGAAAATGATAATACATTAGAAGAAAAAAAAAGGCTATGCCTTCATTGGAAAGTACAGTATTTAAAAATAATAATATACAAATATAACTTTAAATGAAAGAACATATAGTGAAAGTACAATATATTATGATGAAGAGTACAAAAATAGTTTTACTTTAAATAAAATAAACAGACTATACCAAAAAAAAAACATGACAGAACATAAAATGAAAGTACGGTATATAACAACTAAGTGTAAAAAATAAAACGTACAGACTATATAAAAAAAACACCAGGATTCTTCTGCTCGACAATGTAGCAGAACTTAGGTATAAGTTCATAAGACCACGTAGATCAACAAGAACAAGATCCTTGGCCATAAGAGCTTTAGCATAACTTATAGTAATACCGTGATTGGCCTTCATCATCTCGACAATGTCGTGCGGTCTTATAACCATGCCACGAACAGATGGGTAAAACTCTTTTATGAAATCAACAACTACTTCATAAGAAGCTTGACGGTGATCATTGCGTATAATATCTATTGGACAAGTATGACGATTATTGAACTTGTTAACGATAAATGCATTAGTCTTTTGAAACCTTCTGGCGTGTAAATTCCATTTACAAAATTCGTGATCACATGCAATGTAAATCCTGTGATCCTTTGATCTAACAACATAAAATTGGAAATTAAACTTCAAAGCAAGAATATTAAGGGATAAACATAATATACGTTTATTGGCATATATATCCTTAATAAGAACGTCGAAGTCACGATTGTAATCACGAAGATTAATCGTATCAATGTAACAAAATCCTTGAGGGATGATAACACCATCAGTCGTTGGATCAGGGATAGCAGCATCGGGGATGTGAGAATTGTTAGGAATGGTGTCCTAGAACTTGTAATTATTTAATAATAATAATTTATTAAGAATAAATTAAATAAATAAACATAAGTTCTTTATATTATCTAGATTGATTCAATTAATGATATTAGGAATATATGGAAATATATAAATATAAAACATTCAAATAGTAAACCTGTAATGACCCGACTTTTCAGAGTAATAAATAAACACATTTTTAAGCAGCGGAAGACTCAATAAATAGCATTTATTGAAAATACGAAAATTCACTTAAATCAAATGAACATTTAATTAAATAATAACTCCGGAGTTACAAAATTGAAAACAAATATCAATGAGGCAATAACTTGTCCTCAAACAAATAAAACTTAAAGACTAAACAAAATCTCAAAATCCCATAATTCAATTAAAACGATAAAAAAACTCAATAATTATTTCATCAACAAGAATGAATAAATAAATATGTAAAAGTGATATGTGGCCACCACAACATGAACCCTCATCTCTTCCACATCATCAACCGCCACCTCTCGGTCCATTGTTACCTGAAAAAAAAAAAAACAGATAGCACTGTGAGGCTAAAGCCAGTGAGAAAACGACTTAATCAAAGATGAAGTCTTAAATAGTCTCTAACAATTCAAACCGAGTCCCAAGCACTCAAACACTCTCCAATAACATCTAAGGCACAAAATCACTTAAAACTTCAAGTCTCACTCGCTTACATGAATAGGCAATTCTCGCTAATTCCATATTCAAGACTTTTAACCATCAATTCTACTTGGATCATCAATCCTTCCGTTCGCATAACCATAGTAAAATATCCACACTTCTCGTAATCTCACTCTCATACATGAATAGGCAACACGACCGGGTTCCATATTCAAGACAATAAATAATACTTCCATACATGAATAGGCAACACTATCGGGTTCCATATTCAAGACATAACTCACTATCTTAACTCTAACTCAATCTTATGAGCTACATTAATTCAACACGTAATACTCATAACTGCTCAATAACAAACACTTAACACTCTTCCAAAGTCTCTTACGCTCAAAGCGTCACTTAAACTCATTCTCAATCAAATACATGAATAGGCAATATCGCAAACTCCATATTCGAGGTTTCTCGATAATCTCACTTTACATGGATAGACAACTCTTACTAGTTTCATATCCAAGGCATTCATTCACTAACTCTCATCATCGATACTTAATACTTTCGGATAACTAGATAATTCTAATTTAACAAGGAAAACAAATTACAAACAACCACTAAGAAGGCGGTCCCTCGGGACTACTATCACTTCCTAGTACCTGGTTATAGTCACAACTATAACTGAACCTCTAGTAAATCATTCATACGAGCAATGATTACTAGCACCTGGTTATGGGCTCACCCATAACTGATATATGATTAGTTGTTAAGCTCGTAGCCTCAACACTAATTTAAAAAACCCTCTAATGATACATTCTTACGAGCAATGTTCATTAGCACCTGGTTATGGACTCTTCCATAACTGAAATAAAACTTAGTATTAAGCTCGTAGCCTTAATACTAGTAAACACAATCCGACAGGGTCATCAATCACATCATTCTCAATATTATACACATGATAATGTTCATAAAAATTCAATATAAATCATCAAATTACAGCAGCACAATCAGATTAACAACTAATTCACAAAACTGTCGAAAACGGTAAAACTGCCGAAAAGCCGAAAAATCAAATTAAACACTTCCCAAATCAAATCTCATGGATAAGGGTCATCTTAAACTCCCAAATATTCCAGAAATAAGTTCATTAACATTCATAATTGATTCGCAACCTAAAAACCCAGTTTTCGCCGAAAAACGTCTAAACTAGTTCTAACCGAAAATAATTTCTCCTAAGTAATTTTCGGATGATATAATAATAAAAACTCATCCTAAACATCCAGAATTTTCAGAATTAACATTCATATCAAGTAGAATGAATTTGATCTAAAGAAAACTCACTTTTACCAAAAATTGACTATTTTGGCTTTAACCGAAAATCTAATTTTTCCCAAATTAAAAACGATATCTCCTATGGTCCAAATTCATCCAAACGTTCCAGAATATCATGATTAAATATAATGAAATGAATAAACTACGGTAACAGCCTTAGATTTCTCTAAAACTCCACCGTTGACTAAACCGTTAACTCACCTTGTCTTTGCTAAATTTCCAATTTCCAAGCTAGTTTCCACCACCAATCAGACCTGGAACAAGGGTCCTAAACATTAAATTTTCATGCTAAAACAGTACCAAGAGGTGTTTAAAAGATTGGGGTTCAATGGCTCTAAGATCGGGAAAAAGGCAAACGACGAATGGTCACCGTTTGAAGGAGACAGCAGCTACGGCGCTGCTGTCTTTTGCCATGGCTGAACCGTGGCCTTCGGGTCACGGTTTGGTCTCGGTTTCAAGTTCCGGGTGATCGGTATTGATGGGTTTTGGTTTTAGGCAAAGGGGATCAACACCGATTAAGTTTTAGGCGAAGAATTAAGTGACAAAAGACAATATGGAATGAGTGTTTGAGCAAGGTTCAAGAACATCATAATTTCATAATTAACACCAATTTCCAGAATTTAAAAAGATTAATAATTGGTTCGAAACACTCACCCAATGATAGGAAATCACGAGATCAATCTCCAATCTTCACCTAACGACTCACCACGATCAAATCGAACACCTAACAATAAAATTTGACGAACCGAACATCGATTTCAAAAGCCTAAGGCGGCGGAAACTTGGGAAATTCAAAAGAACAAGAAGATTTACCTTTTGATAAAATAAGGATATTCCAAACACTCCAAATACGAGATCGATCCTTCAATCGATGAAGAAACGACGAACAAATCGGAACACGGGTCTTCTCAAGGGGGCAGCGGCCATGGAGGCAAGAATGAGAGTCTAAAATATGATAAAGCCAAAACGGAAGTCATCCTAGGTTAAAATTCACGAGTTGGCATATTTACGAAACTACCACTCACCTTAAAACGTCTATAACTTGATCACCGGGTCTCAGAACGACGAACCGTCAGTTGCGTTGGAATCATTACATCGAGACGATCAATTTCATGTCAAAATATTTTTCAAATCACAAGGTTCAAATTTCGAAGTTTTTCGGGAAAAAATTACCATAATACCTTTTTGAAACAACACGGTATTTCTGCTCTAATTAATCGATTAAGCCTGATTAATATTATTTTAAAAATAATATTCATTTTGTAATTTCTCGTGACGGGGCGTTACAAAACCCTAAGTTACTCTTATGAAATCACGACTTAGTATGTGAGTCATACGAGAGGATTAAAGTCGAGATGAGTAACTTAAAAGTATCTACAGTAAATGTATAATGTTTGGGAACCTTATCCTGGTAACACTGTTGATAGCTTCGCATTTTTTTTATAGACAAATGATCTAATCCTAATCATTCATGTGGGAGACATGAAATGGAAGTATCATATGCAATGTTGATTGTATAAGACAGGACCACGATGTTCGATCAAATTTCTCATTAGTACATTTTACGAGAAATAATCGAATATCAAACTAAGTTTATCAACCGTGATAGATCTCAATCCTGAGTGGAATGCGGACTCCTATTTGTGGAGTTATGTTCTTTGATTCACATAGTTGAGAGCGATCTGTAAGAACGCTCAATACACTCTTGTTTTGGGAACATGACTAGATAAGTAGCTGGGAACTCATTTTCACGAGATGGAATTTGAAAGTGACCTAATTCTCGTGTAATTAAATAAGAATTCGTTTTATATTAATTTACTTGCGTAAATCACATTTAATACGCTCGATTATAAGTTCGTCGATAGAGGTACAGTTGTAACAGTAAGATCGTGACAGTTGCAACTTAGGGCAGAATGTAGGATGAACAAAAACAACACTTTAAAGATTAATGGGAAGGAGATCGACGCAAGGAATGATTAACATGGGAAACCAAACGGAAAAAACCCACGAGGCCACGCCTAGAGAAAAATCCACTAGAAAGATTAATGTATATCCAACAAGAATTTAAAGCAAAACACAAAAGCACAAACGAAAAACTCCCTTTTTCTTTGTCTTCGATTGCTCCTTGTTGATGACTATCTTCAAGTCGGATTCTCTACAAGTGCCCCTTGCGGATCTCGATCTAAGGAACTCCCTTCCTTGTCACGAACGAATCAAACCGAACTCCCTTCAGAATGTGTTAGCCTTCTCCCAAGACTTTTTGAATTTGTATATTTGAAAAAATACTAAATAACAACTCTCTCAACAATATAGAAAACTCACAAGAGATTATGAATAAAGAGAGAGCAAGATAAACACTCTATAATATGCTTGTCAAATTGAGTCTGTAGGAGAGGTGGTTCTTTTGATGTCTACAACCTTTTTTATAGATGAAATATATGATCTTGTGTGGGAAAAAATCATCCACCAAGGACGTGATCAATTTGTGAATAATCAAATCATATAAGGAGGAAATACATTAGTCAAAATAAGATTGACCAACCACTCAATTTTTACTGTGACAAGAAAATTGAAAGCTAATGACGGAGTAAGAATAAATATAATATTAGGAATGCCAACACATAAATCACTACCCATTTATTACATGGAAATATTAGGGATACATTTGAAAACTTTCTTAAAAACTTTTCTTATAGCCGTTGGTCATAGACTCAAAATAAATAACAAATCAATTAGCAACTTTTGATACTCACAGCCAATCAATTAGCCCATTATTATTGCAATCATAAATTTATTTAAAAGTTGAGATAAAACAGAAATGGCCAAATGAAGCAATCACATATTAATCAAAAACATTTAATTAATAAATGACTTAATGAATTGATATTTAAACAAAATAATTTGATCACATTAAAAATTATAATAATTTGGTTTTGTCAAAATAAAAGCCAATCCAAAAACATATTCTAACAATCTCTCCCTTTGGCATTGTTTTGGCAAAAACCAAAATAAAAATGAATTTTAAAAACTAACAAAGTTTCTCATCAAAACTCTCCCTTAAAATGTCATTTCTCAAATTTAATTTTTTAAATTCTCTCTCCCTGTTTTTGTCAATACAAGACCAAAGAGAATGACAAAAGAAAAACAGTTCCCTTTTTATTTATTTAGAAAAACATAATGATGATGAAAACATAATAGAGCTCTCCCTAAAAAAATAAATCTCATAACTCTCCCTAAATAGAAAATCCAATTTACAAGATAATAATAATTTTTTTTTTTAAATGAGACAAGAAAAGTGTTTTGAATTCAATTTAAAATAAACATTAAAGCGCACCCACAAAAATCAAGTATTTGAACAAATTTTTAAACAATGATGAGGCATACAATTTTTTAACTCTTCTTTTCTCACCCATACGTGTTTAGGAAAACGATTATTAAAATTAGGCATATATTTTTCTTGATTTTTCTTCAAAATATTTTTTAATTTAAAACACTTTGGCCTAATGTGTCCATGAATCCCACAAAAATGACAAATAGGTATAAAATTATGAACTTTACCATATGAATTTACCTTTTGCTTCAATTTCGAATTTCTCATTGTTGTAACAAAGTGAGAATTACCTTGCATTTTTACTATCGAGGGTTTTTTTGATGTTTCTCCTTCAAATCCAAACCCTTTACCATTCTCTGAGGCAATTTATGTACTTAAAAAATAATCAAGTTTCGAAGCACTAGAATTCAAAGGTTAAATTTTTTTTTTTTGGATCTGATTAAGTTCAAGCCTAGTACATTCAATCTCTTTATCTTTTTCAAGTAATAATTTATTTAGCCTTTCTATTTCATTTCCCATATCATTTTTAACCTTCACTAACATCTTATTTTGACTTACCAAGCATTTGTTTGTTTCACAAACCTTAACCCATTCAGTGTACATGCTTTTGTAAGCTTCCTTTAGTGAATCTTCATCTAGTTCCGATTCTTCACTATCATAATCATCATCCTCAACTTGGGTTGTTTCATCAATAACCTCATTAGCCTTTAACTGCACATTAGTAGATTTATCAGTAATAACAGAAGCAGTAAAAGCTACATTACCCACCATATTTTCTTCTTGATCTGAATCTTCATCACTCCATGTGCTTTTCACGCCTTTTGTCTTTTTCTTTAAAGTGTTTGCACATTCGGCTTGTATGTGGCCATAACCTTCACATTTTCTACAATGTATACCTTTCTTTTTCTCATTTTGTTTATAAAAAATAGAATTGCCTTTTGAAAATTTTATATAATCATTGAACTTTTCATCCATAAATTTTCTAAAATTCTCAAATAACAAAGAATATCTATCATTATTTTCCCCATCTTCAAAATGATTAGAATTGAGAGCTATAGTCTTCACTTTATCTCTTTCTTTTATGTTCATTTCAAAAGTCCTAAGAGATCCCATTAACTCGTCAACTTTCATACTTTCTAAGTCTTTACTTTCCTCAATAGCAGTAATTTTAGAAGAAAATCTATCAGGCAAAGACCTAACAATTTTTCAAACTAATTTAGAATCAGACATTTTTTTACCTAAAGCAAAAGACTCATTTGCTATATCACATAATTTAGTGTAAAACTCAGATAAAGACTCATCTTCTAATATTCTAAGATTTTCAAAACGAGTAGTAAGCATAATAAGTTTAGTTCTTTTAACATCACCGGTGCCTTCATAAGTCTTTTGAAGAGTGTCCCAAGCATCTTTAGCACTCTCGTATGTTGAGATCAACTTAATTCGATTCGAATCTACACAGCTAAATATGGCATTCAATGCTTTGTTTTTGTAGTTGGACAATTTGTCTTCTTCAATAGTTCACTCAATTTCAGGCTTCAGGGAAACAATTTTAGTTTCCTCATCTGTTTTAGTGGGACATGACCAACCAGTCAACACAGATTTCCAAGCTCTCTCATCCATAGCTTTAATGTACGGCCTCATTCGAATTTTCCAATACGAATAGTTATTTCCATTCAAGAGAGGAGGCCTAGTAGTTGAAACACCTTCAAAAATAGACATAATTTAAACAAAGATAGGTCAATAAAATCCCAAAATCTCGCTAATAAATTAAGCGACTTGCTCTGATACCACATGAAAGTGACCTAATTCTCGTGTAATTAAATAAGAATTCGTTTTATATTAATTTACTTGCGTAAATCATATTTAATACGCTCGATTATAAGTTCGTCGATAGAGGTACAGTTGTAACAGTAAGATCATGACAGTTGCAACTTAGGGCAGAATGTAGGATGAACAAAAACAACACTTTAAGGATTAATGGGAAGGGGATCGACGCAAGGAATGATTAACGTGGGAAACCAAACGGAAAAAACCCACGAGGCCACGCCTAGAGAAAAATCCACTAGAAAGATTAATGTACATCCAACAAGAATTTAAAGCAAAACACAAAAGCACAAACGAAAAACTCCCTTTTTCTTTGTCTTCGATTGCTCCTTGTTGATGACGATCTTCAAGTCGGATTCTCCACAAGTTTCCCTTGCGGATCTCGATCTAAGGAACTCCCTTCCTTGTCACGAACGAATCAAACCGAACTCCCTTCGGAATGTGTTAGCCTTCTCCCAAGACTTTTTGAATTTGTATATTTGAAAAAAAATACTAAATAACAACTCTCTCAACAATATAGAAAACTCACAAGAGATTATGAATAAAGAGAGAGCAAGATAAACACTCTATAATATGCTTGTCAAATTGAGTGTGTAGGAGAGGTGGTTCTTTTGATGTCTACAACCTTTTTTATAGATGAAATATATGATCTTGTGTGGGAAAAAATCATCCACCAAGGACGTGATCAATTTGTGAATAATCAAATCATATAAGGAGGAAATACATTAGTCAAAATAAGATTGACCAACCACTCAATTTTTACTGTGACAAGAAAATTGAAAGCTAATGACGGAGTAAGAATAAATATAATATTAGGAATGCAAACACCTAAATCACTACCCATTTATTACATGGAAATATTAGGGATACATTTGAAAACTTTCTTAAAAACTTTTCTTATAGCCGTTGGTCATAGACTCAAAATAAATAACAAATCAATTAGCAACTTTTGATACTCACAGCCAATCAATTAGCCCATTATTATTGCAATCATAAATTTATTTAAAAGTTGAGATAAAACAGAAATGGCCAAATGAAGCAATCACATATTAATCAAAAACATTTAATAAATGACTTAATGAATTGATATTTAAACAAAATAATTTGATCACATTAAAAATTATAATAATTTGGTTTTGTCAAAATAAAAGCCAATCCAAAAACATATTCTAACAGAATTCATAACTTTCCTATAAATTAACGGTATCAGTGCGATACCTAAACATTTTAGGAACTTTAGGAAACTCCCTTGATGTACTGATTCGAGACATGAACAAGTGACGTCACGACTTCTATTGATCACAGAAGTATCTTATCTCTAGTTCGACTAAAGATAAAGTTCATTGGAGAATCAGTGGGAACACAAGGATAAAGCGGTAATTACAAGGGCAAAACGGTAAATTTATTTGCCTGTAATTATGAGGGTTCCACGTGAAGGATAATATCACAGATATAAATAATGATAAACTAAATGGACAATAACTCATCTATAGTGAGGGGAGTTCAGCTATGAATCTATAGTGAAATTATTCATAGTTAGATAATAAGTAATTAACTGATTATGTGTTAATCACTTAATTGACTAATTATTAAGCCCATGATCTATAGGTCCATCGGGTCCCTATGCTAGCCCAAATATCGTAGTCGCGAAATCAAGTAGAAGAAATGGAAAGTTTAAGTAAAGCGAATTACTTAAATAGGCAATATTAATTGTTTAAATATTTAGTATATTTAAACTGTAATTAATATAAACATTATTAATAGTTTAAATAATGAGTTTATTTAAACATGAAATTAATAATGAAATATTATTAATTAGATATTATTAATTATTTGAATATTGAGTATATTTAAATGGTAATTAATATTTTGAAATTAATGAACAATTATTAATTGTTTAAATAATTAATTTTATTTAAACGGAAATTAATAATTAAAATTAATTAATAAATAATAAAATATTGTCAATAAAATTATTAATTAAATAATAAGTTTATTTAATGGAAATTAATAATTATAATATTTATTATTAATTATTTAAATAATGAAAATTATTTAAATGGAAATTAATAATTAAATATAATTGGATAATATTTAGCCGGGAGAAAATATTAATATTATTAATTTTTTAAATAAAATATTTTATTTAAATGATAATTAATAAATAAATTAATTAAGTTGGACTTATTAATTTAAGAGAGAATTTCAAGCCCAATTGGATTAATGAACCCAATTGAAATTGGCCCAAAATAATTAATTAAATAAATTAGAATTATTTATTAATTATGAAGCCAATTTTCGGCCATGACATGTATTTTAGGAAGAGATAATTGTTTGAATTATATCCTAAAATAATTACATAGATTTATTTACCCAAGATAAATAAAATAAAGAAATTAAAATAATCTCCTATTTATCTATGGCATTTTCGAAATTGCAAGATAAAGGAAAGAGATAATTTTTTTTATCTCTATAGATTAATCCTAATGTGATTAGGATTCCTATTTTTCTATAAATAAGAGCATGGGTCATTCATAAATCACACAATTCAATTTCATAAAAAGTTGGAACTCTCTCTTCCTCTTCTCCCCCCTCATTGTTGATTTTCCCACTACCATTGGGAAGAAAAATATTTTTTGTAAAGACCCGACTTTTCAGAGTATCAAACAAACGTATTTAAAACAGCGGAAGACTCAATAAATGATTTTTATTGAAAACATTCAAACTGTCAAATCAATAAATGCTTAAATCAAAACATAAACTCCAGGGTTCAAACTTTGAAAACAAAACTGTAATCCAAAAACATAACCTCAAATTCGACAACTCAAAATCATAAAATAAAGTTCCGATGACCAAATAAAAGCCCAAGTAAAATATGTATATTATTCATAAATATTAATGAATAAATATAACCGGCGCCGATATGACATGAACCCTCATCTCTTCCACTTAATCAACCGCCACCTCTCGGTCCATTGTTACCTGAAAAAAAAACAACAACAGATAGCACTGTGAGGCTAAAGCTAGTGAGAAAACGACTTAATCAAAGATGAAGTCTTAGATAGTCTCTAACAATTCAAACCAAGTCCCAAGCACTCAAACACTCTCCAATAACATCTAAGGCACAAAATCACTTAAAGCTCAAAGTCTCACTCGCTTACATGAATAGACAATTCTCACTGATTCCATATTCAATACGTTTAACCACCAATCTCACTTAGATCACCGATCTTTCGGTTCTCATAATCATTGTAAATATCCACATTTTTCATAATATCATTCCCATACATGAATAGGCAACTCTAACTAGCTCCATATTCAAGGCAATGCATAATAAATTCTTACATGAATAGGCAATACTACCGGGTTCCATATTCAAGGTTTCTCAATAAAACTTACTTTACATGGGTAGACAACTCTCACTAGTTTCATACCCAAGGTTTTCATTCACAATATCCCAACACCAATACTTAACATTCCGGATAACTGGGTAACTCTATTTTAACAAGCAAATAATTTAACAAACAAACATAATCAATCAATCATTCATACTCTCCACTAAGAAGGCGGTCTCTCGGGACTACAAACCTTTCTTAGGCACTTAGTTACAGTCGTAACCATAACTAATCCCCTAATGGATCATTCATACGAGCAATGTCCATAGGTCGTTATGAGCTCACTCTCATAACTATTTATTTTAGTAAGTATGAGCTCGTAGTCTTATACTAGTTTAACACACCTGTCAAGCCATCATTCCACAATCTCTTTACATTATCCTCTTGATAATGTTCATTTACAATCAGCAATCACAATTAAAATACAGCAGCTCAAAGATTCTAATTAAAGCATGCACAATACATCATTACGATAAAACTGCCGAAAACTGTCAAAACTAATAATTCAATCCTAATCATGCTCAACTAAAAACTCATGCCAAATCACCATAAAATACTCCATAGTATCCCAGAATTAACTCCCAAATCAATTAGAATCAAATAAAATCGAAAAACATCAAAAATTGCCGAAAAACGACTAAACTAGTTCTAACCGAAAAAGTTAATTCTCCCAATCGATTTTTCTTATGATTCCAATATCAAAAATCATCTTAGAACTCAATAATTTCCAGAATTAAAATTCATCTCAATCAGAATCAATTCGATGAAAAGAAAACTCACTTTTACCGAAAATTGACTATTTTAGCTCTAACCGAAAATCTAATTTCTCCCAAATTAAAAACGATATCTTCAATGGTCCAATTTCATCCAAACATTCCAGAATATCATGATTAAATATAATGAAATGAATAAACTACTGTAAGAGCCTTAGATTTCTCTAAAACCCCACCGTTGACTAAACCGTTAACTCACCTTGTCTTTGCTAAAATTCTAAATTCCAAGCTAGTTTCCACCACCAATCAGACCTGAAAAAAGGGTCCTAAACATTTAATTTACATGCTAAAACAGTACCAAAAGGTGTTAAAAAGATTGGGGTTCAATGGCTCGAAGATCGGGAAAAAGACAAACGACGAATGGTCACCGTTTGAAGGAGACAGCAACTACGGCGCTGCTGTCTTTTGCCGTGGCTGAACCGTGGTCTTCGGGTCATGGTTTGGTCACGATTTCAGGTTTCGGGTGATCGGTGTTGATGAGTTTTGGTTTTAGGCAAAGGGGATCAACACCGATTAAGTTTTAGGCAAAGAATTAAGTGAGAAAAGGCAATATGGAATGAGTTTTTGGGCAAGGTTCAAGAACATCATAATTTCATAATTAACACCAATTTCCAGAATTTAAAAAGATTAATAATCGGTTCGAAACACTAACCCAACGATAGGAAGTCACGAAATCAATCTCCAATCTTCTCCTAACGACTCACCACGATCAAATCGAACACCTAACAATAAAATTTGACGAACCGACATCGATTTCAAAAGCCTAAGGCGGCGGCAACTTGAGAAATTCAAAAGAACAAGAAGATTTACCTTTTGATAAAATAAGGATATTCCAAACACTCCAAATACGAGATCGATCCTTGAATCGATGAAGAAACGATGACCAAATCGGAACACGGGTCTTCTCAAGGGGTCAGCGGCCATGGAGGCAAGAATGAGAGTCCAAAAATATGATAAAGCCAAAAGAGAAGTCATCCTAGGTTAAAATTCACGAGTTGGCATGTTTACGAAACTGCCACTCACCTTAAAACATCTATAACTTGATCACCGGGTCTCAGAATGACGAACCATCAGTTGCGTTGGAATCTTGATATCGAGACGATCAATTTCATGTCAAAATAATAGTCAAATCACAAGGTTCAAATTTCGAGTTTTTTTGGGAAATATTACCATAATACCCTTGTTGAAATAACACTGTATTTCTATTCTAATTAATCAATCAAGCCTGATTAATATTATTTTAAAAATAATATTCATTTTTAACTTTCTCGTAACAGGGCGTTACATTTTTTCTTCTTCCCAATTTCTTCTAAAGTTCTATCCCACAATCAGGTTTCGTTTGATCGATCGGGATATAGCATAGAAGATCCGGTGTTGCTGAGGATTTGATGCTGTAAAGAAACCTCCAACCGATTCTCTATTACTTACTCAATGTAAGTATAATTGATTTTAATTTTCGAAAATAAAGCATGAATTTACATGTTTTTCGTGTTTATATCACAATTTGCATGATGTTAATAGATCCGTTATTAAATGTTAATAAGTTTACTAAATAAATTTCCGCTAATTTAGTAAATCATCCCTTCAATTGGTATCAGAGCTAATTTTAAATATCATGCAAAATTGTGAATTTTCGAAAATTTTGGTGGGTTGCATAAATATTTTTTTATGTATGTTTACATAAATTGTGGAGGTTTGCTTATTGACTGTTTAGGTATTCTTGACGCACTTAGGTTTTTAAATTTTAGTAGAAAATTTGTAAACCCTAATTTTAGGGTATAGGAAAAATTTGTAATTTTTCCATACCAAAGAGGAGCAAAATCGGCTACACCAAAGGGAAGGAAGAAAAGAAATTTTTTTTTCTCCATCAACAATGATGTCCACGCCCAAGGAGAGAGAAAAGGTAAAAGTATGGTAAGATATTTTATCATAATTATCTTGTTATCTCAATTTATAAATTTAAATATTTAAGATAAGGATTAAATTTTTTTTAAAGATTATATCCCTATCTTAAATTATAAATTTAGAAATTGATATAAGATTACATGGGAAATATTTTCTTTATTTTTCCATATAATTAAAAGATAATTATTTTAAAACAAGTATTTATGGAAATATTAAGGAGATAATATTTTCCCTATAAATACCCATGCCCATGCCTACACCATGGAGGAGAGAGAAAGTTGAAGCCTCAAGTTCTACAATGGAAGATTTAATTAAGTTGTAATTTTAATTTTCCGTTTTAGAAATAATGCCAAGAATACCGGTCAATTTAGCTATTTATTATTTAAATTGTTTATATGTATGATATAATTGTTTTAAATAATGTTCATGCGTAAAAGTATGTCATGTAGAAAATCCCACCACAGGTTGTATGATTTTATTAATTGTACATACATGCATCATGATATAATATGTGTTATTATATGCTAATGTATGTGAAGCATGCTATAATTTTATTTTGTAAATGTTATTATCGAAAATTATATTCTAATTGTTTTAGAATTAAAAGCATGCTTATTTAGTTAAAATTCAAAAGTTAAATCTAGTTTAAAAGTTGAATAAAAACTAAATGAATTATTTGTAATATAGAATTATTGTTTAAACAATTGGGCCAAAATCCATATAAGATAAACAAATAGAAACTTTTAATTAAGGGTTAATTAAAAATTAATGATTGAGATTAATTGAATTGAATGGATCTCTGGCGAGAAAGCTCTGCCCCAGCGATGAGGTTTTTTAAAGTTCCCCTAACATGGAGCGCCTCTAACTAGGAGCGATCTGGGAGAAATGTTCAAATTAATAAATCAAAATTATTAAGACGGCTCATAATGTGATTAGTTTTAATTAGGAAAACTTGAACAATCACTTTATAAAATTAAACTAACCAATTTAAGAGTTAAAGTTGATTAGGTTAATTAAAACTTGGATTAATGAGTTAGCCTGAATTAGTCTAAGTTATGAAATCCTAACTTGAAATATTAAGTGGGAGAAGGAGACATGTCAATGTATCCTATGGTCTCCACTAATGGGCTCAAAATGTGAGATTTATACAAGGCCTCTGTAACACTGCTGCATGTGTTCATTCCCATAGGAAGGTTCTTTTGTATAAATCAATATCAAAGTGAGTCTCCCGAAAGGGATAAAGAATTTTAAATGCGGTTGAAGACTGAATCTACACTTCGTAGACACTCTTTAATTTTTATTTAAAAGACTAAATTGGTGGGTCACACTTAAAAAGAACTTTGATAAAGTTTGTTATCGAAATTACACGGTAAACAATGACATAGGAATATGAGTTATTCTGGAGTTGTCAATTGTTCGAGTGGCATCTCGTTTTAATGATGGTAACTGACCTATCATTCAACGGCACTTCACTGGTATCATTAAAATATCATGACATAGTAACATGTTTTAGGGCTTTTCTGTTCATTAATATGTTCGCATTCATGCATCATATTTAATTATATGTCGAAATTTTCTATTTGAATGTTGAAAGCATGTTAGATTACTAAGATAAGGTTTATTTAAATTTTCAGTAATATGACATCTGATTTAGTCACAATCCTTGGAAAGAACAAACTAAATGGAGATAACTACACCTCCTGGAAAAATGAAATGAACACCATTCTCGTGGTAGAAGACTTGAAATTCGTTCTTAGTGAACTTAAACCTGATACACCTGCTACCAATGCTCCTAAAGCTGTAAAGGATGCATATGAGCGCTGGGTCCGGGCCAATGAAAAGGCCCGTGTTTATTTGATGGCTGGGATGAGTGACGTCTTAGCCAAGAAACATGAACCAATGGAAACGGCTTTGGAAATAGCTGATTCCGTGCAGGGCATGTTTGGCCAACCATCAAAACAAGCACGTCATGAGGCTATAAAGTCGGTTTATAACACTCAAATGAAACAAGGCGCATCTGTTCGTGATCATGTTTTGACAATGATGAACTACTTTAACGTAGCTGAAACGAACGGGGCCATGATTGATGACGAGTCCCAGACAAGCTTTATATTGGAATCTCTCCCACCGAGTTTTTTCAGTTTTAAAAGTAATTTGGTCATGAACAAACTGAGTTATTCCCTCACTCAATTGCTAAACGAACTTCAAACCTTCGAAGCAATGAAAAAGGAAAACAAGAAGTCGGGAGAAGCAAATGTTGTCTTCAATGCTTCTAAGAAGAAAAAGAGCTCTACTGCTAAAAAGACCAAGCTCAATGCTAAAAATAAAGCATTTAAGGGTGAGACCAAAGAGCCTAAGGGGAAATGTTTTCATTGCAACATAGATGGACATTGGAAGAGAAATTGCCCCAAATATCTCGAAGAAAAGAAAAAGGGGAAAGAAGGTAAATTAGATATACTTAGTGAAAAATTTGAGAAATTTATTTTGAATGGTTGATTCAATAGTCACTAACGCAAAGTTATTTCTAAACTTTACAGGTGCAGCTTGATACTTCAACATTGCTGGTTTGAAGATGACTCAAGATAAAAGTAGATTGGATTTACTGTTTTCAGTCTTTAATTTTTCATTTAAATTTCTAGTTTAGTTTTTAAATTTTGTTTTAAATTTTGAATTATGTAATAAAAATTGATTCTCACCTTATAAGAATCAATTAGGAATATTTTAATAAAAGTTGTTTAGTTAAATATTCCTTTGCAATTTCATTACAATATTCCAAAGTGTGATTGGATGGTTGTTCAAAATACTTAGTATAAAACAAATAAATTCCAAAACCAAATTCTAAACTCCTAAATATCTAAACAAGTTATGAAGGTTTAAAAATGTTTAAATGTTTAAGTCTAAAATCACTTAAATAAGTTAAAGGATTAACCTCTTAAAGATGGTTCTCAAAGAATTTGAGATGATAACCATGTTGATCTACAAACTTAAAGAAATAAGTGAAATTGAGCATCTTTGATTTATCAAAGATAACTAGACTTAAAATCACTAAAGTTCAACACTTAGATGTTAAACTTAAGTGAAAAATGAACATAGAATCAATTTCTTGTATTCTAAACATTCCGTTATTTAAAAGGATGTTTTAAAGGAGTACTAACTTATATGGAATAAACAAAATAGAAATTGAAAAGTAATAATTAGTGGATACTTGAATTCACAAATTATTAAAGAAAAATTCAGTAAATCAGTGATACTGAAAAGGTTTAAACCATAATTAAGATAAAATAGAATTACAATAATTTTATTTCACAATAAAACAAGTAGTTATTTAAAAGTTTAAATGCTTAAACTACTTGTAGAACTTTATTTGAGTGGGAGCGTCATAGTACGAACCAAAGGGACTTTTAGAAGTCCAAGTGAAACTCATTGACTTCAAAATCAATGAATAAAGTTCAAAGATAAATGAAATAAAACCGACACGAATTTTCAATAGTAGAGTTGAAAAGAGTCACTTATACTTATACATTATTTTTGAAATAATAACAAGTATAAAATTGTAATCATTAAACAACTGAAAGTAATGGAGAATTACTTTGTAGTGGGAGCTTAAGAATTTCGAGAATCCTAGAACCAATGTGACTAAAATAATAATTGCAAATAGTATGTTAGTACACATAGATAAAATGAGAGATTTTATGAGTTGTACGGGCTCAAATTTGAACATGAATTTACTTCCATGTAAGAATTCGACAAAAGACCTTTGCGAATTAAACATCAAATGAGTTAAGTATAAGTAAAATAAGTTTTTTACGAACTAAACTCTAGATTCGCGTGATTACTAAGTTGTTAGTAAATGAAAGGTTGTTGAACATGATGGTTTCAAATCAATAGTTAATAGAGTTTATTTTATGGCGATAAAATATGGAATCTATTACACTTAATGAAACTAACATCAGAAAAAAGAAATACATACTAAACAGATGAAAACGTTACTGATAAAGTATGAAAATGACTACCATGGCTAAGTAGTTGATAGTCATCCAGTTTGACTGGAATTACAAGTCAAATCTCCAAAAGTCTAGGACAAGTGGGAGATTGTTAGGAATGGTGTCCTAGAACTTGTAATTATTTAATAATAATAATTTATTAAGAATAAATTAAATAAATAAACATAAGTTCTTTATATTATCTAGATTGATTCAATTAATGATATTAGGAATATATGGAAATATATAAATATCAAACATTAAAATAGTAAACCCTAAGTTACTCTTATGAAATCACGACTTAGTATATGAGTCATACGAGAGGATTAAAGTCGAGATGAGTAACTTAAAAGTGTCTACAGTAAATGGATAACGTTTGGGAACCTTATCCTGGTAACATTGTTGATAGCTTCGCATTTTGTTTATAGACAAATGATCTAATCCTGATCATTCATGTGGGAGACATGAAATGGAAGTATCATATGCAATGTTGATTGTATAAGACAGGACCACGATGTTTGATCAAATTTCTCATTAGTACCGTTTACGAGAAATAATCGAATATCAAACTAAGTTTATCAACCGTGATAGATCTCAATCCTGAGTGGAATGCGGACTCCTATTTGTGGAGTTATGTTCTTTGATTCACATAGTTGAGAAGCGATCCGTAAGAACGCTCAATACACTCCTGTTTTGGGAACATGACTAGATAAGTAGCTGGGAACTCATTTTCACGAGATGGAATTCATAACTTTCCTATAAATTAACGGTATCAGTGCGATACCTAAACATTTTAGGAACTTTACAAAACTCCCTTGATGTACTGATTCGAGACATGAACAAGTGATGTCACGACTTCTATTGATCACAGAAGTATCTTATCTCTAGTTCGACTAAAGATAAAGTTCATTGGAGAATCAGCGGGAACACAAGGATAAAGCGGTAATTACAAGGGCAAAACGGTAAATTTATCCGCCTGTAATTATGCGTGTTCCACGTGAAGGATAATATTACAAATATAAATAATGATAAACTAAATGGACAATAACTCATCTATAGTGAGGGGAGTTCAGCTATGAATCTATAGTGGAATTATTCATAGTTAGATAATAAGTAATTAACTGATTATGTGTTAATCACTTAATTGACTAATTATTAAGCCCATGATCTATAGGTCCATCGGGTCTCTATGCTAGCCCAAATATCGTAGTCGCGAAATCAAGTAGAAGAAATGGAAAGTTTAAGTAAAGCGAATTACTTAAATAGGCAATATTAATTGTTTAAATATTTAGTATATTTAAACGGTAATTAATATAAACATTATTAATAGTTTAAATAATGAGTTTATTTAAACATGAAATTAATAATGAAATATTATTAATTAGATATTATTAATTATTTGAATATTGAGTATATTTAAATGGTAATTAATAATTTGAAATTAATTAACAATTATTAATTGTTTAAATAATTAATTTTATTTAAACGGAAATTAATAATTAAAATTAATTAATTAATAATAAAATATTGTCAATAAAATTATTAATTAAATAATGAGTTTATTTAATGGAAATTAATAATTATAATATTTATTATTAATTATTTAAATAATGAAAATTATTTAAATGGAAATTAATAATTAAATATAAATTGGATAATATTTAGTCGGAAGAAAATATTAATATTATTAATTGTTTAAATAAAATATTTTATTTAAATGATAATTAATAAATAAATTAATTAAGTTGGACTTATTAATTTAAGAGAGAATTTCAAGCCCAATTGGATTAATGAACCCAATTGAAATTGGCCCAAAATAATTAATTAAATAAATTAGAATTATTTATTAATTATTAAGCCAATTTTCGGCCATGACATGTATTTTAGGAAGAGATAATTGTTTGAATTATATCCTAAAATAATTACATAGATTTATTTACCCAAGATAAATAAAATAAAGAAATTAAAATAATCTCCTATTTATCTATGGCATTTTCGAAATTGCAAGATAAAGGAAAGAGATAATTTTTTTTCTTTTTGTATTTATCTCTATAGATTAATCCTAATGAGATTAGGATTCCTATTTTTCAATAAATAGGAGGGTTGGGTCATTCATAAATCACACAATTCAATTCCATAAAAAGATGGAACTCTCTCTTCCTCCTCTCCCCCCTCATTGCCGATTTTCCCACTATCATTGGGAAGAAAAATATTTTTTCTTCTTCCCAATTTCTTCTAAAGTTCGATCCCACAATCGGGTTTCGTTTGATCGATCGGGATATAGCATAGAAGATCTGGTGTTGCTGATGATTTGAAGCTGTAAAGAAACCTCCAACCGATTCTCCATTAATTACTCAATGTAAGTATAATTGATTTTAATTTTCGAAAATAAAGCATGAATTTACATGTTCTTTGTGTTTATATCAAAATTTGCATGATGTTAATAGATCCGTTATTAAATGTTAATAAGTTTACTAAATAAATTTCCGCTAATTTAGTAAATCATCCTTTCAAGAATGAATATAATTTTTGATCGAGATTCTGAGAATGAATATCACCATAAAGAACATCATTTTTCAATGGATTGATATCAATAATGTTTATAACAGTACAGTTTGATGATGATCATCATTGTTGATAGATTCGTGAAGAAGATCAACAGTTATGGCACATGTTATGGAGTCAACAGACAAGAAACTCTTGAGAAAAAGTAAATCAGACTCATCAACAAATGGTACATTTTTAGAAACACTGGTATCATAAAATAACTCAATGAGAACTCGATAAGTATGTTGAGAATGAAGAGGAATAGTTTTCTCAAACACAAAAGATTTGAATTGATCAAAACTATAATGATTTGGTATAGCGAGATATCGAGATTCATAGACTGGATAGTTTTTTTAGTCATCCCATGAACCACCATATTTAACGTTGATCATACATAAGTCCAAGACTAAAAACAAAAAAAAGAGAACCAGGATAGGCAAAAAAAATCAAAGACGGAATAAAAGACAGACAAAGAGATTACAAAAAAAAAGGGAAGAATGTATGAAATAGACTAAAAAAGAACGAAAAGTAGGAGGGAAACGTAAATGGAAAACAATTTGAAATTTAAAGCAGACAATGAAAAAAAAAAGGAAACGTGAATGTGGAAAGAAAAAAAATAAAAATAAAACTAAAATAAAAATAAACTGCATACTTATAGGAATTGACATATACGTAACCTGAAAATAAGTACCCATTATGAGTAGATTTGATGATATAAAATAAATTAATTATGAGAAATAAATGAATAAGAGGGCAAATTTGGTATGGATTTTATGGCCAAATCTAATATGGGCTAATTAGAGTTAAAAAAAAACTTGTAGGCCAAATAGAGAAGAAGAGTGCTGAAAACAGGTCATTTACTGCATTAATCTAAAAAAGGACACATGATCACGTGCAACACGCGTTATTTCAACTAGTGTGTGTGTGTGTGTATATATATATATATATATTAATTTTAGGTTAAATTATACAAAATACCCCTATACTATGGGTTTTAAAAGTTTCAATTGTACACCTACCTTTTATTTTGTTTCTAAAATACTCTTTGTTGGAAAAATTACTCTTTCAAAATAACCATTTTCCGGGAAATTATCTTTCATTACGACAAAAAACTTTTAAAAATACCCTCAATCTTTTAATTTTTATTAAACTTAGCCGAATTGCATGCATATTGTAGACCCCTAATTTTATCCTATACTATTTAAAAATTAAAGTTCTTTTTAGTTGAAAAATATAGATAAAATTGATCATTTTCTTTTTTCTCAAATGGGCACATCATTTTTTTAAATGGCCTAATCCAATTATGATTTTTAAAAAAGAGGGGAGAATATTCTAGATTCCTTCCTATCTTCTTAAAAAATGAATTTTTAAATAGTTAGGTAAAATAGGAATGTTAAAAGAAATGGCCCAACATATGTTAAAGTAGCTTTACAGTCTCATTGGTTTCAAGCAATGACAGAAGAATATAAAGCTTTCCAAAGAAATGAAACCTGGAATCTAGTTTCTCAACCAGCAAACAAGAAGATTATAGGGTGCAAATGGTTTCAAAATAAAGAAAAACTCAGATGGAAGTATTGCTCGCTACAAGGCATGCTTAGTTGCAAAGGGATTTCACCAACAAGCAGACATAGATTACTCAGAAACTTTCAGTCCAGTGGTGAAGCCTGCAACAATACGAGTCATTTTGACTATCTCCATTAAAAATGGATGGACTATTCGACAATTAGACAAAAATAATGCCATTCTACATAGATTACTACAAGATATTTTCATGGAACAACCTCCAGGTTTTGTAATTGAAAATTCCTCAGGATCTCTTGTATGTCAGTTGAAGAAAGCACTATATGGCTTGAAACAAGCTCCACGAGCTTGGTTTGAAAGGTTGAGCACGTACGTAATGTCTCTGGGTTTCTGTCACTCAAAGTCTGATCAATCCCTTATGTTTTGTTCATCATCATCTTCCTGCGTCTATATTTTAATATATTTCGATGACATTCTCATTACAGGAAGTTCTAATTCTGAAATCACCTCTCTAATCCAGCAATTGAATAAGACCTTTGCTCTAAAAGATTTGGGAAAACTCAGTTTTTTCCTTGGAATGGAGGTCTCATATACCTCAGATGGCTCTATGTTTTTGACACAAACCAAATATATAACAGATTTGCTGAAGAAAGCTAAGCTTCATGATGCCAGTCCCATATCTACTCCAATGATTAGTGGCTCATTAATTTCAGCTTGCAGTGGTTCCACGTTTGAAGATCCACATCTCTAGAGAAGTATAGTAGGAGCTTTACAGTATGCTACTATCACTAGATTGGAGCTTGCTTTCTTTGTTGATAAAGTATGTCAATTTATGCATGTAACGTCAGCTTAAAAAAAAGTTAAAAAAAAAAGAAAAGAAAAGAAAAGAAGATAAGGTTAAAAAGAAATATGAGGTGCTTGGCTTTGACAAGTGGCAACATGAGGTGTTAAATAAAAAAAAAAGACAAAAGTCATGTTTGGGATGCAGCAACCCGTAGACAGAGAAGGAAGAAAATGAAAAACAGAGAGAAAGAGAAAAAGAGAAAAGGGAGGAAGGAAAAGAAAAATTGGCTTGGAAATAACATCAATTTTGGAGTTTTGAGTTTAATTTGAGGTGAAATTGCATATTGGTAAGTGATTTCTTCAACCCAACTCTTTTATTTGATGGATTTTGTTAGATTTTGCTAAGCTTCAAAGTTGGTTTATGGGTTTTATGAGTTTTTTTATTTGTGAATTTTAAGTGCTATGGGTTATTTTGAGATGGTGGGGTTTAAGATTTATTAAGAATGGTGGAGAAATAGAGTTTTTCATATTTTGAAGTTGAAGTTGTTATAGAAAATTGTATGATTTAGAAAGAGGATTTTATGTTGGTAAGGAGGAAGAGTAAAAAGTTGATATTATTGGCTTTGAAAAATTATATTGAAAGTGTAGTTATTGAAAGAAAAGTTGAATCTTTAACCATGTGGTACTAACCACAATTGTATATTGTTTTCCATATGGTTTTCTGATATTTCAAATTACTAAATAGATAATTGATATGTATTTTCTTAAATCAATATTTCAGGTGAAATCGAGGCATAAATGATTTATGATTTGGAATATTAACAGCAAAAATTTGTGAGTGTTTCTATTTTAAGATTTATGATATTATCAAAATTTAGATTTTTGAAATATAAATATTTAGATATTTAGCTATAGATTTTATGGAAATGAATTTTATGATATAATATATATTATTTACGAATATTATGGGCACCCAGTTATGTTTTTAGAAACAATATTATTTTACGAAATGTTTAAGAATTATGTTAATACTTTCAGTAGATTATTTTATATTCAGTATATATGATTTATGCCAGCTATGGATTTTATAATGGTTTGAAAATTATGATATTATTTTCAGTAGATTATTTTCAAACCGCTAGAAACAGTACCCTCAGTTATCAGTTTTCAGCAGGTCTTTGGGACCCACTTTAGCATACACATAGGCTTTGAGCCGTATGTTAGGGTGCTTCGCCCTTTGGGGGCAGCTCTGCGCGCGTATGACCAGTTTCAGTATTCAGTTGCTCTGTTGTATGTATGATTTCGCTCTACATACAGTATGACCAGTTAAGGGTACATTTTTAGTGGGTTTTTATCATTATGATATAGTTTATGAATAGTTTCTATTGTATATATATTTACATACAAGTATTGCTCTAGTTTCGATAGCAGAATATTATGATATTTAAATTACGACTATAACCAGTTTTACGAATATTAAGTTTTACGAATATTAGTTTTAACAGTTTTATGAATTTGGAAACTACTATATATTATGTAGTTTTGAAGAAAATACTAGTTTAATAAAAATTCCACTCACTGAGCCTTTTTAGCTCATTCTTTTAAAATGTTTTTGCCCCCACAGGTAGCTTTCGAGTTTCAGAATATGATCAAGCCTACGGCGAGCTTATCCACCACGTGTTTTGCATCAATCCAGTTAGTACATGAAACATTTATAGTTTGATTTAACATTAGCATAGTTATGTTTAGTTTGCCTTGATGGTAAGTGTTGGCTTTCGAGCTATCGCTTGCCATCGGCGCACGACTCGTCACGGGTTTATAGGAAGATCCCGGGTCGGGTCGTGACAAGATGGTATCAGAGCATAACGATTCTATACATGTCTCATTGTGTCTCATTGCATATGTGTTATTTCATCGCATGTATCATGAAAAAAAAAATCATAAATTTGTGGTGGCAAAGCTCGTAGGCTCAGAGATATGTTCATGAAACTCAATGCTATAGGTTGGTAAGTTTTATTGATAAAATTTAAAAAAAAAAAAAAAACTCATGTAATTTATTTAAAAGTGATAATAGTTTGAGAGTAGTAAAAAATTGTCATCAAGTGGTTAAGTCAGTTGAGCTGAAGTTTCCAAAAGAATGGAAGGAGACTTAATATTCTTAGTTTATTAAAACTTAATGTTCTTAGTTGCCGAAAGTATGGAAGGAGACTTAAGTTGCCGAAATATATTAATTTGGGGAATGGTAATTCAGTATTTGTGGAGAATTATTTGGTATCGACTATACAAGTATTCTATATAGACGTATTATGTCAAGAGTTTGAAATTTATCTTCTCGGTTTGACTAGTTTAAAAGTAATATGTAGTAGTCAATATTTACGAAGATTGTGAGTGATACTAAAATTTAGGCAAGTATTGAAAAGGTTATTTAGTACCCATGATTTATAGTGATTTGACTTGTTGATACCCAGTTGAGTCAAAACCTCCAGTCTAGAGGAGATTGGTAAACATCAGATGTTGTGGTGATAAAGTATTGGAACCTTTGCATAGTAAATTGATGGAGGTAAACATCACTGCCTAAAAAAATTACTTGGTGATTGTAAAGGATTGTTTAACACTATGCGAAAGTGTTTTACAGTGATGTAATGGTTTGAAAGTAGAGAATGAGTTATAGTGACGCTACATGTTGAAATGTCATGGTTAGTAGATTGTGTTGTCATTATGGAAAAGAAGGAGTTGAAAGTGCAGTTAGTGCCCTTGATATATCTGATTTGGAATTATATATTATTTTGGGTGTCTTTGTTATTGGTGAATCTCATGGAATTAGTTGATTATTTGAGAAAAGGTGTTCAAGAAGTTTGATGATTACTTTGAGATTATTGTTGTTGTGAAGGGTGAATCTTTTTGTATGTGAGATTACTAGAACCGGAAAAATATTTAGAGAAGGATGTTTCATGTATTAAGTCGGTCAATAGTTCAAACTTGACGACATATGAGTTGTGCATAAATATTCGTCAGTCATCCCAAAAGATTTTTCGGGTTTTTCTTTTAACCAGGAAAGAGACTATGAATGATTTAATACACATATAGCTCTTAGTACTCAAGCGATACACTGAAGGGATCGAATTAACAAAGTTAAAAGATATAAATACAAAATTTCCTTGATAACAGATTTATTATACGTACTCAAGATTATTCTTTGGAGCACTTGTATAGTTTAAGAAATGAACAACATCAAGCAATGAGAGTTTGTGTTTATGACTAGAGGTTGACTGAAATAGTATGCAATAATAAATATTTGTGATCTTGTATTGATTATATATGTAATTAGCTCATATGTGCTTCTATATTTTCTAAGTTGGTATATGGATAAGATAAAATTAGTTTTGGGTTACAGAAACAAATGTAGTAAAAGGATATTTTTAGAACAGTGTATTGGTATTATGAGTTCTCATATGTGTTAAGTGGGTTAGACTGATGCTCTGAAGTATTTATGGATTTTATAAAAGAGGTGCTTTGTTCTTATTTTTATAAAGACTGCCAACATATTCATACCAATCAATGGAGTTTCAAATATGTGTCAGTTTAGGAAGATATTAATATGGCGGTATAGAATCTAGTTTGAATTAAATAAAGGTTGTATAACCTGTTACCTTGAAGAAAAAAATTGATATGGCAGTAGATGTGCTTAGCATGAAAAAAAAAATATCAGTTGTGTTATGGATGGTAGTAAAACATTTTGTATTGAATGAGCTCATTAGTTCAAAGTAGAGGCATCAGTAAATACTTCAGGAGGGTATTGTTTATGCATAAGTGACACTAGTCTTCGTTGACTGAATGCTATTAAAGCACAATCTTAAATTTTTACAACAAAGGAATCAATATGAGCATGTTTTGATCATTGAAAGAACTATATAGATGGAGGAGTATGAAAAGAGATGTCAGACATGTTTCAAGATAATTGATTTATTAGTGGCTTTAAGCAGAATGATAAGGTGTGACTGCGTATGCGTCGGTCCAGTTGATGAAACGTGATCTTAATCATTCGACGCGTGACTAAAAATATGTGGTGTCAGAGTATTGCAAAATTTGGCAGCATTTATGTATATAAATAGAAGTATAATATTTGTAGTGATTACTGAAGTTTCAAACATGATCTAGAACGAACAAAAAAAAATTGAATTTTGAAGACAATGAATCTAGTTAGTTGAATTATATTAAGATTATGGTTGGAAAAAAAAAGCAAGATATTATAGTCGATGCAGCTAGCGGGAAGGCAAGTAGTTAAGTTTTGTCAGGTATTGTAGCAAGTCTTTTTAATGGTGTGGACTCAGTAGTATAATAAGTGTACATCGAGGCTTTGTCTGAATATTTGAGAAATACTAGTTTCGATTGACCGAGTATTTGATAAAAGAAGATGGGGTTGCTTTTGATACATTGATCACCTATTCATAATAATTTAAATTTAGATGGAACGTTTTTGTTCAACTTATGTTAGGCACCCAAGTAACATGAAATTATATTGAACATTGGAAGAGCAATACTAGTAGCAGGGTTAGAAGCAAAAGATAGAGAAACATGTTTCACGATGATTTATGTGTCAGATTTGCGCAGTGGAAGCGTGGTACGATTTAGTCTGCTCTTTTATTTCATTTAGAAAGGGATTGGACATGTTCGTTATTGTGTCAATAGATTTGCTACAATATTTATGAAGCAAAGAAAGTCCATGCAGAGATTGTTGGATTGATATTACAACTTTTGTGAGCCACATTGATATGCAGACATTAGTTAAAAGATAAAGGCTTGTTGGTTATGTGTTTTAGGCATGTGAGATTGCAGAAAGTATATGTTGACTTACAAAATGATAGAGTTGGAGATATCTCAGAATAACATGAAACTGTGTAGCAGAAATGTAGTTTATTAGGAACAGTCGGTTATAATCTTTGCTTTGTATGAGAATTTTGAGAAATAATTCTTCAAGTGACAGAGTGTGTATGAACAAAGTATACATGAATTGAAGGGAAATATTAGTTCATGCATTATTGGTACCTTAAGTGTTTTTCTTTCGTTTGAATTTCGAGGACGAAATTCTCAAAAGGGGGTAATAGTTTGTAACGCCAGCTTAAAAAAAAGTTAAAAAAAAACAAAAAAAAAGTAAAGAAAAGAAGATAAGGTTAAAAAGAAATATGAGGTGCTTGGCTTTGACAAGTGGCAACATGAGGTGTTAAATAAAAAAAAAGACAAATGTCATATTTGGGATGCAGCAGCCCGTAGACAGAGAAGAAAGAAAATGAAAAACAGAGAGAAAGAGAAAAAGAGAAAAGGGAGGAAGGAAAAGAAAAATTGGCTTGGAAATAACATCAATTTTGGAGTTTTGAGTTTAATTTGAGGTGAAATTGCATATTGGTAAGTGATTTCTTCAACCCAACTCTTTTATTTGATGGATTTTGTTAGATTTTGCTAAGCTTCAAAGTTGGTTTATGGGTTTTATGAGTTTTGTTATTTGTGAATTTTAAGTGCTATGGGTTATTTTGAGATGGTGGGGTTTAAGATTTATTAAGAATGGTAGAGAAATAGAGTTTTTCATATTTTGAAGTTGAAGTTGTTATAGAAAATTGTATGATTTAGAAAGAGGATTTTATGTTGGAAAGGAGGAAGAGTAAAAAGTTGATATTATTGGATTTGAGAAATTATATTGAAAGTGTAGTTATTGAAAGAAAAGTTGAAGCTTCAACCATGTGGTATTAACCACAATTGTATATTGTTTTCCATATGGTTTTCTGATATTTCAAATTACTAAATAGATAATTGATATGTATTTTCTTAAATCAATATTTCAGGTGAAATCGAGGCATAAATGATTTACGATTTGGAATATTAACAGCAAAAGTTTGTGAGTGTTTCTATTTTATGATTTATGATATTATCAAATTTTAGATTTTTGAAATATAAATATTTAGATATTTAGCTATAGATTTTATGGAAATGAATTTTATGATATAATATATATTATTTACTAATATTATGGGCACCCAGTTATGTTTTTAGAAACAATATTATTTTACGAAATGTTTAAGAATTATGTTAATACTTTCAGTAGATTATTTTATATTCAGTATATATGATTTATGCCAGCTATGGATTTTATAATGGTTTGAAAATTATGATATTATTTTCAGTAGATTATTTTCAAACCGCTAGAAATAGTACCCTCAGTTATCAGTTTTCAGCAGGTCTTTGGGACCCACTTTAGCATACACATAGGCTTTGGGCCGTATGTTAGGGTGCTTAGCCCTTTGGGGGTAGCTCTGCGCGCGTATGACCAGTTTCAGTATTCAGTTGCTCTGCTGTATGTATGATTTCGCTCTACATACAGTATGACCAGTTAAGGGTACATTTTTAGTGGGTTTTTATCATTATGATATAGTATATGAACAGTTTCTATTGTATATATATTTACATACAAGTATTGCTCTAGTTTCGACAGCAGAATATTATGATATTTAAATTACGACTATAACTAGTTTTACGAATATTAAGTTTTACGAATATTAGTTTTAAACAGTTTTATGAATTTGGAAACTACTATATATTATGTAGTTTTGAAGAAAATACTAGTTTAATAAAAATTCCACTCACTGAGCCTTTTTAGCTCATTCTTTTAAAATGTTTTTCCCCTCACAGGTAGCTTTCGAGTTTCAGAATATGATCAAGCCTACGGCGAGCTTATCCACCACGTGTTTTGCATCAATCCAGTTAGTACATGAAACCTTTATAGTTTGATTTAACATTAGCATAGTTATGTTTAGTTTGCCTTGATGGTAAGTGTTGGCTTTCGAGCTATCGCTTGCCATCGGCGCATGACTCGTCATGGGTTTATAGGAAGATCCCGGGTCGGGTCGTGACAATGCGCTCACCAAATGATGTCCATTGGAAATCAGTCATGAGGATCTTACGATATTTGAAAGGTACCTCAGACCTTGGCTTAGTCCTCTCCAAACCCAAATGTTTGTCTCTTTATGCATTTGTTGATTGGGCATCAGATCTTGACGATAATGCTCTACATCTAGTTTTTGCATCTTCTTTGGAGGAAATTTGATTTTATGGAGTTCCAAAAAGAAGCATACTATTTCTAGATCAAGCACAAAAGTTGAGTATCAAAGTCATGCCAATGTCAGTGCTGAAATTGTTTGGATAAAGTCTCTTCTTAATGAACTTCGAGTCAGCTCATCATCTTGTCCAATTCTCTGGTGTAATAATTTGAGTGTTGTTCATTTGAGTGCCAACCCAGTTCTCCATTCCAAAGCTAAACATGTTGAGCTCGATATATATTTTTTTAGAGATATGGTTCAGCAACGAAAGATAGCAATCCAACATTTACCTTCTATTGCTCAAGTAGCTGATGTACTAACCAAACCTCTCTGCTCAGTCATTTCATAAATGGAGACGTAAGCTAATGGTGATGTCTGCAGCAGAGCTTGGTTTGAGGGGGAGTATAAAGGTAGATAATCTAACTGAACAAAAGCCAACAAATGACACATCATCATCTTCTCAACATATTTAGTTTTATTGTTAAAAGCTTATAACAAATATCTGAAACTTGTGTAACTACTCTACTCTAGCTATAAATACTGAAATGTACAATCTCATCCGCATTCATTCAATGAAGACTTTACTCATTGATTCCTCTTTCATTCGTGTATAAGAAATTCATAAAATAGATGTTCTTCTTCCCCTTCATCTCTTTCGTTTCCCTCCTTGCTTGTTGTAATCCAAAAATTTAATTGTCTACATACGTCATCAAGTTTTATTTTAAAAAAATATGTAAATAAAGCAATTTTAATCGAGTAAATCAGGGATAAACATTGAAATAAATATTTTTAATGGACGATGCCGTGGAAACGAGTGTTCGTGGCTGTGCCGACGATTCGGCAGAAAAGCTGCCAACTTTAGTTTATTCTATTTGATGTATTTTCCTTATTTATCTTATTTTATTTGATAATTATCTTTTCCTATTAGGTTTATCTTTTCCTATTGAGATTATATTTTCCTTATTTATCTAGGTTAGGTTTTCTATATAAACAATGTAATAGGCTTTGATTTAATAAGAAGAAAATCACAATGTAGTCTTTAAGCTTATACTGTTTTCCTCCCTCCCTCTTCTCTTTCTCTTCTTTCTCTTCTTTCTTCTTTAGTTTATCATATTATTTTAATTTTATGATGGTATCAGAGCGGGTTGATTATGATCCTCTAGGAGAAGAGATCGTTGAGGTTAAATCAACGTCGAAATCAAATCCTTCTTCTTTGATGGTCTTTTGATTCGGCAACCAAAAAAAAAGTCATGGTTATAGTCATGACTTTGGTCAGGAAAATTTGGGAAGCATGGAGGCAAGTTCATGAGATTCAATAAATGGAATTGTGAAATCGCATGCTATACATGTTATCGCCGTGGAAGCTACGTTGAGTCAATCAATGGGTACGTTGTAGTGTTCCACATTATAACACTGTCATGTTCCAAAGCAGGTTAGGGTTCAATGGCCTAATCTGTGAAATAAAGTTGATGGTATTGTGACTATTAAAAAAATGCTTTCTTGATAAGAAACAATGATGATAGAAAATCAATGCGCAATATTTTTTGTGCAAATAACATGCATGGTTCCTCAATGGAATCATAACTAACGTCCATGGAAGAAACTCAAGAAGAGTCCATGATGAATGAAGATGTTTCTCTATTTGAAACGATGAATGACGGTGTTTCTAGATTGGAAACGACCATGTAGATGTTGCAGATATCGCAACAACCATGATGACAGCGATGATCGACGTGGATATATCGATGAACATTGCACTTGATGATGAATGATGACATTTCATGGTAAGAAACGATATTTTATTTAACTACAACCTCTTGAACAAGACCCTTCTTTTTATATCATATTTCGCAAGTTGGGAATTTCGTGTTCTCCATGCTCCAACTTGAGGGAGGGTATAGACATTTGGTGACGGAGGATGTCATGGAAACGAGTTTTCGTGGCAGCGGCGACGATTCGGTAGAACAGCTGCCAACTTTAGTTTATTCTATTTGATATATTTTCCTTATTTATCTTATTCTATTTGATAATTATCTTTTCCTATTTAGATTATATTTTCCTTATTTATTTAGGTTAGGTTTTCTATATAAACAATGTAATAGGTTTTGATTTAATAAGAAGAAAATCACAATGCAGTCTTTAAGCTTATACCGTTCAGTGAAATTTGCCAAATAAAAATGACAAACTAACTATGTTTAAATGGAAAAACAAACAATATCCCAATGTATTAATAGTCTCAATATGTGGAGAATCTTTATTTTTCCTTTATACCCTCATTTTATTTTATTATACTCATAATATCCTGGAGTTTTTTAAATGCTCATGTCCTTTACATCAGAGCATTCAAGCCACCATATTGTCGCATATATATTGTTGCTTAGGGAGACGAAACACTCAATTTTAATATTGATTGCGTTAATTTTTTTTCCTCTATTTAATTTTAGAGGTTTTCACATTTTATTTTTACGGAAGGGTCATTCTCAAATCTCCACAAACAGAACTTGTGCGATATGGGGAGCGACACCAGTTGCAATCAAAGTTTGACATTTTTAGATAAATGTCCTCTAAACGTGATCTTGATTTAGCTTATATTCACGTGCCCAAGCAAGATATAATCTTTGGATTCTTTTATAAAATTAAAATAAATAAACTCCATGAGGTCGATAAAAGATTGCCCATTTGTTAGTTCATAGGATTGAGAATTTCTCAGGAATGAATGATTCTTAGATGAGTATATTCCGTCTTCAATTATTACCCCATTCTTTGAAAGTGTGATTTGTTGACAATGATTTTTTTCTGCTTCACGATAACACAAATCAGTTGGGGTTTTGGAAGCAATAATTGAGGTAACAACAATTCTTAACAAAGCTGTGAAATATGTGATTATCCACAGTTTGTTGGGATGATAACTTGATTAATTAGGATATGTACCATTACCTTTAAGAGGAAAGGAAAGGGTTGTCTAAATTAAATTAAAATGGTGATGAATGTCAAAATTTGTTTCTGTGACACGTGCAACGCGCGTAGTGCCAAAAGATGTTTAGAGTGGAGAAACTTTTTTTTTTCTTTTTTGCCCCTTTTAATTTTTATAATATAATAATAATTATATTGATGTTAAATTATATATAATTTAAGAGATGAATGTACTTTTATATATACAGTTTATTGTGTAATCTTATTTATATTTATTGAGTAGAGGAGGTTATATGGGAAATGGTGGAGATGAATTGAATGGTATTAATTTTAGATACATGAACTACTATATGAAATTGAGAAATACATTTATTTAAATTGTATGTGATAAAATTAAAATAATATGGAATAAAAAGAATAGAGAGAAGAAGAGAAGAGGGGAAGAGAGGAAAACCAGTAAAAGCAGAAATACTACATAATGAATTTCTTCTTGTTAAAACCTAAGCCTATTACATTATTTATATAGAAAACCTAACTTAGATAAATAATGAAAACATAATCTAAATAGGAAAAGATAAACCTAATAGGAAAAGATAATTATCAAATAGAATAAAATAAATAAGGAAAATATATCAAATCGAATAAACTAAAGTTGGCATCTTTTTTGCCGAATCGTCGCCGCGGCCACGAACACTCATTTCCATAGCATTGTCCATCACCAAATCTCTATAGTGTGAATGGTATTAAATTACCATCCACTCTTATACTCCAAAATTCACATATAAACTCTTCGAAGTTGGACATATTTGCTATCCATGAAACACACTAGATCAGGTAGAAATATGAGCAGAAAGTGAGAAAAATATATGGGAGGAGAAGAGGCACCAATGATACTTTGAAATTCAATGATTCTCTCATTCTTTCAATCGGAAGTGTTCGTGATCAATGCTAATGTTGTAGAGGCATATGCAATCCAATTAGGGACAAATTCAGAGATGACGCCTTAGTTTGTTGTGTAATCCGATTGTAAATGTGAACTAATCCCAATAGATTCTAACTAGTTTTTCAAGCTAAAATGAACCGTTGAAGATCTCTAATGTGAGCTGAAACTGAATTGCAAGTTGGAGGATGGTTTTCTCGTTTGAATTCTATTGTATAAAAGACTACTTATTACTCATGAAATTGAAAGAAGAGTTTCTAGAAATTAGAGAGTGGTTGAGAGCGTGATTTGTAAACATTGAATCATTGATTAATAAAGCTTGTTGTCTGGTTTAAGAGTAGTTGTAGGGTTAGTTCCTAAACCACTATAATTCTGTCTTCTTCTTCCCTTAATTCTCAATTCGTTTTACTAGTCTGTTTTCTGTCTTTAATTTGTGATTTGTTCTTTGAGTTCTTGGTTCATTGAAAGTATTCTTGAGTCTTAGAATCAACAAATTGGAATCAGATTTTGACCAAGGCCTTCAATGGCGGCTACGAAGAATGAGATTGAAAAGTTCAATGGGCATGGAGACTTCAGGCTGTGGACAAAGGAGATGAAGATAGTCTTGGTACAACAGAAGGTTTTACTTGCCATTGAAGATCCAATTAAAATTCCAATCACAACGAAGAAAGAGGAATTTGAGGAAATGCAACAATTGGCATACAGTCAAATCATTCTGAGTCTGACAGATAGTGTCTTGAGGCAGGTAATTGAAAAAGAAACAGCAAGGGATGTATGGTTAAAGCTTCATGAGATCTTTGACAAGAAAGATCTTCCAAACAAGATTCATTTAAAAGAGAAATTGTTCTCGTACAAGATGAATTCTATTAAAGCAATTGAAGATTGTCTTGATGAATTCAAGAAGATGACTCTTGATTATACAAGTGCAGGAGAGAAATTGGGAGATGAAAGCCAAGCAATTCTCTTATTGAATGCATTGCCAGAAACGTATCAAGATGTGAAAGCTGCCATGAAATATGGCAGGGATACTTTGTCTGTTTGCTCAGTTATGGCTTCAATTCGTACCAAGAACTTGGAATTGACATCAACAAATGGTGTAAATCAGACATCAGAGGGCTTGTTTGTCAAGGGCAAGAATGGGTACAAGAAGAATTGGAAGGGAAACAACAACAAGTATCAATCAAATCAGAAGGGTAAAACAAAGTATAAATGTTTCATTTGTCATAAAGAGAGCCATTTAAAAAAGGATTGCCCTGACAAATAGAAAGTGCAGAAATGGAAGGGAGAAAGGACGAATGACTCAAACCAAAACCATGTTGAAGAATGAGTAAACTACATGGAGTCACCGGCCATTTCAAATGATGCAGGACATGAAAGTTTAAATAGAAGCCATGAAGATTGGGTCCTTAATTCTGGGTGCACATACCACATGACTTCAAATAAAATATGGTTCTTTTCATTAAAACCTTTCAATGGTGGATCAGTCTATATGGGAAACAACCAGGTGTGCAAGATTACAGGAATTGGGCCAGCAAAGCTGAGAATGGAAGATTCATGAGAAGTAGTGTTAAAGTAAACAAGATTTGTTCCTCAACTTCGAAGGAATCTAATGTCTCTTGAGGCCCTTGACTCCCAAGGTTGCACATATAGTGGCAAGGATGGATTCTTGAACATATGAAAAGGATCAAGACTATTGTTCAAAGCAGAGAAAATAAATGGTCTGTACATAATAAAGAATGTGAAGTTCCCTGAGAATGCACTGGTGGCTAAAGAAGAAGTGTGCACTGATTTTGACCTATGGCATGGAAGATTGGGGCATATCAGTGAAAAGGGGCTGTAAGAACTGTCAAAACAAGGCTTGATCCCTGGAAAAAGCAATGGAAGACTAAGGTTTTGTGAACACTGTGTACTTGGAAAATCAACAAGGCAGATGTTCATGAAGGGAGAGCATTGCAGCAGAGATATACTTAATTACATTCATGCAAATCTGTGGGGACCAGCAAAGGTGAACTCTTTGAATGGAAGCAGGTATTTTCTAACTCTAATTGATGATTTCTCAAGAAGGGCCTGGATGTTCTTCTTGAAATCAAAGATGAGGCATTGGCAAAGTTCAAAGAGTGGAAGAATAGAATTGAAAATTAAACCAGAAAAAGGGTGAAGTATTTGAGAACTGATAATGGTATGGAGTTTTGTGGGGCTGAGTTCAATCAATATTGTGCTTCAAATGGAATCACAAGACACAAGACTATAAGACATACACCCCAGCAAAATGGAGTGGCAGAAAGGCTAAATAAAACAGTAATGGAAAGGGTTAGGTGCATGTTGCCTAATGCAGAAATGGAAGCCAAATTTTGGGCTGAAGCTGCTGCCACTGCCATTTATAATATCAACAGATGACCTAGTACTGTGTTAGACTTCAAAACACCAATGGAGAGGTGGTCAGGACATGCTCCTAATCTACAGCATCTCAGAACCTTCAGATGCACAGATTATGTACACATCTCGCAGTGAAAGCTTGAAGCAAGGGCATTGAAATGTGCCTTCCTGGGCTATCCAGATGGCTCAAAAGGGTACAAGCTATGGGATAATGTGAATGAGAAATGCTTATTCAGCAAGGATGTGAAGTTCAAGGAAGATGAAATGCTGATGAACACCATTACAAACGAAAAATCTGCAAACAAGTCAGACAAGGTGAAGACTAGTTTTGGTGGGCGTCGAATCCACCAAAAATAAAGAGTCTCTACTTTCTGGTTTATGGATTTGTAGTTGTGGAAAGTAGGGTTGAATCCACAGGGAATGGTGAAATAAAATGGGGGTTTTTAAAGTTTGTTGAGAAATTGAAGAAAACAATGAAATATTTAAAAGAGATTCAATGGGAGAAAGTTCCAACCAAAGGTGTAATCATCGTTTGATTTATATTATTTGATCATTGATTTTCTAATGAAATCCTAACTCATTCTCTAAATTGGTTATGATTATTAAGAACGTCTTATTAATCTATCCTTCCTTAGTTTGTCGGTAATTAAGATACGATCATTAATTACTTCCCTAATCAATGACAACCCTAGAGTACGACAATAGAATTTAATCAATGATAGCAATAAGATGAGAAGGACGACCAATTCTAGCCAACAAATGCGAAACGTTCGATCTATTTAGACTAGATCCTATATTTTCATAGCATGAGATGAAAAGACTTATTAATCATTCATACTAATTGTCACATGGATTAGAATGCATAAACAATTACGGATTTAAACACTCTAATTGACGATCTATCAAATTGAAGAATGATCAAAGGGCCCTATTTGAACAATCAAACAATGTGATATTGAATGCATAAAACAGAAAATATAGAAATAGAGAAGAATTAGAAAGAAAGATGAAGAACAAATCTCACAAATATAAAAATCAAACTTTGATTAACCTTGGTTGGAAAGATGAGTTTAGCTAGACATGGAGTTCATAGCTATCCCCCCAAAACCTAAGAAAAGTGTTCTAAAAGATATCTGAAAAGAAGTCTCCCCTAATCCCCTTAGAAAATTAGGGTTTTAAACACAAAGTTAAAATAAGATGTAAAAAAATCGCGCCGGCGCCGCGGCACAGAAATTTGGTCGCCGCGGCGCCAAGCAAAAATTACAAAAAAATGAGAATCACGATTTCTGTGCCATGGCGACGAGAAATCTATGCTACGGCGCTGAGCTCTCTGGAATTTTGGCTTAGGAGTAGACTTTTCCTTGCGGCCGCGGCCACTGAAAGTGGTTGCCATGGCGCCGAACTGTCAAGAAAGCTCCAAAATGCCAATTTAAGCCATTTTTCATCCTCTCTTCTCCAATCTAGCACATAAACACAAATCAAAGATAATTAATTAGTTCTTAGGCTATTTAATGATCAAAGTATGAACAATTAATACAAGTTTATGTGCTAAAATATCGACTTATCAAATTCCCCCACACTTAAGCCATGCTTGTCCACAAGCATAAAACAAAGCAACTTAATAAAATTCAATTACTCACCAATCCTTCAACTTTCACTTTCAATCATCAACAACCAAAATTATCAAGTTTTAGAGAATTAAATTGAAGCACAAACAAAAGATAAAAAGTCATAGCATAAATTCCTATCAACCATGTACAAGAGTAGTTATTCTAATGATCTTTTCAAAATCAAAGTGCTACAAGACTTGATACCTCACTTGGATTCACTCACAATTCACTCAAAGTGTTTAAGTGTTCATTCAATAAGCTCTCAAGTCAAAACATAGAAGATCTTACCATAGGCTTGCTAAATTATCACATTAAGGCCACCAATGCATGAATTGAATGCTAGAATTTAAGGGTCTTTTGGGTTGTAATGGGGCTTAGGTAAGGGTGGATGTAACGTCCCGTTATTTTGTGATAAAAAAAAAACTTTTATTTATTTTATTTTTATTTGAGTAATTAAAATTCATTTATTTATTATTAAATTAGAATTTAGTAATTTATTTCATTTTAATTCCTTTTAATGGCTTTATTTATTTAAATACGTTTTAATGGTATTAATAATTATTAACGGGCCAATTAATAATTATTAATTACCATTGGGATAGTTTGAGATGTTCGGGAATCGTTTTTAAGTCAAAAGTCATAAAAGGGCAAAATCGTAATTACCCAATTTGCAAAATATCTAAAAACACTATTCATTTGTCTTTAAAAACTCAACTTTGACCACAAAATTGACCAATTTGCTCATTCTTTTCTCCTCCTTTGCCGTGACCTTCAAAGAAGAAAAGAAGATTTTTGGTTTTTGTTCGTTTCTTGCCGGATCGACTTGATTCTCGTTCCATTGGAAAGGTATCGGTCGTACGAGTCTTTCCCACCTAGCCTTCGTCCGTTTCTCTCGAGATCCGAGGAGTTCTCGGTAAGAATCTCTTGAAACCCTAAGCTCCAAATAGTGTTTTAATGGAGTTTTACTTGTTTTCTTTCGATTTCTTGCCGTGAAACTCGGTGTTTGTCAATTCGGGAGTAGTTTTACGTGTTTTTGGAAACTATTTCATAACCCTAAAACCGAGTTTCAGTCGAAACCCTTTCCGTTTGAAATTTACCCTTTTGGGTTTGATTTTGGGTTAGAAATTAATGAATGAATGTTTATTTAAATTCAATTCGGGAAAGGGAGTAATGTTCAAAAACCCTATTCATCGATACCCATTGAAATCGGGATTATCGAATTTGCTTAAAACCAACTCAAAACGTATTTAAATTGCCAAAAAGCCGAAAAACCAAACCCGAGACCCCTTTTCTAGGGAGGGCCGAGAGCCTCCAAAGGGTAGGTTTGGTGGATTTTCCGTCTTTTTGCTTGTTTCATCGTTGTTTAATCGTTAGTTGGTAATTTATTAATTTTCGGGATATTAATCCTTTTGTAGGTGTTTTTGAACCGTTTGTTTGATCGCTCTTCCGGTGCTTAGGAGCGAAGTCTTCACTTTTAATTAAGGTGAGAATGATTAGAATTTAAAGTAACTATAGAAAGCAAATAAGTACGATGATTTGTAGAATCGGAAACTAAGATTAGAATCCAACCTAAGGTTAGAGGATGTGAGATAGTGCCTTAGGATTTGAAGTTAATCCTTTAAGCGAGAAACTTAGGATTTCTCGTTGAGAACCTCGAATCTTAGAAGATTCTAAGATAGATTAGTCTTGGAAGTTTAGAATCCTTGAAAGTTTAGGTTAATCGTTATGCTTTGACCTTTACTTTTATTATTGTTAGCGGAGTTCGATCGATATATCGTTCATCCGGGATTCTATCTATTTTATTTATGTCCTTTACTTTATGTCTTTACTTTTGCTCATTTACTTTATGCATTTTTCGGTTGCTTTATCATTTACATTTACTTTATTTACTTTTGCAAGCATATGCAACCATATGCATAACATCTCATATTATTGAAAAGAGAAAAATGAGAAAGAAAGGTGGATGACATGAGACCCCCACACTTTTTCCATGCATAAGTATTGGTGGATGACATGAGACCCCCACAATACTTCATGCATAAGTTTTGGTGGATGACATGAGACCCCCACACTACTTCATACATAAGGATAAGGGTGGATAGTATGTAAAAATCCACATTACCTTCATTTCATGCATAAATGGCGAATGCGTATCCTACGGGATGTACTCATTACTTTTATGCTTATGATAGATGAGAAAGAGAATCGAGATGTTATATGTTTAACAAAGTTTATTCTCTTTACTTTATTATCATAACAAGTTAATGTTTGAGAATTGACTACAAGTGTAGTAATGTCATACTTTGGATTTCATGGAATAGAATTACCTAGAGTTTGGAGAACTTTAGGAGTGTATTGTGTCAGTTTATTTGGACACAAATCGAAATGCGAGTTTGAGGTCTATCTTTACTTTTTATGCTTATTATTCTCACTGGGCTTAGTTTGTTAGCTCATGATATTACAACCAATTTCAGGTAATGCCTTGGCTAGAGGTCGAGGAGGAGGAGGTGGTGCTGCGTGATCGAGGGATGCTGACCTCAAGATGGACTAATGGTTTTTGTAAAGTTTATGTCTTATTTGATAAACTTTAAGGAATTGTATTTTGTATTTGGCTCCTAAGAGCCTAATGTTGATGTTTTATGATATTATATATTTGAACTCCTGATTTGGACTTAAAGTCCATGAGATTTTGTTAGATTTGAAAATTAAGATGTAAACAGGTTTTCGGCATGCCAATTTTCAAACAAAACCACGCCAATTTTTCGTAAATTAAAAGACTTCCGCTGTTTTCTCTGAATTTTAATTTATTTAAAAGTGACGGGTCGTCACAGTGGATGGAAGGAAATTTGAGATAAAATCAATTTGAAGAATTAGATGAACTTTGTTCACAAGCTTCAAATAACATCCTACCAAACAATGATCACACATTTTCATTACCATTTTCCTCTTTTCAAAACCCCCTTTTTGTTCACAACTCCTTTCTTTCTTTTCAACTTATTTTAAACTTCTCATCAATTCTCATCATCATTTTTTTTTTCACTTAAGCACTTTTTCACAACAACTTTAGTTGTATTCTTTTGTTTTTTTTTGTTTTTTTTTTCATTGATGAGACAAATAAGAAAGAAAGAAAATAAGCAAAGACATATTTGTGATTTTTTTTTAGGAAGAAGCATGAAGTGAATCAATATTCAAGTAATTCTTCTCAACTTTGGTTCAAAGGAAATCAACAATAGGATATAGGTTGTTCAGAATGTGGTTAATTTCCAAGAAAAATGCCTAGGCTCAAAATTGGCTTTCTAAAGACATTTGTCAAGGTTGGCTTTTTTTTAGAAAGCTAAAAATGGCATCACCTAATTGCCCTTTCCAAACTCTATGCATTCAAAACAACACATAGGCCTCAACATGTATAACAAAGCAAATTCTAGTTTAATCAACTATGTTTGATAATCACACAAGAAATGAATAGAGCAAAAATGTTATGAAAATGTACTCTTTTTGGCCCAAAAACTCACAAGGGATATAGTGTATCAAATCCCACAACAAATTTCAATTAAAAGATATCAAAATCAACTACTCAAGACATGCCAACAAGAACTTATCTACTCATGCTAATCCCTATTTTGCCTCATATTAATTAAACAAAACCAAACAATTCTAACCATCCATGAATGAATTATCAAAAGCATCAAGACCAAGCAAGTAAATTGAATTTTATTCTGTTTTCTCTACTCCCACACTTAAATCATGCATTGTCCACAATGAGAAAACAACAAAATAAAAGAGGGTGAGAAAACATCCCTGAAAGAGCAATCATGAGTAGTTGAATTGCTACGGCTTGGGAGTATGAGATTTCAGCGAAAAATTTCATCCTTCAGCCTCCATAGCCCTTATTAAACCCTGTTATTTTAAAGATCAAACAAAGAAAAGAAATCAAATCAAACTAAAAAAAATAAAAATGAAAACGAAAACATAAAACATAAAAATTTGGGTTGCCTCCCAAAAAGTGCCTTTCTTTCACGTCTTTGGCTAGACCGGGTTGCTTCTTCATTAATGCACATCCCAAATCGACTTGACATATTTTCGAATTATGGCTCGCAATTCTCCAATTTTGGGTTTCTTTGTTGAAGCAACCTGCATATCATCCTTATTAAACAACTCTAAAACATCATTAGCCAAGGGATCAACAAAGTCAATCATAGCAAAAATTGAAGAATTAACATCCGAGTGTTTCATGGAGTCATGTATATTGAATTTTATAACTTCACCATCGAACTCCATATTAATTATACCAGCATGTACATCAATTATTGTTTTAGAGGTATATAAGAATGGTCTTCCTAATAGAACTAAAGATGAGGTAAAAACATCATCCCCCATATCTAGAACATAGAAATCTGCAGGAAATACCAAACCATTAACTTGTACCAGCACATCCTCTAAAATTCCTTCAGGATAAGCATTGGATCTATCAGCAAGTTCGAGGATTACACCTGTTTCTCTTAAATGACCAACATTTAAAGATTTAAACACAGAAAGAGGCATGACATTAATTGAAGCTCCTAAATCTAGCATGGCTTTATCAATTCTTAAGTCTCCTAACTTACATGGAATTGAAAACATACCTGGATCTCCCCCTTTAGGAGGCATTTTCCTTTGAATAATGGCCGAGACGTTTTCCCCCACACTTATTTTCTCATTACCCTTCAATTTTCTCTTGTTTGTGCACAAATCCTTAAGGAATTTTGCATATCGAGGTATTTTCTTTATCGCATCTAATAAAGGAATGTTTACCTCGATTTTGTGAAATATGTCAAAGATTTCCTTTTCTTCCTCGAGCTTCTTTGATTTGAGCAATCTTGATGGAAAAGGAGGGGAAGTAACGAGTACTTCAGGTTGAACTTCAACTGATGGTTGAACTTGATCATTTGGAGATGAGACTATTTCTTTCTCAATCTCCTCTCTTCGGTCTCTAACTCGTTCTTTCTTCTTGAGCCCCTCCATCTCTTTCCCACTTCTCAAAGTGATTGCACTAGCATTTTCCTTTGGATTGATGACGGTTTGAGAAGGCAATTTACCTTTAGATTCCATTTTGCTTATGGAGGATGCTAGTTGGCTCACTTGGTTCTCCAGGTTTCTGATACTTGTCTTCGTGTCCTGTTGAAATTGTTGTTGGTTAGTAGCTAGTGATTGAACAATATCTTCAAGAGAAAAACCTGATTTTGATGAAGATGGTTGTTGGTAGTTAGTGGGCCTAGGTGGAGGCTGTTGAAAGGGATCTCGTTGTCCATAGCTCAAGTTAGGATGATCCTTCCATCCTGGATTATAGGTGTTTGAAAAAGGATCATATCGGTTTCTTTGTTGTCCACCTTGATATCCACCTAGAGCATTAACAGACTCTTGTGACTCATCCTGAAGAGTGGGGCACATATCGGTTAGGTGAGGTGCGGTGCAAATTCCACAAGTTTTGACTTGTTGATGATTTCCAAAAGCCATCTGTTGAACAAGAGAAGTTAAGTTAGCTATTTGATTTTCAAGGGATGAAACATTTACCTCGTTCACATTTCGAGAAGTGGATTCTTGAAGAGCTCCACTTTGTTGTGAAGTTGCCGCCATTGTGGTAATTAGCCTCCTAGCCTCAGAAGGAGTCTTGTTCACTATAGCTCCACCACTAGTGGCATCCATTAGTCTTCTCTCAATAGAAGTTAACGCCTCGTAAAAATAATGAATCAAAAGTTGCTCAGAAAATCCATGTTGAGGGCAACTGGCACATAACTTCTTAAATCTCTTCCAGTACATATGGAGAGTTTCCATATTCTTCTGTTGAATCCCAGATATTTCCCTTCGAATGTTCGAAGCATGTGACGAAGAGAAGTATTCTTCCAAAAATAATGTGGCCATCTCTGCCCATGTTGATACGGAGTTTGGGGGCAAATCAAATAACCAATCCTTGGCTTTTTCTGTGAGTGAGAAAGGAAATGCTCTAAGCTTTATTTGATCCTCGGTTACACCCTGTGGTTTCATACTCAAACAAACAAGATGAAACGCCTTAAGGTGTTTGTTTGGATCTTCATTGTCTTGTCCACTGAAACTGGGAAGGAGATGAATGAGTCCTGACTTAAGCTCAAAGTTCACATTCATATCCGGATATTGAATGCACAATGGTTCTTGAGCTGTATTCGGTGCAGTCAATTCTTTAAGTGTTCTTTCTTCATCCGCCATTGGTACTTCAGTTTCTTCAAAATCGTTAGTAAGATCTAATTGATTAAATGGTGTGTTTTCTTCCGTCGACGAAGATGAAGAAGAAGAAGAGGAATGTTGTTCTCTTCGCTCTTTAGCTGCTTTCCTCAATTGTTTAGCTGTCTTCTCGATCTCTGGATCAAATTCTAAATTACCTGTACGAGAAGAACGGGGCATCAAACTGATAAAAACAAAAAATAAAATAAATGACACCAATCCCCGGCAACGGCGCCAAAATTTGGTGGGCGTCGAATCCACCAAAAATAAAGAGTCTCTACTTTCTGGTTTATGGATTTGTAGTTGTGTAAAGTAGGGTTGAATCCACAGGGAATGGTGAAATAAAATGGGGGTTTTTAAAGTTTGTTGAGAAATTGAAGAAAACAATGAAATATTTAAAAGAGATTCAATGGGAGAAAGTTCCAACCAAAGGTGTAATCATCGTTTGATTTATATTATTTGATCATTGATTTTCTAATGAAATCCTAACTCATTCTCTAAATTGGTTATGATTATTAAGAACGTCTTATTAATCTATCCTTCCTTAGTTTGTAGGTAATTTAGATACGATCATTAATTACTTCCCTAATCAATGACAACCCTAGAGTACGACAATAGAATTTAATCAATGACAGCAATAAGATGAGAAGGACGACCAATTCTAGCCAACAAATGCGAAACGTTCGATCTATTTAGACTAGATTATATTTTCATAGCATGAGATGAATGAAGGGATGATTTACTAAACTAGCGCAATTTGATTTAGTAAACTAATTAACATTTAATTATGGATCTATTAATATCATGCAATTTATGAAAAAACATGTAGATTCATGCTTTAAATTTCGAAAATTAAAATCAAAACTTACATTGAGTAATAAATGGAGAATCGGTTGGAGGTTTCTTTACAGCATCAAATCCTCAGCAACACCGGATCTTCTACGCTATATCCCGATCGATCAAACGAAACCCGATTGTGGGATCGAACTTTAGAAGAAATTGGGAAGAAGAAAAATATTTTCTTCCCAATTTTGAATAGGGAAAATCGGCACTCAAGGGGGAGAGGAGGAAGAGAGAATTCCGAATTTCTAAGAAATTTAATTGTATGATTTATGAATGACCCAACCCTCCTATTTATAGGAAAATAGGAATCCTAATCACATTAGGATTAATCTATAGAGATAAATACAAAAAGAATAAAGATTATCTCTTTCCTTTATCTTGCAATTTCGAAAATGCCATAGATAAATAGGAGATTATTTTCTTTTCTTTATTTTATTTATCTTCGGTAAATAAATCTATATAATTATTATAGGATATAATTCAAATAATTATCTCCTACAAATTATCTATGAAGGCCAAAATTAATAATAAATAATTAATAAATCAAATTTATTTAATTAATTATTTTGGGCCAATTTCAATTGGGTTCATTAATCCAATTGGGCTTGAAACTCTCTCTTAAATTAATAAGTCCAACTTAATTAATTTATTTATTAATTACCATTTAAATAAAATATTTTATTTAAACAATTAATAATATTAATATTTTCTCCCGCCTAAATATTATCCAATTTATATTTAATTATTAATTTCCATTTAAATAATTTTCATTATTTAAATAATTAATAATAAATATTATAATTATTAATTTCCATAAATTAATAATTTTATTGACAATATTTTATTATTAATTTAATTAATTTCAATTATTAATTTCCGTTTAAATATAATTAATTATTTAAACATTTAATAATTGTTAATTAATTTCAAATTATTAATTACCATTTAAATATACTCAATATTTAAATAATTAATAATGTATAATTAATAATATTTCATTATTAATTTCATGTATAAATAAACTCATTATTTAAACAATTAATAATGTTTATATTAATTTCCGTTTAAATATATTCAATATTTAAACAATTAATATTGCCTATTTTAAGTAATTCACTTTACTTAAAATTTCCATTTCTTCTACTTGATTTCGCGACTACGATATTTGGGCTAGCATAGGGACCCGATGGACCTATAGATCATGGGCTTAATTGTAACGTCCCGTTACTTTTAGAGGTAAATTTTTTTTTATTTATTTTATTTATTAAAGCTTTTAAAGTTTAGTTTTAATTCAGTAACTTTTATTTTTGTAGCTATTTTCGTCCGAATTAGTTTTTAATCGTTTTAGTACTTTAATTATGTTTTGGTGACATTAATAATTATTAACGGGCCAATTAATAATTATTAATCACCTTTAGATTTATTTACAAGCTTTGGGATTCGTTTTTAAAGCAAAAACAAAAGAGGGACGTAGGCGTCATTACCCGATTTCTTAAATATCTAAAAAATCACTATTCATCATCTTTAAATATCAACACTTAGCCAAAAATTAGAAAAATTCTGCTCCTTTCTTCCCCTTGCTGCCGTGAACCACAAAACCCTTTCTCTTTTTTTTTTTATTTTCTTTATTTCTCGGTAGATCGTCTCGATTCTACTACCGTTGGAAAGCCCTTGGCCCGTAGATCATTTCCAACCTACCGAACGTAATTTTCGCTCGTTTTATCGAGGCTTAAAGGTATGTTAAAGTTTCTTATTTTTGTTGTGAATAGTGTTTTAATGGTGGAATTGAGTTGGGATCTTCGAATTCGTTCACCGAAGCTTGAAGGTTTCAATCGGGAAAGTCTTTATGGTCAATTTTAGAAACTTTCCCTAAACCCTAAAACCAAGTTTGAGCCAGGAAACCCGTTCCTTGTAGTTTTCCTTCTTTTGGCTTGATTTAGGATGTTTAGTTTATTATGTTTTTGCTATTTTCTAATTGTTTGGAAATGGTTTAATGCTCAAAACCCTAAATTGCGAATACCCATTAAGGTTACCAATCTCCAAAGTACCCGAAACCAAACCAAAATGTCTTTAAAGTGCTTAAAATCCGGAAAACAAATTCCTTTTCTTCCTTTCCCTTGGGCCGTGGGCCTCTTGGCATAAGTTCCGGGTTGTTTTGTCTTTTATTTTAGTATCGTGACGATCATTCTTCGATTCGGTTAATTAATATACTTTAGGTGTATTTAATTATAGGTTTCGTGCATAGATCGTGATTCTTGGTCAACCGGTGGTTCGGAGTTGACTTCGTTTACAAGGTGAGTTTAAAGTGAAAGTTAGTTGTTTTTATGAATTAAGTTTCGTTATGTTATTGTTTATCGAAGTTAAGCGGGATTTAGCTTCTTAGAAGTTAAGTTTGGTTAGAGACTTTAATTCGGAAGTTAGTGGAGGAATTTTGGAACTATAAATAGTTCGATGAAAAGGAAACATCGGAGTGGTTTGAAAGTGTTACAAAGTGAATTGGAGATGATAGAGGAAAGTGGAATGAGAGTTACTTGAGTGGTTGAAAGTTAGTGTAGCTAAAGTGATACACTTGAGTGTTAACTCGTGTAATCTAGATAGTTAGGCTTCGTAATAGCTTAGTAGGATTCTTTGAGATTAACTAACTTTTAGGAAGCTTAACAGTTTGTAAGTGGCCCATGATAGTATGTTGATTCGGTTCCATACGTATCATGTTGTGAAATGGTGAAATTCCTGATATCCGAAATGGTGAAATTCCTGATACCTGAAATGGTGAAAGTCCTGATATCCGAAATGGTGAAATTCCGATACGAAATGGTGAAAGTCCCCGATAACCGATGATTGAGATATGGTACATGGTAGTACGTGGATTCGGATCCATACGTACCATGGTATTATGATCTATGATACGGCACATGATAGTATGTTGATTCGGTTCCATACGTATCATGGTGCGATGGTTGTGATATGGTACGTGGTATATACAATAGCACGATACGATGAAACTTGTTTGGTAATAAGGATAGTTAATGTTAATTTTACCGATTCTTTAGAAACGTGTAGTGAGACTTAGTTGTGAATGTTAATTTTACTTTAAGTCTTTATTTTTCTATCTCATGGTATTGATTGACATGTATGGGTGGCATTCTACTATCGATTGATTGTATGGAAATTTGGAAGTGTGGATGTGAGTAGTATTGGGCATTATAGGCCTTTGGACACGATTTCGGTTATGAGATTTTGTTCATAGGATTACTTGCTTTCGTTTTACTCTCACTAGCATGTTATGCTAATGGTGCTACACTTAAAATTTTCAGGTAAACCTCGAGCTAAGAAGCGTGGTAGAGGAGGTGGAGCCGCATGACTGATCGAGAGGGTGTATGGACAATACTAACAACTCATTTTGTTTAGCATTCATTGAAATGCTTGTAAATTATTCCATCTTTACATAACTTGTGTCTTTTTGAGCCCGAAAGGGTATTTGTGTAAAATATGTCTATGTTTTATGGTCTAAATGTCTTTTGGAATGCGAAATTCCCGATTTATCGCTTTTTCTGGAATTTGGGTTGTAAAAAGGTTTTGGTTATTCGATTTTTAAACGAACCCATGCCGTTTTTCTTTAGAAATTGAGTCTTCCGCTGTGCATTTGAATTTAAAGAATTTAACGGAAAGCGGGTCGTTACATTAATAATTAGTCAATTAAGTGATTAACACATAATCAGTTAATTACTTATTATCTAACTATGAATAATTCCACTATAGATTCATAGCTGAACTCCCCTCACTATAGATGAGTTATTGTCCATTTAGTTTATCATTATTTATATCTGTGATATAATCCTTCACGTGGAACCCTCATAATTACAGGCGGATAAATTTACCGTTTTTTCCCTGTAATTACCGCTTTATCCTTGTGTTCCCGCTGATTCTCCAATGAACATTATCTTTACTCGAACTAGAGATAATATACTTCTGTGATCAATAGAAGTCGTGGCGCCACTTGTTCATGTCTCGAATCAGTACATCAAGGGAGTTTCCTAAAGTTCCTAAAATGTTTAGGTATCGCACTGATACCGTTAATTTATAGGAAAGTTATGAATTCCATCTCGTGAAAATGAGTTCCCAGCTACTTATCTAGTCATGTTCCCAAAACAGGAGTGTATTGAGCATTCTTACAGATCGCTCTCAACCATGTGAATCAAAGAACATAACTCCACAAATAGGAGTCCGCATTTCACTCAGGATTGAGATCTATCACGGTTGATAAACTTAGTTTGATATTTGTAACGTCCCGTTACTTTTAGAGGTAAAGTTGTTATTTTATTTTATTAATTTATTATTTTTTTTATTTATTTAAAGCTTTTAAAATTAGTTAAAATTAGTAATTTCAGTTTTATTAGTTATTTCCGTCCGAAAATCCTTTTTATCTTTTTTAATTCGTTTCGGTGACTCTAATAATTATTAACGGGCCAATTAATAATTATTAGACACCTTTAAATTTATTTAAGACCGTCGGTTTTCATTTTATAAGCAAAAGGTCGAAAAGGGCAAAACCGTAATTTCGCAAACCCTAAAATATCTAGATATTTCTTTTGTAAATATCTTCTTTATCTTAACACTTAAGCAAAATTCATCTTCATCTTCTTCTCCTTCTCCTTCTCCTTCTCCTTCCTTTTCTTCCACACATGGGCATCCATGGATGAGAAGAAAAATTCTTGCTTTTCTTCGTTTCTCATTCGTTTCTCGATGGATCGGCTTTATTTTGGTTGCGTTGGATTGTTTGGGATGAGGCCTATCTACCCCACCTAACCTTTTGGCGTTTCCCGTTCTCTAAACAAAACCCTAAAAAGTAAGTTTTCAAGACTTTTTATATGGTTTTGTTCGTTTTTGATTGTAAATGAGTTTTGAAGTTGAAATCATGAATGGTTATCATGGAATTTGACGATTTTGAACCCGGATTTTCGAAAAACACTATTCATCCGAAATCACTATTCATCCGAAAATGCAAACTTGTTCTCATATTAGATATGAGTTGTAATATGTTGTGCAATTGATGAATTGTAGGTGCGATTGCTCGGTTGTTGAATTGTGGGAAATCGGAGTTTTGGACCAAAACTAATTTGGCTAAGGTGAGTTTAAAATGGTTGTGATTACTTTTATGCTTTCAAATTACTTGACGATTATGTTCGATCGAAGTTAAGAGGGTTATTAGATTTTAGAACTTTTCCAAGAATGCTTGTTATTTGGGAGTTAAGGAAAGTGCATAAGGAATTTAGTTAAGTTTGGTTGTTGTTTAAAGTAAGATGTTATTGGTGAAATTCCTGATAACTAATATGGTGAAATTCCTGATAACCGATATGGTGAAATTCCTGATAACCGATATGGTGAAATTCCTGATAACCGATATGGTGAAATTCCTGATAACCGATATGGTGAAATTCCTGATAACCGATATGGTGAAAGTCCTGATAACCGATGTGGTGAAAGTTACGAGATTAGACTACTTGAAAGAAATGGAATGGTTTGTGATTGGTGACAAGTGGTCACGGATGAAATGAGAAATTTACTTTGTCATTTACTTTGTTATTTACTTTGTTATTTACTTTGTTATTTACTTTGTTATTTACTTTGTTATTTACTTTGTTATTTACTTTGTTATTTACTTTGTCATTTACTTTGTTATTTACTTTGTTAATTACTTTGTCAATTACTTTGTTATTTACTTTGTCATTTACTTTGTTAATTACTTTGTCAATTACTTTGTCAATTACTTTGTTATTTACTTTGTTATTTACTTTGTTATTTACTTTGTTATTTACTTTGTCATTTACTTTGTTAAGCACTAGTACCTACTTTATTTTACGAGCTTGAATATTTACTTTCCGAATTTACGAGTTAGTAGAATGGTTTGATCTATTTATGAAAAGTACTTCGGAATATTGAATGGTTAGTGCAAGAGTACTTAGATTTATTTGGACACATTCTCCGATATGGAATTTGGTTCATAAAAGTGCTTGCATCCATCTTATTCTCACTAGCATTGTTTGCTAATGGTGCTACACCACTTTATTTTCAGGTAATACTCGTGGTAGAGACGAGGTTGTGGAGGTGGTCTGCGTGATCTCGAGTGAATGCTTATGGACATTTGGATTAGTAAATCTAAGTTTGGAGCATTTTGGGAATGCTATATATACATATAAACTTGAAATAAAGTCTTAAAACTTGTATTTTGTGGCTCATGAGAGCCTAAAGTCGGTTGTATGTATATTTTGAGTTTACTTTCTCTGATTTGAGTATATTCTGGAGTAGGAATATATGTGATTAAAATTCTCTGAGATGTGTTCTTAAAAACAGGTTTAGGGAGTTCGTATTTTAAACGGATCCACGCCAAATTTTTGTAAAAAAATAAGTCTTCCGCTGTTTTACTTCTGATTTAAAGATTTGTGAAAATTCGAGTCTTTACAATATTCGATCATTTCTCGTAAACGGTACTAATGAGAAATTTGATCGAACATCGTGGTCCTGACTTATACAATCTACATTGCATATGATACTTCCATTTCATGTCTCCCACATGAATGATCAGGATTAGATCATTTGTCTATAAACAAAATGCGAGGCTATCAACAGTGTTACCAGGATAAGGTTCCCAAACGTTATCCATTTACTGTAGACACTTTAAGTTACTCATCTCGACTTTAATCCTCTCGTATGACTCACATACTAAGTCGTGATTTCATAAGAGTAATTTAGGGTTTACTATTTGAATGTTTGATATTTATATATTTCCATATATTCCTAATATCATTAATTGAATCAATCTAGATAATATAAAGAACTTATGTTTATTTATTTAATTTATTTTTAATAAATTATTATTATTAAATAATTAAAAGTTCTAGGACACCATTCCTAACAATCTCCCACTTGTCCTAGACCTTTGAAGATTTGACTTGTAATTCCAGTCAAACTGGATGACTATCAACTACTTAGCCATGGTAGTCATTTTAATACTTTATCAGTAACATTTTCATCTGTTTAGTATGTATTTTTTTTGTCTGATGTTAGTTTCATTAAGTGTAATAGATTCCATATTTTATCGCCATAAAATAAACTCTATTAACTATTGATTTGAAACCATCATGTTTAACCACCTTTCATTTACTAACAACTTAGCAATTACGCGAATTTAGAGTTTAGTTAGTAAAAACTCATTTTACTTATACTTAACTCATTTGATGTTTAATTCGCAAAGGTCTTTTGTCGAATTCTTACATGGAAGTAAATTCATGTTCGAATTTGAGCCCGTGCAACTCATAAAATCTCTCATTTTATCTATGTGCACTAACATACTATTTGTAAATTTTATTTTAGTCACATTGGTTCTAGGATTCTCGAAATTCTTAAGCTCCCACTACAAAGTAATTCTCCATTACTTTCATTTGTTTAATGATTACAATTTTATACTTGTTATTATTTCAAAAATAATGTATAAGTATAAGTGACTCTTTTCAACTCTACTACTGAAAATTCGTGTCGGTTTTATTTCATTTATTATTGAACTTTATTCATTGATTTTGAAGTCAATGAGTTTCACTTGGACTTCTAAAAGTCCTTTGGTTCGTACTATGACGCTCCCACTCAAATAAAGTTCTACAAGTAGTTTAACAATTTAAACTTTTAAATAACTACTTGTTTTTATTGTGAAATAAAATCATTGTAATTCTTTTATATCTTGATGGAAGGTTTAAAGCCTTCAGGTATCACCGATTTACTGAGATTTTCTTTAATAATTTGTGAATTCAATTATCCACTAATTATTACTTTTCAATTTCTATTTTGTTTATTCCATATCAGTTAATACTTCTTTAAAACATCCTTTTAAATAACTGAATATTTGGAATATAAGAAATTGATTTAATGTTTACTTATCACTTAAGTTCTAACATCTAAATGTCTAACTTTAGTGATGTTTAAGTCTATTTATCTTTGATAAATCAAAGATATTCGATTTTACTTATCCCATAAGTTCGTGGATTAATATGGTTATCATCTCAAATTCTTGAGAACCATCTTTAAGAGGTTAATCCTTTTAACTTATTTAAGTAATTCTAGACTTAAGTATTTAAACATTTTTAAACCTTATAACTTATTTAGATATTTCGGAGTTTAGAATTTGGTTTTGGAATTTATTTGTTTTATACTAAGTATTTTGAATAACCATCCAATCACACTTTGGAACTTTGTAATATAGTTGTAGAGGAATATCTACCTAAATAACTCTTATTTAAAATATTCCCAAACTTGGTTCATACGAAATGAGAACCAATAGTTATTACATAATTCAAAATAAAAACAAATTGATAACTAAACTAAACTAGAAAACTATGGTTTAGGAAGAAAAATATTTTTCTTCCATTTAGACTATAGTAAATCGAATATGAGGAAAAATAGGAAGAATAATAGTTTTCAATTTCGAGAATTGAAATTAGAAGATTTTGAATGAACAACCAAGACGTTTGTATTTATACGCAAAACAGTTTTCCAATCGAATTAGGAAATACTATCAAAATAAATACAAGATAAATGCCAAGAATAAAATCAAATTTTATTCCTTATTTATCTTACGTGCCGATTTTATGTGTATAAAATCAATAAGAAAAACTAATTTTTTCTTCGTTTAATTTGTCTTTGGTTAAACATTCTTTTACATATTTATTTTAGACAAAATAATTCAACAATTATTTCCTAAAATATTATATATGAGCCGATTTTGGTATTTAATAATTCAAAGAATTTGAACCAAAATCCATTGAATTCATTAATTCAATTATAGATTCTTCCTTATTGATAAATCTTATTTATTAAAACATCATATTCCGATTTTGTATTTTATTATTAATAAATATTTATTATTTTCTATATAAATAATCGACATTATTTAAATTAATAATAAATATGTTATTTACCATTATCCTTTTAAATAATCACTATTATTTAAAATTAATAATAAATGTTTAATTATTAATTTCCATTCAGGTAAACACATTACCTAAATAATTAATAATTATTTATTAATAATATTTTATTATTAATTACCATTTAAATAAACACATTATTTAAATAATTAATAACAATGATATTAATTTCCATTTAAATAAACTTATTATTTAAATAATTGTCTATTTATTTAAGTAAACTGTTTTACTTAAATTATTCATTTCCTTTTCTAGGAAACACAGTTCTCATAGTTCAGTTTGTTCTTTCCAAGTGTAGTGACTAAAACAGATGCTATATTACTGAAATTTAAATAAACTTTATCTTAATAATCTAACATGCATTCAACATTCAAATACTCAAAGTTTTGACATATAATTAAATATGATGCATGAATGCGAACATATTAATGAACAGAAAAGCCCTAAAACATGTTACTATGTCACGATATTTTAATGATACCAGTGAAGTGCCGTCTAATGATAGGTTAGTTACCATCATTAAAACGAGATGCCACTCGAACAATTGACAACTCCAGAATAACTCATATTCCTATGTCATTGTTTACCGTGTATTTGGTCCAGAGTCTTGATAACAAAATTTATCAAATTTCTTTTAAGTGTGACCCACTAATTTAGTCTTTTAAATAAAATTGAAGAGTGTCTACGAAGTGTAGATTCATCTTCAATCAATCTCATTTAAAATTCTTTATCCCTTTCGGGAGACCCAACTTGATATTGATTTATACAATAAACCTTCCTATGAGAATGAACACTGCAGCAGTGTTGTTCAGAGGCCATGTATAAATCTCACGTTTGAGCCCATTAGTGGAGACCATAGGATACATTGACATGTTTCCTTCTCCCACTTAATATTTTGAGTTAGGGTTTCATAACTTAGACTAATTCAGGCTAACTCATTAATCCAAGTTTTAATTAACCTAATCAACTTTAACTCTTAAATTGGTTAGATTAATTTTATAAAGTGATTGTTCAAGTTTTCCTAATTAAAACTAATCACATTATGAGCCGTCTTAATAATTTTGATTTATTAATTTGAACTTTTCTCCCAGGATCGCTCCCGAGTTAGAGGCGCTCCATGTTAGGGGAACTTTATGAAACCTCATCGCAGGCGAGCTTTCTCGCCGAGATCCGTTCAATTTAATTAATCTCAATTATTAATTTTTAATTAACCCTTAATTAAAAGTTTCTATTTGTTTATCTTATATGGATTTTGGCCCAATTGTTTAAACAATAATTCCATATTACAAATAATTCATTTAGTTTCTATTCAACTTTTAAACTAGATTTAACTTTTGAATTTTAACTAAATAAGCATGCTTTTAATTCTAAAACAATTAGAATATAATTTTCGATAATAACATTTATAAAATAAAATTATAGCATGCTTCACATACATTAGCATATAATAACACATATTATATCATGATGCATGTATGTACAATTAATTAAAATCATACAACCTATGGTGGGATTTTCTACATGACATACTCTTATGCATGAATATTATTTAAAAACAATTATATCATACATATAAAAATTTAAATAATAAATAGCTAAATTGACCGGTATTCTTGGCACTATTTCTAAAACGGAAAATTAAATTACAACTAAATTTAAATCTTCCATTGTAGAATTTTGAGGCTTCAACTTTCTCTCTCCTCCATAGTGTAGGCATGGGCATGGGTATTTATGGGGTAAATATTATCTCCTTAATATTTCCATAAATACTTGTTTTAAAATAATTATCTTTTAATTAAATGGAAAAAATAAAGAAAAATATTTTCCATGTAATCTTATATCAATTTCTAAATTCATAATTTAAGATAGGGATATAATCTTTAAAAAGATTTTATCCTTATCTTAAATATTTAAATTTTTAAATTGAGATAACAAGATAATTATGATAAAATATCTTACCATATCTTGAAAAAATCTCCTCCTTGGGCGTGGACCACATGGATTGTTGGAGATGAATTTTCTTCTCTTCCTCCCTTGGTGTAGCCGATTTTGCTCCTTTTGGTATGGGAAAATTACAACCTTTTCCTATACCCTAAAATTAGGGTTTACAAATTTTCTACTAAAATTTAAAATCCTAAGTGCCTCAAGAATACCTAAACAGTCAATTAGTAAACCTCCACAATTTATATAAACATACATAAAACGATTTTTATGCAACCCACCAAAATTTTCGAAAACTCACAATTTTGCATGATAATTAAAACCTGGCTCTGATACCAATTGAAGGGATGATTTACTAAACTAGCGCAATTTGATTTAGTAAACTAATTAACATTTAATTATGGATCTATTAATATCATGCAATTTGTGAAAAAACATGTAGATTCATGCTTTAAATTTCGAAAATTAAAATCAAAACTTACATTGAGTAATAAATGGAGAATCGGTTGGAGGTTTCTTTACAGCATCAAATCCTCAGCAACACCGGATCTTCTACGCTATATCCCGATCGATCAAACGAAACCCGATTGTGGGATCAAACTTTTGAAGAAATTGGGAAGAAGAAAAATATTTTCTTCCCAATTTTGAATAGGGAAAATCGGCACTCAAAGGGGGAGAGGAGGAAGAGAGAATTCCGAATTTCTAAGGAATTTAATTGTATGATTTATGAATGACCCAACCCTCCTATTTATAGGAAAATAGGAATCCTAATCACATTAGGATTAATCTATAGAGATAAATACAAAAAGAATAAAGATTATCTCTTTCCTTTATCTTGCAATTTCGAAAATGTCATAGATAAATAGGAGATTATTTTCTTTTCTTTATTTTATTTATCTTGGTAAATAAATCTATATAATTATTATAGGATATAATTCAAATAATTATCTCCTACAAATTATCTATGAAGGCCAAAATTAATAATAAATAATTAATAAATCAAATTTATTTAATTAATTATTTTGGGCCAATTTCAATTGGGTTCATTAATCCAATTGGGCTTGAAACTCTCTCTTAAATTAATAAGTCCAACTTAATTAATTTATTTATTAATTACCATTTAAATAAAATATTTTATTTAAACAATTAATAATATTAATATTTTCTCCCGCCTAAATATTATCCAATTTATATTTAATTATTAATTTCCATTTAAATAATTTTCATTATTTAAATAATTAATAATAAATATTATAATTATTAATTTCCATAAATTAATAATTTTATTGACAATATTTTATAATTAATTTAATTAATTTCAATTATTAATTTCCGTTTAAATATAATTAATTATTTAAACATTTAATAATTGTTAATTAATTTCAAATTATTAATTACCATTTAAATATACTAAATATTTAAATAATTAATAATGTATAATTAATAATATTTCATTATTAATTTCATGTTTAAATAAACTCATTATTTAAACAATTAATAATGTTTATATTAATTGCCGTTTAAATATACTCAATATTTAAACAATTAATATTGCCTATTTTAAGTAATTCACTTTACTTAAAATTTCCATTTCTTCTACTTGATTTCGCGACTACGATATTTGGGCTAGCATAGGGACCCGATGGACCTATAGATCATGGGCTTAATAATTAGTCAATTAAGTGATTAACACATAATCGTTAATTACTTATTATCTAACTATGAATAATTCCACTATAGATTCATAGTGAACTCCCCTCACTATAGATGAGTTATTGTCCATTTAGTTTATCATTATTTATATCCGTGATATAATCCTTCACGTGGAACACTCATAATTACAGCCGATAAATTTACCGTTTTGCCCCTGTAATTACCGCTTTATCCTTGTGTTCCCATTGATTCTCCAATGAACATTATCTTTAGTCGAACTAGAGATAATATATACGTGATCAATAGAAGTCGTGGCGCCACTTGTTCATGTCTCGAATCAGTACATCAAGGGAGTTTCCTAAAGTTCCTAAAATGTTTAGGTATCGCACTGATACCGTTAATTTATAGGAAAGTTATGAATTCCATCTCGTGAAAATGAGTTCCCAGCTACTTATCTAGTCATGTTCCCAAAACAGGAGTGTATTGAGCGTTCTTACAGGTCGCTCTCAACCATGTGAATCAAAGAACATAACTCCACAAATAGGAGTCCGCATTTCACTCAGGATTGAGATCTATCACGGTTGATAAACTTAGTTTGATATTCGATCATTTCTCGTAAACGGTACTAATGAGAAATTTGATCGAACATCGTGGTCCTGTCTTATACAATCAACATTGCATATGATACTTCCATTTCATGTCTCCCACATGAATGATCAGGATTAGATCATTTGTCTATAAACAAAATGCGAAGCTATCAACAGTGTTACCAGGATAAGGTTCCCAAACGTTATCCATTTACTGTAGACACTTTAAGTTACTCATCTCGACTTTAATCCTCTCGTATGACTCACATACTAAGTCGTGATTTCATAAGAGTAACTTAGGGTTTACTATTTGAGTGTTTGATATTTATATATTTCCATATATTCCTAATATCATTAATTGAATCAATCTAGATAATATAAAGAACTTATGTTTATTTATTTAATTTATTCTTAATAAATTATTATTATTAAATAATTACAAGTTCTAGGACACCATTCCTAACAATGAAAAGACTTATTAATCATTCATACTAATTGTCACATGGATTAGAATGCATAAACAATTACAGATTTAAACACTCTAATTGACGATCTATCAAATTGAAGAATGATCAATGGGCCCTATTTGAACAATCAAACAATGTGATATTGAATGCATAAAATAGAAAATAGAGAAATAGAGAAGAATTAGAAAGAAAGATGAAGAACAAATCTCACAAATATAAAAATCAAACTTTGATTAACCTTGGTTGGAAAGATGAGTTTAGCTAGACATGGAGTTCATAGCTATCCCCCCAAAACCTAAGAAAAGTGTTCTAAAAGATATCTGAAAAGAAGTCTCCCCTAATCCCCTTAGAAAATTAGGGTTTTAAACACAAAGTTAAAATAAGATGTAAAAAAATCGCGCCGGCGCCGCGGCACAGAAATTTGGTTGCCGCGGCGCCAAGCAAAAATTACAAAAAAATGAGAATCACGATTTCTGTGCCATGGCGACGAGAAATCTGTGCTACGGCGCTGAGCTCTCTGGAATTTTGGCCTGGGAGCAGACTTTTTCTTGCGGCCGCGGCCACTGAAAGTGGTTGCCATGGCGCCGAACTGTCAAGAAAGCTCCAAAATGCCAATTTAAGCCATTTTTCATCCTCTCTTCTCCAATCTAGCACATAAACACAAATCAAAGATAATTAATTAGTTCTTAGGCTATTTAATCATCAAAGTATGAACAATTAATACAAGTTTATGTGCTAAAATATCGACTTATCAAGTTTTGAGGTGGAGCTTCTGCCACTTGAAAGTAGCAGATTCAATGAGCAAGAAGAGGTTGAAACACCATCTGAACCAGCTCATTAAGAGGAACCTCAACAAACTGATATTCAGGTACAAGCTCAAACTGAACATCAGGACCTGTCACAATATGAATTAGCAAGAGACAACCAAAGAATTGAAATAAGAACTCCATGCAGGTATGCTCAAGCTGATGTAGTAGCATATGCTTTAAACACAACTGTTGAGATGTGTCAGGATGAGCCTAAAACATATGAGCAGGCCATTAGAAGCCATGACTCAAGGCTGTGGAAAGAAGCACTGCAAGAAGAAATTGATTCCTTGATAAAAAATGAAACTTGGAGATTGACACCTAGTGTGACGACCCGTCATTTTTAAATAAATTAAATCAGAGAAAACAGCGAAAGTCTTTTATTTTAAGAAAATTGGTGTGATTATGTTTGAAAATAGGCTAGCCAAAACCTGTTTACATCTTAAATTCAAATATCTAAAAACACAAGGAACATTAAATTCCTATCAGGAGTTCAAAATGATTTATAAACATAAAAGTAAAGACAAAAGCTCTTAAGAGCCATTTACAAATATACAACTCCAAAATTATATAAAATTCACAAAACCATGTACATGGATTTTTACAACTACTTAGTCCATCTCGAAATCATCACCCTATCGATCAAGCACGCACCAGCTCCTCTTCCAAGATCCCAAACATTACCTGAAATGTTTGTAATATCATGAGCTAACAAACTAAGCCCAGTGAGAATAATAAGAATAAAAAGTAAAAATAGACCTCAAACTTGCATTCCGATTTTTGTCCAAGTAATCTGACACAATTCACTCCTAAAGTCATCCAAACACTAGGTGATTTCATTTTATACTTTCTAAGGATGATATTGCTAATAATCGTAGTCAATACTCATCCATTAACATTGTTATGACATGAGTAATAAAAGTAAATAAACTTTGCATCAATTAAACATCTCGCTTTTCTCTTTCATCGAACATATATATGAATGCATGAGAGCATCCCGTAGGATTCGCATATGCCCTTATGCATGAAGAAGGTAACGTGGTCTATCCCGTAGGATCCATCGTTCTCCCTCCTTTTTTTTCTCACTTTCTCTTTTCTTTCTATGAAGGTAACGTGGTCTATCCCGTAGGATCCATCGTTCTCCCTTTCATATATTTTCTCACTTTCTCTTTTCTTTCTATGAAGGTAAAGTGGCCTATCCCGTAGGATCCATCATTCTCCCATTCATATCTTTCTCACTTTCTCTTTTCTTTCAATGAAGGTAACGTGGTCTATCCCGTAGGATCCATCGTTCTCCCATTCATTCTTTCTCACTTTCACATTTATTTTCCATGATGCGAAATGTTATGATGCAATATGATGTGTTATAGCGTAAATAAATAAAATGCGGAATTTAAGTAGTCGATACAAGCATAAAGTAAAGGGGCATAAAGTAAAAGATATAAAGTAAATGACATAAAGTAAAATAGATAAGTATCTCGGACGAACGATATGTAAATCGAACTCCGCTACCAATAATAAAATAAAATCATAACTTAAACGATTAACCTATACCTTCCAGGATTCTAAACTTCCAATAATCCGAGGTTCTATTAATCGTTCTAATTACAAGTTGGATCTTTTAACTTCCAATGTTCCAACCTTAGTTTCAAATCGAAACTAACTTAGAATCTTCTAAGATTCAATGCTTTCCTCGAGAACTCCTAAGTTCTCACTTAAAGAACTAGCTCCTAATCCTAGGGTACTAGCTCATTCCCTCTATTCTTAGATTCGGTTTCTAGTCTTAGTTTCAAATGCTACAAACCTTCATACTCATTCGCTTTCTATAGTTACTTTAAATCCTAACTATTCTCACCTTAGCCAAATAAGAGTTCGCTCCAAGTTTCCGAAAGCACGATCAAACAATGATCCGAAACACCTACAATTAATTACATCTACAATTAATAAATAAACATACATCGATCAATTAACATCTAAAAGCTCAAAACAACGAACAACCCCACTATGAGGCTCTCGCCCCCCCCCCATAAAAAGTGGGTCTCGGGTTTGGTTTTCCGGCTTTTAGGTACTTTAGAGGTGTTTCGAGTTGGTTTTAAGCAAATTCAATATTCCCGATTTCAATGGGTATCGATAATTAGGGTTTTTGAACATTAAGCCCTTTCCCGAATTGAATTTAAATAAACATTAATTCACTAATTTATAACCCATAATCAAATCCCAAAAGGTAAATTGCAAACGGGAAGGGTTTCGACTGAAACTCGGTTTTAGGGTTAAGGGAAAGTTTCCAAAAACTCTTAAAACTACTCCCGTATTTACAAACACCGAGTTTCACAACACGAAATCGAAGGAAACCAACAAAAACTCCATTAATACACTATTTGGAGTTAGGGTTTGAAACTTTACTTACCGAGAACTCCATGGATCTCGAGAGAAACGTACGATGGGTAGCTGGGAAATGATCCTTGACTCGAGGGCTTTCCGATTTATCCTAGCTCGAGTCGATCCGTCGAGAAACGAGCAAAAACCCAAAATCCCTCTTTTCCCATTGAAGCCCACGGCCTAGGGAGAGAAAAATGAAGCTTTTTGTTCAATTTTGGTCAAATGGGCAATTTAAAGAAGAATATGAATAGTGTTTAGATATTTAGGAACTTTGGAAATGACGGTTGCGTCCTTTTATGACTTTTGACTTCTAAAACAAAACCCGAAGCTCTTAAATAAATCTAAAGGTGATTAATAATTATTAATTGGCCTATTAATAATTATTAATGTCACCGAAGCGAAAATAAAACATTAAAACGATTAAAACGAAATTCGGGCAAAATTAAGTACTAATATCGAAATTACAAAATAATAATGCAACTAAATACTTGAATTGAAATAAATAAATAAATAAACAATATTAAATAAAATAAAAAATTTCACTCCAGATTAACGGGACATTACAGTCTACCCTCCTTAAAAGACTTTTCGTCCTCGAAAAGTGCATTAACTAAGTGAATAAAGCGAGGGTACTTTGACTGTATCTCATCTTCACGTTCCCACGTTGTTTCCTTCGACACTTGGTTCTTCGAAAGAACCTTAACCAAGTGAATTCTTTCTTATTTCTCATCACTTTTGTTCGAATGCTCTTATCTTAACGGGTGTCTTCTCATAAGACTTATTTGCATTCTAAACTACCAGTTCATAATCAATTACGTGGAACGGATTCTTCATGTATTTCCGAAGCATCAATACATGGAAAACATTATAAACGACCGATAATGAAAGTGGTAAAGCTAAACAATAAACTACCATTTCTACTCGATTGAGTATCTCGATAGGCCAATAAATCTAGGGCTCAAATGACCCTGATTCCCAACTTTCGTAACACCCTTTATTGTTGTCACTTGAAGAATACGAGATCCACTACTATCGCTTGAACGGACTACACCGAATCCTGCTGTCAACTTTGGTTAACCCTTAACCTTTCTCTACACCAATGATAGACTCGCTAGTCATTTGTTACCACTTGAGTACCAAAAATCTTTTTTCTCCAATCTCATCCAAATGAGCGGGAGAACGACACTTTCAACCACAAAGTGCCTAAACACTACCAAAACTTCGAGACAAAGCGAGTGTCTCGTTCTGATAAAATCTTCACCGGCACACCACAACCTATCAATCTTTCTTTGGTACAACTGTACCCTAGTCTTAACTGGATAGATAATCCTTCCAAGAGTAAAGTGTGCGATTTTTCATCAAATGGTCTACAATCACCCAAATGATATCATAATTCGTTGTCAACTTTCGGCAAACCCCTGATAAACTCCATGGAAATCTTCCGGCCATTTCCATTCAAGCACTTTCAAAGGTCAGATAACCCTGTAGATCTTTAGGGCCCTGACTTGCTAACAAATCAAGCACCTATTCACGTACTTTATAATCTCATGTTTCATCCCAGGTCATCAATAAAATTGTCCCAATTCTCGTACCTCTTTGTATTGCCTGGATGAGTAGTGAAGATAGAACTGTGAGCTTCCTGCGACAGTTCTTTTCCAAAGTCGATCCTGAAGGCACACATAGCCTTTTATAATACATCCGAGCACGATCTATAGAGAAGGTAAAATGGCTAGGAATATCTGACTCAGCCTCTCTAAAAACTAGCTTGCAAAAGAGTCTCTCCTCTTTGTGCATAAATCATTCCCTGCCTCAAAGTAGGTCCCACTGTTAAACTAGCCAGACTCATAGTGACCTCGACAGTAAGCAATGCTATCTCAGCTCGATCCATATCCCATCTCAATCTCAAGGGTATTGCTGACAAAGCTGATGAATGAGAAGACTTCCTACCGAGTGCGTCATCCACTACATTGGCCTTCCCAGGATGATACTGAATATCACAGTTATAATCCTTAACGAGCTCTAACCATCTCCGCTATCTCATATTCAATTCCTTCTGAGTGAAGAAATACTTGAGACTTTTATGGTCAGTAAATATCATAATCTCCTCACCATACACATAATGCCTCCATATTTCAATGCATGAACAATAGCTGCCAACCCTAAATCATGAGTCAGATACTTCTTCTCATGCTCTTTCAACTGACGGGAAGCATAAGCTATCACTTTCCAGTGTTGCATCAACACACATCCCAAACCTCTCTAGGAAGCATTTGTATACACAGTCAGACCACCGGTGCTATCAGGCGACACTAGAACAAGTGCTGTTACAAGCCTTCTCTTGAGCTCCTCAAAGCTCTTTTCACAATCCTCGGACTATACAAAATCAATTCCCTTCCGAGTCAAACATGTCAAGGCTGAAGCAATTTTGGAGAAATCTTGCACAAACCGTCTATAATAGCCTGCAAGTCCCAGAAAAATGTGAATATCAGCCACACTCGTCGATCTAGGCCAGTTACTAACTGCCTCAATCTTAGAGGGATCAACAGATACTCCTCTACTCGATGCTACATGGCTTAAAATTGCCACTTCTCTCAGCCAAAACTCACACTTTGAGAACTTGGCATACAATTTCTGATCTCGTAGTACCGTCAAAACTTCCCGTAGGTGCATCACATACAACTCCTCTGTCTTGGAATAAACCAAGATATCATCAATAAAAACAATCACAAAAGAGTCAACAAACCTCCTGAACACCGTGTGCATAAGGTCCATAAAAGCTGCAGGCGCGTTGGTCAAGCCAAAGGACATAACTACAAACTCATAATGTCCATAACGCGTCCTGAATGCAGTCTGGGGAATATCCTCATCCCGAATCCTCAACTGATGATAGCCAGATCTCAAATCTATCTTCGAAAAGATAGTGGCTCCTCTCAATTGATCAAACAATTCCTCTATCCTTAGCAAAGGTTACTTGTTTTTCACCGTAACACGGCTCAACTCTTTATAATCGATACACGATTGCATAGAGCCATCTTTCTTTTTCACAAACAACACCGGGGCTCCCCAACTGATCATATAGATTATCAATCCAATGCAATTGATACTTGTTTTACATTGTAACTTGATTCAACCTTCGATAATCAATACACAGTTTCACTGAAATGTCCTTCTTTTCACAAACAACGAGGGGCTCCTTACGAGGATGCACTAGGGTGAATAAACCTTGAGTTTAAGAGTTCTTATAACTCACTCTTAAGTTCTTTTAACTCAGCTAGTCTTCGGTACAGAAGTATCGACAACACTAGCTAAATCATCTCAAGCTATATCTCTTAGAAGCATTCTAGCTTCTAACATACATATCAACTGTGACGACCCGTCATTTTTAAATAAATTAAATCAGAGAAAACAGCGGAAGTCTTTTATTTTAAGAAAATTGGCGTGATTATGTTTAAAAATAGGCTAGCCAAAACCTGTTTACATCTTAAATTCAAATATCTAAAAACACAAGGAACATTAAGTTCCTATCAGGAGTTCAAAATGATTTATAAACATAAAAGTAAAGACAAAAGCTCTTAAAAGCCATTTACAAATATACAACTCCAAAATTATATAAAATTCACAAAACCATGTACATGGATTTTTACAACTACTTAGTCCATCTCGAAATCATCACCCTATCGATCAAGCACGCACCAGCTCCTCTTCCAAGATCCCAAACATTACCTGAAATGTTTGTAATATCATGAGCTAACAAACTAAGCCCAGTGAGAATAATAAGAATAAAAAGTAAAAATAGACCTCAAACTTGCATTCCGATTTTTGTCCAAGTAATCTGAAACAATTCACTCCTAAAGTCATCCAAACACTAGGTGATTTCATTTTATACTTTCTAAGGATGATATTGCTAATAATCGTAGTCAATACTCATCCATTAACATTGTTATGACATGAGTAATAAAAGTAAATAAACTTTGCATCAATTAAACATCTCGCTTTTCTCTTTCATCGAACATATATATGAATGCATGAGAGCATCCCGTAGGATTCGCATATGCCCTTATGCATGAAGAAGGTAACGTGGTCTATCCCGTAGGATCCATCGTTCTCCCTCCTTTTTTTTTCTCACTTTCTCTTTTCTTTCTATGAAGGTAACGTGGTCTATCCCGTAGGATCCATCGTTCTCCCTTTCATATATTTTCTCACTTTCTCTTTTCTTTCTATGAAGGTAAAGTGGCCTATCCCGTAGGATCCATCATTCTCCCATTCATATCTTTCTCACTTTCTCTTTTCTTTCAATGAAGGTAACGTGGTCTATCCCGTAGGATCCATCGTTCTCCCATTCATTCTTTCTCACTTTCACATTTATTTTCCATGATGCGAAATGTTATGATGCAATATGATGTGTTATAGCGTAAATAAATAAAATGCGGAATTTAAGTAGTCGATACAAGCATAAAGTAAAGGGGCATAAAGTAAAAGATATAAAGTAAATGACATAAAGTAAAATAGATAAGTATCTCGGACGAACGATATGTAAATCGAACTCCGCTACCAATAATAAAATAAAATCATAACTTAAACGATTAACCTATACCTTCCAGGATTCTAAACTTCCAATAATCCGAGGTTCTATTAATCGTTCTAATTACAAGTTGGATCTTTTAACTTCCAATGTTCCAACCTTAGTTTCAAATCGAAACTAACTTAGAATCTTCTAAGATTCAATGCTTTCCTCGAGAACTCCTAAGTTCTCACTTAAAGAACTAGCTCCTAATCCTAGGGTACTAGCTCATTCCCTCTATTCTTAGATTCGGTTTCTAGTCTTAGTTTCAAATGCTACAAACCTTCATACTCATTCGCTTTCTATAGTTACTTTAAATCCTAACTATTCTCACCTTAGCCAAATAAGAGTTCGCTCCAAGTTTCCGAAAGCACGATCAAACAATGATCCGAAACACCTACAATTAATTACATCTACAATTAATAAATAAACATACATCGATCAATTAACATCTAAAAGCTCAAAACAACGAACAACCCCACTATGAGGCTCTCGGCCCCCCATAAAAAGTGGGTCTCGGGTTTGGTTTTCCGGCTTTTAGGTACTTTAGAGGTGTTTCGAGTTGGTTTTAAGCAAATTCAATATTCCCGATTTCAATGGGTATCGATAATTAGGGTTTTTGAACATTAAGCCCTTTCCCGAATTGAATTTAAATAAACATTAATTCACTAATTTATAACCCATAATCAAATCCCAAAAGGTAAATTGCAAGCGGGAAGGGTTTCGATCGAAACTCGGTTTTTAGGGTTAAGGGAAAGTTTCCAAAAACTCTTAAAACTACTCCCGTATTTACAAACACCGAGTTTCACAACACGAAATCGAAGGAAACCAACAAAAACTCCATTAATACACTATTTGGAGTTAGGGTTTGAAACTTTACTTACCGAGAACTCCATGGATCTCGAGAGAAACGTACGATGGGTAGCTGGGAAATGATCCTTGACTCGAGGGCTTTCCGATTTATCCTAGCTCGAGTCGATCCGTCGAGAAACGAGCAAAAACCCAAAATCCCTCTTTTCCCATTGAAGCCCACGGCCTAGGGAGAGAAAAATGAAGCTTTTTGTTCAATTTTGGTCAAATGGGCAATTTAAAGAAGAATATGAATAGTGTTTAGATATTTAGGAACTTTGGAAATGACGGTTGCGTCCTTTTATGACTTTTGACTTCTAAAACGAAACCCGAAGCTCTTAAATAAATCTAAAGGTGATTAATAATTATTAATTGGCCTATTAATAATTATTAATGTCACCGAAGCGAAAATAAAACATTAAAACGATTAAAACGAAATTCGGGCAAAATTAAGTACTAATATCGAAATTACAAAATAATAATGCAACTAAATACTTGAATTGAAATAAATAAATAAATAAACAATATTAAATAAAATAAATAAAATAAAAAATTTCACTCCAGATTAACGGGACGTTACACCTAGAGTCAAATCTCAGAAACTAGTTGCCTCTAAGTGGATCTACAAGATGAAGGAAGGAATAAAAGGTGAGGGAAAGCCAAGATATAAAGCTAGACTTGTTGCTAAGGGCTTCACCCAAAGAGAAGGGATTGATTATTCTGAGATATTCTCCCATGTAGTCAAACACACCTCCATAAGGCTTCTTCTTAACAATAGTTGCATCAAAGAATTTGGAGCTTGAGCAGCTGGATGTCAGGACTGCTGTCTTCATGGAAGGGAAGAAACCATATTGATGGAGCAACCTGAGGGCTATGAAATAACAGGAAAAACAGAGATGGTTTGCCTACTTCAGAGGTCCTTGTATGGTTTAAAACAATCTCTAAGATGCTGGTATAGGAGATTTGATGACTTTATGATTAAGTGTGACTTTAACAGAAGCAATTATGATTCCTGTGTGTACTTCAAGACAGACAAAGATGGAGACTACATATATCTACTATTATATGTAGATGATATGTTTCTAGCTGGGAAGTCAATGACAGAACTGAATCCTATCAATAATATTCTAAATAGTGAGTTTGATATGAAAGACTTGGGACAAGCCAGAAGGACCATAGGCATGGAAATTGTCAGCAATAGAATGAAAGGGGAACTGTTTGTCCATCAGGGGGATTATGCAAGGAAGATTTTAAAAAGGTTTATGATGCATGAATCAAAGCCTGTTGGAACCCTTTTAGCCCAACATTTCAGACTGTCAGTAGATGACTCTCCAAAAACAGAAACAGAAATGCAAGAAATGGAAAATGTGCCCTTCAAGTGCAGTAGGCAGCCTCATGTACTTAATGGTGTGTACTCGTCCTGATATGGCTTATTGTGCTAGTCTTATCAGTAGATATATGGGAAACCCTGGAAAAAACTACTGGAATGCAACTAAGTGGGCAATGAGATATCTAGCAAGATCAATTGACAGGGGACTGATGTACAAGTTGAACTCTGGGACAGAAATGAAAATTTCAGGCTATGTGGACAATGACTATGCTGGAGATCTTGATAAAAGAAGATCACTAACTGGATATACATTTCTATTTGGTGGAAACACTATTAGCTGGAAGGCAACTCTTCAGCTAGTAGTAGCCTTATCCACAACAGAGGCAAAATTCATTGCCATAGCAGAAGGTTTTAAAGAGGGAGTTTGGTTGAAAGGTATTGTAGAAGAACTTGGGTTTAAGCAAGAATCAGTGAGCATTTTTGTGTGTCAAACAAAGTGCAATTCATTTGTCTAAAAATCAACAATACCACAAAAGAACTAAACGCATTGACATTAAGCTTCATTATTTGAGGGAAGTAGTTCATAAAGGTATCATTGTGATAGAAAAAGTGCACACATTAGAGAATGTTGCTGATGCTTTGACAAAACCAGTTACACAAGCCAAGTTTAGTCACTACCTAAAGCTTTTGGAAGTGACTGGCATACCAGGAGAATGATTGAAGGCAAACCAGCCATGACAGCAAGGGAAAACTAGTTTGGATTAAGTTCAAGGTGGAGATTTGCAAATGAGAACTAATCCCAACAGATTCTAACTAGTTCTTCAAGCTAAAATGAACCTTTGAGGATCTCTAATGTGAGCTGAAACTGAATTGCAAGTTGGAGGATGGTTTTCTCGTGTGAATTCCATTGTATAAAAGACTGCTTATTACTCATGAAATAGATAGGAGAGTTTCTGGAAATTAGAGAGAGGTTGAGAGCTTGATTTGTAAACATTGAATCATTGATTAATAAAGCTTGCTGTCTGGTTGAAAACTGGATGTTGGGCTAGTTCCTGAACCACTATAATTCTGTCTTCTTCTTCTCTTAATTCTCAATTCGTTTTGCTAGTCTGTTTTCTGTCTTTAATTTGTGATTTGTTCTTTGAGTTCTTGGTTCATTGAGAGTGTTCTTGAATCTTAGAATCAACATCAATTCCAGTTGCGTGGTTGATCAATCTGGTTTCATGTTAACTTCACCATATTGTTATCAATTTTTTTTTGGATAATTTCACTAGCATTTTATGGTGTATGAGTTAGGAAAGATAGAATTTGTATAAGAATATGACTGAATACATATAATCTATGGAGTTTAGAGAACATGTTTAGGATGTGAGATTCATGGATTTATTATGCTTCTAATTTTCTTTCTTTTTAAATGGAATTTCGTTCAAAAAATGTGCGGAGTTCATGTAAATATCTATGATTTTTATTCATTTATGAAAAGTACATTATGTGGTTAATCTAATGTTCACTTTTTAATTTTGTTGTGTAAAGCTAAATTTTGATTTAATGAGATAAATTATATTTTAATATATGTTTCTATATCTTGAATTATAATTATTCTACTCCCATACTATTAATATTTTATGTCATTACTAGAGTCTCACAATCAGCATGTTCATTTTTAACAAACATGAAAATTTTCATAAATTCAATATAAAAAACGATACATACTCACATGCAACGCACGTCATTTCTAGTAGTATGAGTTAAAAAAAGAAAATATATGCATGAGACATTAATTCAAGAAAAAATGGGTGGCCCATAATTACATATGGCAGTAAATATATGGAAGGGATTTATATATGTATGAATATGACAGCCACGACAAGGGATTTATATATGTGTGTATATGACAGCCACGACAAATCAATCTTAAGATCAATAAGATCACTCTACTTTGTTTGATGGGCTTCATCAAACTTTCCATAGGCCTAAGATTTGACTTTGGTCTTCGGCCTATTAATATATGTGGACTTGATTTGGGCTCCACTTTCCTAACAATTTATACTAATATATATATATTCAAATCCCGATATTAAAAAAGAATTTAATTTGTGAGTTAAGATTTGCTTATAAACTTAAAAAAACACGAGAAATCTGTTAAAATAACCTCAAAAATAGGGTACAAATGAAACTTAACCTTCATTACTAATTTTTATAGGGGCATGGACTCAAATGACACATTTTATAAAACTAATTCCCTAACTAGCACCCTCTTTTCAAAATTCCCCAAATGACATTTTTTATAATATAACAAAATTAATTGTTTTCATTAAATTTACAAAAATGCCACTCATTTATTAATTCACTATATTTGTTCTCTTATTCACTATTTAGTGAATTAAAATATGAACTTTATTAATTCACTAAATTTTCTCTCTTAGTCAATAATTTAATGAATTAAAATTTGAGTTTTATTAATTCAATAAAATTTCTCCATTCATCAATAATTTATTAAACTAAATTACAACATATAATTGAGATCTTCATATTGATTTTAATTCAATAAGTAATTGAAGTTAATCAATTATTGAATAACGGTTTTGATTTTGCCTATAAAAAACACATAAAATCTCAAAGCTTTCCGCAAATAAATATCACATTCATTTACACTAGTATGCAACATCAATAACCAATATTAATGATTATAAATTTGAAATACAAAATAATATTTTCATAGAGTGGTAAGATAGTATCAATATTTCAATTCAATAATTTATTGAACTCAACGCATTATATAATTGAATTATAAATCTCAATAGCAAGATCCATTTAAACCTATTGTAACGACCCGGATTTGCTCTTAAGATTAACGACTGTCCCCACAAACTAACACGAGTCCTTTCAGCATGTTTTGTCCTCACTCACACGCATCCTGACATAAGCAGGAGGTCACCCAACCTAGGATTGCTCCAAGCCAAGCACGCTTAACTATGGAGTTCCTTACGATTGAGTCACCGAAAAGGAAGGTTAACCTTGTTAGTATAGGTAGTATCTATTAATCTTATTAAGCTCTCCTCAACTGTACCGTCCCATACCAGTACAGCCTCAGAATCCCTCTCATTCGGATGTGGAGTCGGTTCATCCATGTGGCCCTTCGCCTAGAAGCCTGCCAGGAGCCGCTCCTTGTCCGTGCCTACTAATTGCACCGGCGATCACTCCCCGCCCTCATAGGGTCCGGCTGTCACATGTCTGTAACGTCCCGTTACTTTTGGGGGTGAAGTTTTTTTTTTTAATTTATTTATTATTTTTTTTTATTTATTTATTTTAATTAAAGTATTTAAGGTTAATTTAAAAGTAGTGATTTCGATTTTAGTAGTTATTTTCGTTCGAAATTCTTTTTAATCGTTTTCATACTTTAAAATTGTTTCGGTTGTATTAATAATTATTAATGGGCCAATTAATAATTATTAATCACTTTTAGATTTATTTACGAGCTTCGGGTTTCATTTTTAAAGTAAAAACAAAAGAGGGACGTAGGCGTCATTTCCGATTTCTTAAATATCTAAACACTATTCATCCTTCTCCTTTATTAAGCCAAAATTAGACAAAAATCATAAAATTTCTTCTCTTTTTTCATCCCAAACCCGTAGCTTAGAGAGAGAAAAAAGAGGAGAGAAAGAATTTGTCACCCCGGCTTCGTTTCTCGACCGTTTTCATCGTGCCTTAGCTCGTTGGAAAGCTCTCGAGACGTACTTTCTACTCATCCTAACAATCGAGGTTTTCGCTCATTTTCTCGAGGCCTTAAGGTATGCTAAAATTTCTAAATTTTGATGTGAATAGTGTTTTAATGGAGGTTTTGAGTTGTAATCTTCGAATTCGTTCACCGAAGCTTGAAGGTTTCATTCAGGGAAGTCTTTATGGTCAATTTTAGAAACTTTCCCTAAACCCTAAATGTAACGTCCCGTTACTTTTAGAGGTAAAATTTTTATTTTATTTTATTAATTTATTATTTTTTTTATTTATTTAAAGCTTTTAAAATTAGTTAAAATTAGTAATTTCAGTTTTATTAGTTATTTCCGTCCAAAAATCCTTTTTATCTTTTTAATTCGTTTCGGTGACTCTAATAATTATTAACGGGCCAATTAATAATTATTAGACACCTTTAGATTTATGTAAGACCGTCGGTTTTCGTTTTATAAGCAAAAGGTCAAAAAGGGCAAAACCGTAATTACCCAAACCCTAAAATATCTAGATATTTTTTTTACTATCTTCTTTTAACTTAATCATTAAGCAAAAACCACTTCATCTTCTTCTCCTTCTCCTTCCTTTTCTTCCTCACATGGGCATCCATGGATGAGAAGAAAAATTCTTGCTTTTCTTCGTTTCTCATTCGTTTCTCGATGGATCGGCTTTATTTTGGTTGCGTTGGGTTGTTTGGGATGAGGCCTATCTACCCCACCTAACCTTTTGGCGTTTCCCGTTCTCTAAACAAAACCCTAAAAAGTGCGATTGCTCGGTTGTTGAATTGTGGGAAATCGGAGTTTTGGACCAAAACTAATTTGGCTAAGGTGAGTTTAAAATGGTTGTGATTACTTTTATGCTTTCAAATTACTTGACGATTATGTTCGATCGAAGTTAAGAGGGTTATTAGATTTTAGAACTTTTCCAAGAATGTATGTTATTTGGGAGTTAGTTTCTTGAGTTCGGGAGCTTTGGTAAAGGTTATATAAACTTTTGATAGCCTAAGTTGCTATAGAGAAAAGAATTGAAACATTATGTCTAACATACATTTCTTTAGAGAAAAGAAATGCAATTGATATATAACCGAGAGCCATAGGAAAGAAGAATGAGATTGAATTGTTTATATGAGAGAACTAGATTCTCATTTATTTGGAAGATCTTGAAATTGGAGATTGTAATTTTTGATGTAAACCTTATGTACAGTATAAGGTATTAAAGAGAATGAAATAAGATTGGTTGTTGTTTAAAGTAAGATGTTATTGGTGGATTAAGTTATTATTCTCGAGGAGAATTAGAATCCGGAACTTGGAGAAGAGTATTATGTACTCCTTTTATCTTGAATAGTTTTAGAGTAATTAAAAGGACTTTGGAGAGATTCTTGTGTAGAATCAAGTTAGTACGTTATTTTAGTGATGCGATTCACTTATAGATGTCACGGAATGATTAGTGACTTGCATAGTATCGTTATGCATAGATGTCACGGAATGATTGGTGACTTGCATAGTATCGTTATGCACGGATGTCACGGTGACTTGCATAGTATCGTTATGCATAGATGTCACGGAATGATTGGTGACTTGCATAGTATCGTTATGCATAGATGTCACGGTGACTTGCATAGTATCGTTATGCATAGATGTCACGGAATGATTGGTGACTTGCATAGTATCGTTATGCATAGATGTCACGGTGACTTGCATAGTATCGTTATGCATAGATGTCACGGAATGATTGGTGACTTGCATAGTATCGTTATGCATAGATGTCACGGTGACTTGCATAGTATCGTTATGCATAGATGTCACGGAATGATTAGTGACTTGCATAGTATCGTTATGCATAGATGTCACGGAATGATTGGTGACTTGCATAGTATCGTTATGCACGGATGTCACGGTGACTTGCATAGTATCGTTATGCATAGATGTCACGGAATGATTAGTGACTTGCATAGTATCGTTATGCATAGATGTCACGGAATGATTAGTGACTTGCATAGTATCGTTATGCATAGATGTCACGGAATGATTGGTGACTTGCATAGTATCGTTATGCACGGATGTCACGGTGACTTGCATAGTATCGTTATGCATGGATGTCACGGAATGATTGTGATTGGTGACAAGTGGTCACGGATGAAATGAGAAATTTACTTTGTTATTTACTTTGTTATTTACTTTGTCAATTACTTTGTTATTTACTTTTTTATTTATTTTGTTATTTACTTTGTCATTTACTTTGTTAAGCACTAGTACCTACTTTATTTTACGAGCTTGAACATTTACTTTCCGAATTTACGAGTTAGTAGAATGGTTTGATTTATTTATGAAAAGTACTTTGAATATTGAATGGTTAGTGCAAGAGTACTTAGATTTATTTGGACACATTCTCCGATATGGAATTTGGTTCATAAAAGTGCTTGCATCCATTTTATTCTCACTAGCATTTTTATGCTAATGTTGCTACACTTAAACTTTTTCCAGGTATTACTCTTAGTAGGGTACGAGGTGGAGGAGATGGTGTTGCTTGATCACGAGTGGATGGCTTTCGGGACATGGACTTTATATGTACAATTTGGGAGCATTCTACGAATGCTTGATAAAAATCATATGTCATTACTTTTAAACTTGTATTTATGGCTCATTAGAATTTAATAACTGTTGTAGATTATTTTGTATTATTTTCTCTGATTTTGGGTATAAAATGGAGTGAAATGTCGTTTGTTTTAAATTCTCTGGATTGAGCCCATGTAAACAGGTTTAGGGAGTTCGTATTTTAAACGGATCCACGCCAAATTTTTGTAAAAATAAGTCTTCCGCTGTTTTACTTCTGATTTAAAGATTTGTGAAAATTCGAGTCTTTACAGTTGGTATCAGAGCCTACGGGTTCTGTAGACCACATGCATAGCATGTTATTCATGTTTTGGTTCTAAGTCCTTGTCCAAATCATCACTCGGATCAACGGCACCAGGTATTCCTTGAACTTTATTCTTAAGTGTTACTTTTCTTAGAAGTGAAAAGTTTTGAGGAGAGATTTCTCCCTTATTGAATGTTGATTATAATTTGTGATATTTTTTTTTTTTTTTTCCCACCTCGTATGAGCCACTAAGTGGCGGTGTTGATTTGACTGATTGGCGGGAATCTTGGTATAAGTACTGAGGTTACGCTTTATCAAGTGTTGTTTGAAGGTTATGCACATTGTGTAGCGTGTAACATATAGCTAGTGCAAGGGAGTCGGGATACTCCAAGAGATTGATCTTTTGATCAAGGTTTGGTTGTGGTGTAGTTGTCAGAGTAGATGTGTTAGTGGAACACGTGACTAACGATTTACATGAAAAAAAAAAGGCCACTTGGCAACGAGAGGAGGAGATGCGGGATAAGTACCCTCATTTGTTTACTTAGAAGCTACTTTTCGGGACGAAAAGTCTTTTAAGGAGGATAGTCTGTAACGTCCCGTTACTTTTAGAGGTAAAATTTTTATTTTATTTTATTAATTTATTATTTTTTTTATTTATTTAAAGCTTTTAAAATTAGTTAAAATTAGTAATTTCAGTTTTATTAGTTATTTCCGTCCAAAAATCCTTTTTATCTTTTTAATTCGTTTCGGTGACTCTAATAATTATTAACGGGCCAATTAATAATTATTAGACACCTTTAGATTTATGTAAGACCGTCGGTTTTCGTTTTATAAGCAAAAGGTCAAAAAGGGCAAAACCGTAATTACCCAAACCCTAAAATATCTAGATATTTTTTTTACTATCTTCTTTTAACTTAATCATTAAGCAAAAACCACTTCATCTTCTTCTCCTTCTCCTTCCTTTTCTTCCTCACATGGGCATCCATGGATGAGAAGAAAAATTCTTGCTTTTCTTCGTTTCTCATTCGTTTCTCGATGGATCGGCTTTATTTTGGTTGCGTTGGGTTGTTTGGGATGAGGCCTATCTACCCCACCTAACCTTTTGGCGTTTCCCGTTCTCTAAACAAAACCCTAAAAAGTGCGATTGCTCGGTTGTTGAATTGTGGGAAATCGGAGTTTTGGACCAAAACTAATTTGGCTAAGGTGAGTTTAAAATGGTTGTGATTACTTTTATGCTTTCAAATTACTTGACGATTATGTTCGATCGAAGTTAAGAGGGTTATTAGATTTTAGAACTTTTCCAAGAATGTATGTTATTTGGGAGTTAGTTTCTTGAGTTCGGGAGCTTTGGTAAAGGTTATATAAACTTTTGATAGCCTAAGTTGCTATAGAGAAAAGAATTGAAACATTATGTCTAACATACATTTCTTTAGAGAAAAGAAATGCAATTGATATATAACCGAGAGCCATAGGAAAGAAGAATGAGATTGAATTGTTTATATGAGAGAACTAGATTCTCATTTATTTGGAAGATCTTGAAATTGGAGATTGTAATTTTTGATGTAAACCTTATGTACAGGTATAAGGTATTAAAGAGAATGAAATAAGATTGGTTGTTGTTTAAAGTAAGATGTTATTGGTGGATTAAGTTATTATTCTCGAGGAGAATTAGAATCCGGAACTTGGAGAAGAGTATTATGTACTCCTTTTATCTTGAATAGTTTTAGAGTAATTAAAAGGACTTTGGAGAGATTCTTGTGTAGAATCAAGTTAGTACGTTATTTTAGTGATGCGATTCACTTATAGATGTCACGGAATGATTGGTGACTTGCATAGTATCGTTATGCATAGATGTCACGGAATGATTGGTGACTTGCATAGTATCGTTATGCACGGATGTCACGGTGACTTGCATAGTATCGTTATGCATAGATGTCACCGGAATGATTGGTGACTTGCATAGTATCGTTATGCATAGATGTCACGGTGACTTGCATAGTATCGTTATGCATAGATGTCACGGAATGATTGGTGACTTGCATAGTATCGTTATGCATAGATGTCACGGTGACTTGCATAGTATCGTTATGCATAGATGTCACGGAATGATTGGTGACTTGCATAGTATCGTTATGCATAGATGTCACGGAATGATTGGTGACTTGCATAGTATCGTTATGCACGGATGTCACGGTGACTTGCATAGTATCGTTATGCATAGATGTCACGGAATGATTAGTGACTTGCATAGTATCGTTATGCATAGATGTCACGGAATGATTAGTGACTTGCATAGTATCGTTATGCATAGATGTCACGGAATGATTGGTGACTTGCATAGTATCGTTATGCACGGATGTCACGGTGACTTGCATAGTATCGTTATGCATGGATGTCACGGAATGATTGTGATTGGTGACAAGTGGTCACGGATGAAATGAGAAATTTACTTTGTTATTTACTTTGTTATTTACTTTGTCAATTACTTTGTTATTTACTTTTTTATTTATTTTGTTATTTACTTTGTCATTTACTTTGTTAAGCACTAGTACCTACTTTATTTTACGAGCTTGAACATTTACTTTCCGAATTTACGAGTTAGTAGAATGGTTTGATTTATTTATGAAAAGTACTTCGGAATATTGAATGGTTAGTGCAAGAGTACTTAGATTTATTTGGACACATTCTCCGATATGGAATTTGGTTCATAAAAGTGCTTGCATCCATTTTATTCTCACTAGCATTTTTATGCTAATGTTGCTACACTTAAACTTTTTCAGGTATTACTCTTAGTAGGGTACGAGGTGGAGGAGATGGTGTTGCTTGATCACGAGTGGATGGCTTTCGGGACATGGACTTTATATGTACAATTTGGGAGCATTCTACGAATGCTTGATAAAAATCATATGTCATTACTTTTAAACTTGTATTTATGGCTCATTAGAATTTAATAACTGTTGTAGATTATTTTGTATTATTTTCTCTGATTTTGGGTATAAAATGGAGTGAAATGTCGTTTGTTTTAAATTCTCTGGATTGAGCCCATGTAAACAGGTTTAGGGAGTTCGTATTTTAAACGGATCCACGCCAAATTTTTGTAAAAATAAGTCTTCCGCTGTTTTACTTCTGATTTAAAGATTTGTGAAAATTCGAGTCTTTACACTAAAACCGAGTTTGAGCCGGAAACCCGTCCCTTGTGATTTTCCCTCTTTGGGCTATGTTTAGGATGTTAGGTTCTTTGTGTTTTTGCTTTTTAGTTAGTTTTTCGAAAATTGATTAATATGCAAAACCCTAATTTTCGGTTACCCATTGATTATGCAAACCTCCAAAGTATTCGAAACCAACCCAAAACACCTCTAAAATGCATAAAAGCCAGAAAACCAAACCCGAACCCCTTTTTCCCTAGCTTGGCCGAGAGCTCCATAAGGGTAGAATCCGGGATTTTCGTGGTTTTATGTGTTTAGATGTTGTTTGATTGCTTTTCGGTTAATTAATGTAATTTAGGAATAATTCGTTTGTAGGATTGTGAATTGATCGTGAATTTACAACCTCGGATTATTCGGAGCTTGTCTTCAAGCTAAGGTGAGTTTAATGTGAAAGTTAGTGGTTTTATGAATTTAGTTTCGTTATGTAATTGTTTATCGATGTAAAGAAGGAGATAACTTCTTAGGATTAAGTTTTGGTTAGAGACTTTAATTTGGAAGTGTGTGTGGAGAAAGTTTGGATTTATGGATAGTTCGATGAATAGGAAACATCGGAGTGGTTTGGAAGTATGGTAATAAGATTGGAGATGTTAGATGAAAGTGAGAATGGAAGTTACTTCGATGGATTTGGAAGTTAAAGTAATTAGAAGATGCACTTGAGTGATAACTCGTGTAATCTAGTTAGGTAGGTTTCTAATTAACTTAGTAGAATTCTTTGGAGTTTAGCTAACTTTTGGAGACCTAGGGCACATTGATTCACACATGGTAGTATGTTGATTTTGATCCATATGTAACCATGGTGTGATGATTTGTGGGAACCTTGAGCACATTGATTTAGCGCGTGATAGTATGTGATTTTGATCCATACGTATCATGATGCGATGATTTGTTATATGGTGAAAGTCCTGATATCCGATATGGTGAAAGTCCTGATATCCGATATGGTGAAAGTCCTGATATCCGATATGGTGAAAGTCCTGATATCCGATATGGTGAAAGTCCTGATATCCGATATGGTGAAAGTCCTGATATCCGATATGGTGAAAGTCCTGATATCCGATATGGTGAAAGTTCTGATATCCGATATAGTGAAAGTCCTGATATCAGATGATTTGAGATATGGTACGACCGTACGTGGTATGTTGATTTCGATCCATACAATAGCACGATACGATGAAACTTGTTGGGTAATAAAGATAGTTAATGTTACTTTTACCTATTCTTTAGAATTGTGTAGTGAGACTTAGTTGTGAATGTTAGTTTTACTTTAAGTCTTTATATCTATCTCATGGTTTTGAATGATGATTACCGGTAATATTTGACTATCGAATGATTATATGGAAATTGGAAGTGTGGATGTGGGTAGTATTGAGCATTATAGGCCTTTGGACACGATTTCGGTTATGAGATTTTGTTCATAGGATTACTTGCTTTCATTTTACTCTCACTAGCATTGTTTGCTAATGGTGCTACACTACAATATTTTCAGGTAAACCCCGTCCCAAGAAGCGTGGTAGAGGAAGTGGAGTCGCGTGACTTGATGAGATGGTGTATGGACAATGATAAAACTCTTTTGGTTAAGCATTCGTAAAAATGCTTGTAAATCATATACTTTTTACATACTTGTGTCTTTTTGAGCCCGCGAAGGGTGTTTGTATAAAGTATTTCGATGTTTTATGATTAAACTCTCTTTTGAAATGCGCATTCCCGATTTATAGCTTTCTCTGGAAATTTGGGTTGTAAACAGGTTTTGGTTATTCGATTTTTAAACGAACCCATGCCGTTTTTCTTTAAAAATTGAGTCTTCCGCTGTGCATTTGAATTTAAAGCATTTAACACATCAATAATTCATTAAAATTTATAATGAACACAAAAAATAATTAAAAAATGGCATCTTCTTGTGTCCTCATTTGGCCTATCTTCACATTGTTTTCTTCTTTGTTTTCTTCTCCAATTCACATATACCCTAGCACATGTAAAGCAACAGTGCAAAATAAAAAGTTCAATAAACTATGTTGCAGAATAAAACAAATAAGTTTAGTTCAATAATTTAGTGAACAATATGGTATAAGTTATTGAATTGTATAACGAAAAACTAAATTGACACAAAGAAGGGATTTAGGATGAAAAACTATTTTAAAAACTAAAATGACAGAGTTTACAAACTTTACCGAAACCGACCGGTAAGAAAATTCATAAAAAAAATGAACCAGAATCGGAACGGGAAATGTTACGAACCGAAACGGTATGTAATCGGCTCCCTTTAATTCACTAAATTATACATTATAATTTAATTAACTAAATTATTCCCTTTTATTCACTGAATTATTGAATTAAAATCAATATTAGGTATCCCAAATGTACATTATAATTTAATTCACTAAATTATTCATTTTAATTCACTAAATCATTCTATTTAATTCACTAAATTATTGAATTAAATCAATATTAGGTATCCCAAATGTACATTTAAATTTAATTCACTAAATTATTCCCTTTAATTCACTAAGATATTCTCTGTAATTCACTAAATTAATCAATTAAAATCAATATTAGGTATCCCAAAATGTACATTTAAATTTAATTCACTAAATTATTCCCTTTAATTCACTAAAATATTCTCTTTAATTCACTAAATTATTCAATTAAAATCAATATTAGGCATCCCAAATATACATTATAATTTAATTCACTAAATTATTCCCTTTAATTCACTAAATTATTGAATTAATCCATTTAATTCAATAATTTATTGAATTAAAATCATAACTAAAAAGATAAGATATTGAATAATAGCATTAACAACATATTACAAGCTAAAGAGGAAATGAAGAGAAGCAATCTTTGATGAAACTAACGAGTCATTTTTAAAGGAAAAAAAGGGACAAATCTTGTAAACTAACCTATTGACTAGGAGGGAAAATTTAGTGAATTAATAAGGTTCAGATTTTAATTCACTAATTAGTGAATAAGAGAACAAATTTAGTGAATTAATAAATGAGTGACATTTTTGTAAATTTAGTGAATTAATAAATGAGTGGCATTTTTGTAAATTTAACGAAATAATTAATTTTGTTATATTAGAAAAAATGTCATTTGGGGGATTTTTTAAAACTTAAGCTATTTAAGACATTAACACTAACTAGGTTTTTCACACATGCCATGCACATGGTTTGTCTTTCAAATTTTATAATAAAAATGTCAATATTTTAACTAATATTTTGAAAATTCAAATTTTATAATGAAATAGAAGAAATTAACGTAACCCATATTAAAAAATATCTTTAAGATGAAAAAAAACTTAAATGTCATGATTTTATATCATCTCGTTACTCATGGATGATGGATACATGTAGATGACTAAAGATTAACAATGATTTTATATCACATCTTGTTACTCATACCTAATATTCATTTCCTTTCCATAACTCTATCCTCAAACATTTAGTTTTTTGTTTTTTAAATTGGTGTGTTAGTTCATCTCTATTTTTATGTATATATATAGTAAATTAAAAGTGAAAATTTCAATAAATTTTTAATTCAATTAGTGAGTTACAAAACTTTTCTACTACTCATTTATTTGGGGTGTTACAAGATGGTATGCTATGTCTTTTTATTTTGATCTTTTAAAAAATAATCACACTAACGTAATTATATATTTAAATTAGAGAGAGAATTGTTTTAGTGTGTGTTTTCCCCTGCTTGACATAGTCTTAATATAATAAAAAAAAAGAATTAGGAAGGGAAAGGTTTGTTAGAGAAAATAGTAGACGAAAAGTTATTAAAAAATTAATTTGATTGTTGGTTTTGATTTTAAATTTAATAAGTCTATGAAATTATTTATTTTACAAATATGACCAACAAATTATTACTAAATTAATTTTTGAAATAAGCCCATGATAAAATATATTTGAAATATTTATTGAACCAAGACAATTTTAGTTTATTGTATTTAATTAATTTAATAATAAGAAAGTATATTTAGAAAAATTTAGATAGTATAAAATTTGTTTATTGTATTTAATTAATTGGTAATAATATTCAATTATTAATAATAAGAAAGTATATTTAGAAAAATTTAGATAGTATAAATTTTTTTTATTGTATTTAATTAATTGATATTGTATTTAATTAATTGGTAATAAAATGATTATTAATTTTGAATGATGGCATTATAGAAATTTAAATGAATTATAAGGGTAAAAATAGAAATCAAAAGTTTCTCCTCTAAACCACTTTTTAGATAGTATAGATAAAAGTGTCATTATAGGTAAATTCTCATTTTTATATTTAAGACCCTTAACTGATGTCATTATTGAATGAAAAGACTATAATATTCGAAAAAGTGTTTACTCATAATTTTTTCTATAAAATTGAGATTATTAAGAATTTAGATTCAATAGATAAATATTTAAAAAAGAATGAAATTGATAGCTTACTTGCGGGAAACGGAGTTTGGATGAAGAAATTACGATCAAAATATTAAAATGTTGTAAAAAAAATTATGGAACTTTTAAAAAAAAATCTGACTGATTGTCTTCTATCATCAGTAAGATCATCATAATAAACCCCAAATAATATTTTGCTCATAATCTTTTATATAAAATTAAGATTGCCATGAATTTAGATTCAATGGATACATATCGAAAAAAATAAAAGAAATCAATATATTATTTATTGTTATATCTAATCGAATTTAATAAAAAACACTAAATCATAAATATCTTCTAATACTAGTTTGAAAAAAAAAACGAATTTAATAGCACAAATTAAAATAAATGAAAGACGAAAATTATATTAAAAATATTAAAATTTGTTTGATGGGCTTCTCACATGACCTTCGTAAAACTTTCCATAATACTAAAATTTGACTTTGATCTTCGGCCTATTAATATATATGGACTTGATTTGGTTTCCACTTTCCCAAAAATTATAGTAATTGTAAACACCTAATAATTCTCGTATAATTTAATTAACAACTCTTTTTATATGATTTACTTGCAAACATATGAACGAAACGTGTAGATAATGAAACTGTTAATAGACGCATTGTTACAGTTGTAGAATGACAGTAACAACTTTGGATAGAATACAATAAAAACAACAAATAAAATATAAACGGAGTGGGATTGACACAAAGAAAGATTAACGTGGGGAAACAAACAGAAAAAAAACTCACGAGGCTTGTTTAGTAATACAAAAATTTCAATCTTATTAATTAAAAATTACAGAGGAAAAAATATTCGAACACTAAAATTTATATATTCAATTCAGGAGATTAAAAATAATAATAATTCGGAAAAGAATTTAATTTGTGATTTAAGATTTGCTTATAAAAGTAAAAAAAAAAACAATCATATCTGTTTTTTTTCTTTTAAAATTATAAAACGTATAATTTAAATGAAATTATTTATAAATAATTATTTCTTATTGAGTTTGAATTTAAAGGTTGAATTATTACTCTAAATTTAAATTTCTAATTGGGTAAAATCTTTTACTAGAGAATAATTTTGGTGGTGAAATAATTAAGAGAAATTTTTATAAAATTAGTTATTTGTCTTAATGTTAGAATAGTTTTAATTTTTATTGGAGGTGAGACCTTTATTTAGTTTATTAAAAGTGAGGAACTAGTTGGTTATTAAAACTCACCTCGCACTTGCTAGGGCTCAATCTTATAGTCATTTGGGTATAAGCAAAAGGGGGAAACAGGAAAAGGAAAAGAGGTCCTCAATTCCCTTTCCCACCGCTGACTCCATGGGAAATATCAAGAGATGTTCTAATTTTCTTCCTTTCTCCACCTCCACCTATCTACCTTGGCTTAGGCATATTTTGTTTTGTTAAAGGTTGAACTCACCACTCTTTCCTTTCCAAGACACCACCGTCAGCCACCATAAAGCAAGGGTTGGCTTTTCATCTCTGTTCTTTTCTTGTTAGATTTTTTTTATGTGGGCTTTTAATTTTTGTGTTGGAGAATGGATATCAAGGGTCTTAGAAGATGAATCTACCATTTTTCTGGGAGTTTCAAGGTGAAAGCTTAAACCCATTGTTTTGTTTAAGTTATGTTTATTTGTTAGGACAAACTTGATTTTCCATGGAGATAACTTGTTAATTTTTCTTAAACTAAACTATTATTTCCAATTACTTTTTCCTTTCCTTACCTTTGCTTTTATTCTTAGACTTTCTTTTTGTAAATCAAAGAAATTTGGTTAGGGTTGGTTTCTAGCATGGGTTTTGATTCCCAAATTGAAAGACAAAATTAAAATTTGAGCTTTTCCCTTAATGAACCCCTGAAGCCGTCCCTATCTTCATAAATGTCCAATTGTTTTTGCAATTGGGATTTTTTTTCTTAGCTTCTATGTTTCATTTGTAATATATATATATATATATATATATGCATTTTAGCTATGGATTTGACCACCACCCCTAGTTATTAATTTTGAATTTTCCAATTTACCAACTTGGCTGTCAACCATCGTCTCATTATATAAAATATATTAAAACTATATATAAAGGTTTTGACTTAAAATCTTCATTAAAACCCCTTTTATCTTTTATTTCGGCTCGAGGGTGTGTCGTCGAGTCGAGTTAAATTGTTAGGATTTCTAAAAGAGAAGATTAGTATTTAAGAGTGTTTGAATCATTTTGTGTAGGTGGTTTGATTCAGAATCCGGAAATTTTACAAAATGGTAACGAGAGATGGAATTGAGAAGGTGAGTAAAGAGTGGTAAATGAAGGGAAAGTTGGAGATGGACTCAATTCTTTAATTGGCGCATTGATTGATTTCATGTTTGATAATGTGTTTGATGTTTGATATTTAATATGTGTATATTTTAAAACACCATGAACACTCACTTTAGCTAGGTTGTACTTCCATTCTGTTGGGAAGATTCTTATCGTTTTGCTTGCATTTTATTTTCAAAAATCAAGGGTTGTCGTGCCCCATATTATTACGATACATCAGACTTCTAGTAAGTATATTAGGTTGTATTTTTGTGTTATGTGTTTTTGATTGTTTTATTGATTGTTACGGGATGTGATGTAAATTCTAAAAGAATGAAGAGTAATGGAAAGAAAGGAGGCATGTGTTGCCAAGAATGAACAAGAATTGCATGTGTTTGGGAATGTAGGAGTTAGGACTCTATTTCTTTCTTGTCGCTACGATCGAAAAGCGTAGCTATCGGTCCCTGGATATAAGTGAGGCTGAGGATGTGTTCCGATGCTAGGATGTGTTCCGTTCATTAACAAGTTCTTAGGCTAGATAGGCCGACGTCTTGTTCTATTATTATTGGGCCACGATCTAGGATGTGTTGCTATTTCGATGGACCCAAGCAAGAAAGAATACAACACCGCATTCTATTTGCTTTGATTGTTTGAAGTTGCTTCAACGGTGAGGTGACGTGTTTGTTTAAAAATTTAAAGAAAAGATAATTAAAAGAAGAAAAGTAAAAATGCGTTTTTAAATTTTCCCAAGTAAAGATTGTCGTTGTTTACAAGTTTTCTTTCATTTAACATTCTTTTCTCACTTAGCAAGTTTAGCTAATGGTGTTACACACCAAAAACATTTCAGGTATTGGACGGGAAATCGAGGCTTGATAGTTCATGGCGCGAGGCGGATGGATGGATTATTGCTCATGTCATCTTAGGATGTTTAGTTATTGTTTAGACTTTATATCATTCTTATTTTCATGGATTTGGTTGTGTTCCAAAACTGTTTGAGATTTTCGTTTTATGGATGTTGCATCAAAATTTTATGAATCCCGGGATTCTTTTGAAAGTAATTTAAGAATGAACTATTTGAAATTTAAGTCTTCCGCTGCTTATTTATGCTTTAGCATGTCTAATATGTTATTTTAGGGTCGGGTCGTCACAATATCTGTTTATTTTCTTCTAAAATTATAAAACATATAATTTAAATGAAATTGACGGGTTAAATAGATGCCTTTTGATCATGTTATTTTATTTAATCCCTTACCATATATATATCTCTCTTTTGCTTTGCTTTTTGTTCACGCCTTCTTCTCACCATTTCCTTGCTTTTCGTTTTTGTTTTGTGCTTTAAATTTCATCAGAATCTCGATTCTAATTCTCTCCCTTTCGAATGTTAGAGTTTCACTCCCAATTTTTGTCTACATTTGGTCTCCGAAGAAATTAAGGTAAATTTTACATATTTCATATTTAAATTTTAACAATTATGAATTAAAATGGATCTTATTTATTTTGAACAAAAGGTTTCCTTAAACAAAATGAAAAAGCCATGAAAGGGTACGGAGATGCCTTTTGATTCTGTCCTTTTTTTGTTTTTGTTTTAATTTCTTACCATATATATATATATATATATATATATATATATATATATATATATATATCTTTTGCTTCTTCTTCATGCCCTCTTCACCATTTCCTTGCCTGTTCTTTTTCTTTTCTCCTTTAAATCTCTCCAAGAAATCAGAATCTCAATTCTTATTATCTCTCTTTCAAATGTTTGAGTTTCACTCCCAATTTCTGTCTATAATTGGTCTCTCAAGAAATTAAGGTAAAATTTTCAATTAAAATCTTACTATCGATCCATACAATAGTTTTTTTGAGAAGAAATATTGTTGAATGCTCGTTCTTGTTCAAATCTTCTCTTGAATTTATTCTCTAGATTGATCATTTATTTCTCTGTTTAATATTATTCCCTTCCCCCTTTTCAATTTCTGTCTCTCTATTTAACTCTTTCCCCAAATTTTTTAGCAGAGTTTTCCATATTCAACGTATAAAGAGAGATGGATGGAACGGGGTTTTCCGACATAACAGAGGATTTGGTGGAAAATATCCTTACGAGGCTTCCAGTCAAGTCTCTGAAAAGATTAAGCTGCGTCAACAAATGGTGGTATAATCTCATTCATAGTCCTTATTTCATTTCACGACATTATTCCCATCATTCTTCCTTTAATCATAAGCTTCTTGTCAAATTTTGCGAGCTTTCCGATACTCCCATTCCCATCTCTAATAATTATGTTGACTCCATAGTGTCTGTAAATGATGGAGATTGTTCATATCTATCCCTTCCCTTCCTCAATCAAGATAATTCCATATACACTATTGGACCTTGCATCAATGGCATTATTTGCCTTGGAATTAGCACAGGATATCATGTCTTAGACGATATTGCCTTGTGGAATGTTGCAACTGGAGAGTACGATATATTCCCTAAATTGCAATTATCTATTCCACCAAAGGCCTATTTACAAACTTGTATGGAAGGTATAGGATTTGGTTGGGTTCCTGACACTAATGAGTACAAAGTGGTAATGTCTATTGACTTTTGGGAGGATAACGACTACCATCATGATTGCATCCCTTATTATGGTGATCGACCATTATTCTTTGTGTATACTCTAGGTACGGATTCTTGGAAGACTCTTAGTTTAGAAATCCCATATTGTGCTAGTTATATAGCTAGTGCACCACCAAACAGCTCACAAACTTATGTTAATGGAGTTTGTTATTGGGTACATCAAGCACTTGATGGAATGTATAACATCCTTTCGTTTCACGTAAGAGATGAGGTCTTTGGGAGCCTTCCAATGCCTCATATTGAAAATCCGAATCGTGGTTATCTTGGTCTTACTTTACATATGTTAGATGGCTACATTGCATTGCTACATACGCAATTTGATGCTGAAAGTTCTCCTTTTTTGTTTGATATTTGGGTGATGGAGGAATCATGGACCAAGAAATTCACAATTGAAGCACTCAATATTCATGCGGAACTCGGAATTGTGAAAGATGAGTTGTTTTTGGAGGATAAAAGTGGACATTTATTATCCATCGATATATATTCTCAAGAAATAAAAGATCTTGGTAAAAAAGGGAGTGAATCTCATATTCAAGTTTTAGAATATGTGGAAAGCTTGGTTATCTTAAAAAGACAATTATAATTTTATTGTCTTTGTCCAAATAATTTTCTTTAATAATAATATTTTAGAGTATTTTGTTTTGGAAGATTTTGGCAATTGAATGTAATTACATTTCGGCAGAGTAAATCGATATATTTTTGTATTTGGTTAATTTTGGAATTGGTTTTGTAAATCGTCATTCTTTTCTATTGTTGATGTCTTTAACATAATATATTAAATAGGTGCATATATTTAGAATTAATCTTGAAAGAACGTTCTTTACATCATCGAGAAAATGATGAATTTGACATAACAGTTCTTTTAGAGTCTAAATTTAAATTCTCCCCTATTTAAAATGTTCAAGGAAATATACAATAAAAATGTAGGTGATAAAGGAATGAAAATGTACAAGGCACCAAGTAAAAAGGAAAATATGGTTGATATACTTGATATGGATAAAATATTCAACTCCATTAAGAAATGTTACAAGGCATACATTATTAAGATAAATTCTTATTTATTTATTCACAAAAATAGTGAAACAAACTCTCTCACAAACTTCCCTGATAAAATGGAGTGGTGGTTTCTTTTCCTAATTAAAATTGATCAATAAAAATAAAAATAATATCTTTTGCGAACTTAGCTCTCATTCTTAGTTCTCTTTATATATTACATATAGATTTTTCTCTCATCTTTATACATTTTCTCCGTACCATTTTTCTTCAAGAAATTTCTTTATTTTTCAGATCACATAAGCAATAAAGACTTTTCTCTCATCTTTAATACTGATAAAAAAAACTGTTAAATACCATCTAATTATTGACACGATATTACTACTATACATTCTTCTCAACAAAACGAACAAATCATTTATTTATTATTTAATATAGAAATGAAATAAATTATCTGTTTGAGAATGATGTAATTAGTCAAATAACCTCTCACTAACTTCCCTATATAAAAAATTGATCTATAAAAATGATGTCTTTTATAAACATACTTATAGAGAACTCATTTTCTTTCTTTATATATCTTGAAACATTTCTCTCATCTTTATATGGTTTCCGAGTTCTATTTTTCTTCAAGAATTTTTGTTAGAGCATATAAAATAATCAATAAAGACTTTTCACTCGCCTTAAAATTGATAACAACATTTGATAGGATCGTATAATTATTGACATGATTTTACTACCATCCATTCTTCTCAAAAAAACGAACAAATTATTTATTTATATATATAAATGAGATAAAATCATAGAATAATTTAATGAGTCAAACAACCTTTCACCAACTTCCCTATATAAAAGTTTGATCCATAAAAGCTGTATCTTTGGTTAACAGGACTTCATTTTATTTCTCTTTATAAACCTGAAACTTTTGTTTCATCTTTATACAGTTTCTCAATTCCATTTTTCTTCAAGGTTTTCATTTTTTAAAGTATACAAAACAAGCAATTAAAGACTTTTCTCTTGCTTTAATTTCAAACAATTTTATACATGTTTTTAATTAAACTTTTGTCTGAGAACTTTTGAACGTATATATTATATTATATTTTATTTTTCTTCACTGAAACGTACTTGGTTTGTTATTTTTATTTGCAATTTTTTAATCAATTACTATTTGTATTTAGTATTTGTTAAAAAAAAATACAAATTTCATATAGGAAAAAACATATCTACAAATTATATACATTAGTATTGAATAACATAATTTTAATTTTTTATTTGTAATTTCTTAGTTTATAATTGAAATATTTTTAATATAAAGATTTGAGATGAGGAAAAAAAATATCATATAGCCTAATAGTTAAAAAAAAAAGAAATTTGATTTTTTTTAGCCACATTTGAAATTAATTGAAATATGAATGATTAAAATTAGAGTGAGGGAGGGAAAAATTAAAATAAATAAATAAAGTGAGAGAATAATATTGGAGTTAGAAGGAAAAAAAAAGATATGTATGAAACATTAATTCAAGAAAATTCTACTGGCCCACAATTACACATGACAGTATATATATATGTAAGGGGTATGGAGAGGCTTGGTAAAGCTATATAAGAAATTTTCTCGGATTACTTAACCATAAAAATCATGATATTTATTTTCATAAATAGTCTATTCTATTCACAATTGAAGGTTATTTGATATCTATTTTTTAAAATTCATTTATTTATTAAATAGCAATTTTAATAAAAATATTTAATAACATTAATTATAGAATTAATTACAGCAGTAACCACTTTAATTCACCCAATTACAATAATGCTGGTGGTTATGATTTTATTTCATTTTTACCCAAAAAAACACCATTTATGGTGGTGATCTGGTGGTTTCCGATTTCTTTTTTTACCATCTTACCCTTTTATCTCTCTTCATAATCATATCTTATTAATTGCAAATCATTTAATTTTTCATAATCATATCTTATTAATTGCAAATCATTTAAATTTATAATTTATTTAATTATTTATTTTGAATTTAAATCAATTGAATTCTTATTTAATGAAAAATATCTTTAACCTAAATACCTCTCATCATCTTCTTCTTCCTCCTCCTTATTCGACCACAGCCATCAATGGAGATTTTTTTTTACCGTCTCTATATTTCAGATCCCCGTTTATTAAAAAACAATGGTGAGGTTATGGTCGTCACAATCAAATAAAGTTTCAATTGTGATTTCCTTCTTGAGTATAGGAAGATCCTCCTGATCGCCTCCTTGTTCGTCGTCACAATCAAAGAAATATACTCGAAATCAATGGAGTTGTGATTGTGATTTGTTGGATTCTCCACAATCTCCTTCTCTGTTCAGATCCTCGTTTTTCTTTCTTCGATTTTGTCGACTCCGAAACGAAATCGGCCTTACCTGTATTCGAGAAATTGACGAAGGCGATCGTTGTTGTGGCTTGTATTGCTGTTCAATCGATGAAGAAAGCTGCAGCAGAAGGTACTTTTTGTTAGGAATGGTGTCCTAGAACTTGTAATTATTTAATAATAATAATTTATTAAGAATAAATTAAATAAATAAACATAAGTTCTTTATATTATCTAGATTGATTCAATTAATGATATTAGGAATATATGGAAATATATAAATATCAAACATTCAAATAGTAAACCCTAAGTTACTCTTATGAAATCACGACTTAGTATGTGAGTCATACGAGAGGATTAAAGTCGAGATGAGTAACTTAAACGTGTCTACAGTAAACGGATAACCGGTTGGGAACCTTATCCTGGTAACATTGTTGATAGCTTCGCATTTTGTTTATAGACAAATGATCTAATCCTGATCATTCATGTGGGAGACATGAAATGGAAGTATCATATGCAATGTTGATTGTATAAGACAGGACCACGATGTTCGATCAAATTTCTCCTTAGTACCAGTTTACGAGAAATGATCGAATATCAAACTAAGTTTATCAACCGTGATAGATCTCAATCCTGAGTGAAATGCGGACTCCTATTTATGGAGTTATGTTCTTTGATTCACATGGTTGAGAGCGATCCGTAAGAACGCTCAATACACTCCTGTTTTGGGAACATGACTAGATAAGTAGCTGGGAACTCATTTTCACGAGATGGAATTCATAACTTTCCTATAAATTAACGGTATCAGTGCGATACCTAAACATTTTAGGAACTTTAGGAAACTCTCTTGATGTACTGATTCGAGACATGAACAAGTGGCGCCACGACTTCTATTGATCACAGAAGTACCTTATCTCTAGTTCGACTAAAGATAAAGTTCATTGGAGAATCAGCGGGAACACAAGGATAAAGCGGTAATTACAAGGGCAAAACGGTAAATTTATCCGCCTGTAATTATGAGGGTTCCACGTGAAGGATTATGTCACAGATATAAATAAAGATAAACTAAATGGACATAACCCATCTATAGTGAGGGGAGTTCAGCTATGAATCTATAGTGGAATTATTCATAGTTAGATAATAAGTAATTAACTGATTATGAGTTAATCACTTAATTGACTAATTATTAAGCCCATGATCTATAGGTCCATCGGGTCCCTATGCTAGCCCAAATATCGTAGTCGCGAAATCAAGTAGAAGAAATGAAAATTTTAAGTAAAGTGAATTACTTAAAATAGACAATATTAATTGTTTAAATATTGAGTATATTTAAATGGTAATTAATATAAACATTATTAATTGTTTAAATAATGATTTTATTTAAACAGGAAATTAATAATGAAATATTATTAATTAGACATTATTAATTATTTAAATATTGAGTATATTTAAATGGTAATTAATAATGGGAAATTAATTGACAATTATTAATTGTTTAAATAATTAATTTTATTTGAATGGAAATTAATAATTAAAATTAATTAATTAATAATAAAATATTATCAAATAAAATTATTAATTAAATAATGAGTTTATTTAATGCAAATTAATAATTAAAATATTTATTATTAATTATTTAAATAATGAAAATTATTTAAATGGAAATTAATAATTAAATATAATTTGATAATATTTAGTCAGGAGAAAATATTAATATTATTAATTGTTTAAATAAAATATTTTATTTAAATGGTAATTAATAAATAAATTAATTAAGTTGGACTTATTAATTTAAGAGAGAGTTTCAAGCCCAATTGGATTAATGAACCCAATTGAAATTGGCCCAAAATAATTAATTAAATAAATTTGATTTATTAATTATTAATTATTAATTTTGGCCTTCATAGATAATTTGTAGGAGATAATTATTTGAATTATATCCTATAATAATTATATAGATTTATTTACCCAAGATAAATAAAATAAAGAAAAGAAAATAATCTCCTATTTATCTATGGCATTTTCGAAATTGCAAGATAAAGGAAAGAGATAATCTTTTTTTTCTTTTTGTATTTATCTCTATAGATAAATCCTAATGGGATTAGGATTCCTATTTTCCTATAAATAGGAGGGTTGGGTCATTCATAAATCACACAATTAAATTCCTAAGAAATTTGGAATTCTCTCTTCCTCCTTCTCCCCCCTTAGCCGATTTTCCCTCGTCCATTGGGAAGAAAATATTTTTCTTCTTCCCAATTTCTTCTAAAGTTCGATCCCACAATCGGGTTTCGTTTGATCGATCGGGATATAGCGTAGAAGATCCGGTGTTGCTGAGGATTTGATGTTGTAAAGAAACCTCCAACCAATTCTCCATTAATCAGTCAATGTAAGTTCCGGTTTTAATTTTCGAAAATATAAGCATGAATCTACATGTTTTATCACAAATTGCATGATGTTAATAGATCCGTTATTAAATGTTAATAAGTTTACTAAATAAAATTCCGCTAATTTAGTAAATCATCCCCTTCACTTTTAAGTAAACATTTATTTTTGTTCAACATTTATTTTCGATCTTGTTGGTGATTTTTCTTGTGGATGAGTCGGATCTAGGGTTCTGGTGATAGATCTATCGTTTGTTCGCTTATATATTTGATGATTTTTTTGATTTTTTGTATACAGATTTGAAAGATTTTATTAAAATGTTTATTTTTGTTCAATATTTATTTTAATTTTCTATTTACATATCTTTAAAAACTCAATTCTCCGGCAAACTCGCTTTCTCTGTATTTTTGTAGAATAAGTTACTTTTAATTAAATGTTTACTTTTTATCTCTGAATTTTGTAGGAGGACGAACAACAAAGACATTCGAATTTTTCTAGAAGAAGAAGTCAGAAGTTTGAAGATTTTTCTTTTATTTTTTGTTATGGTTTAATTTTTGTTTAGATTTGATTTTTCCATTAATTTTGTAAAATTTAAGGGATTTTTATAAATTTCCTTAAATTTTACACAAATTAAGGAGAAATTAAGTCGGGGGTATGTTTGTCCTTTCACGATGTAATTTAATTTGGCCAGTGGCGGTTTTGGGTACTATTGATATTTAATAAAAACATCCGGCATATTTGATATATCCATATTTTTTTTTATTATTAGTGAAATTAACTCTTAATTCTATAAGTTAATATTTATCTTATTCAATTCAAATATAGAATCACTCAAACGGTTGTTCACTCTCTAATTTTCTCTCAATAAAATAAGCCCCAAATCAATTTAATGAGTGACCGTCGAATAAACCCTACTGCTACACATTGAGAATTCTCTCAGCCCTTGGTGCGAAGAAAATATAGTCGATACTTTAGTTTTTTTCTTCTCACACAAGCTTTGAACAAAAGAGAGTCAAAATATATATATATATATATATAACAGACTATTTTGGAGAAATGTTTTTAGATAATTGTATCCTTTGTAAATTATTAAAACTACAAAGTTTGTTATTATCAATCAATTTCCATTTCCCAACTTCCATTAATTCTCTTTTTTCGAAATAAAGCAAATTATTTCTCATGCCTATTAAATGATTATTGTCTAATAAATATATTACTCATTAAAAAAGAAATTATTTATTTAAAATCAGAGTATACGATTTTAAAGACCCTTCATTTACTTTTGTCAATAAAAACAAAGACTCTTTATGTAATTAAAAAAAATTACGTTAGAATATGAAAGATAACTACCCAACATGTATATTTAATAATTATCAACCTTTATTTCTTAATTATGACCAAAGTCATTAGTTGAAAAAAAGCAAACATTAAGTCTTTCACTTTGAACCTTTCGTATTCTTCTGCAATTCAATTTATATAAATATGTTTACAAAGGCTTGAGTTGATAGGTAATTCTGTCTAAGTCTTAGTATGTTCCAAATCTAATTTTGATCAACAATCTTTTTAATTTGAAATGTTATCTATATTTCATATTTCAGAAGAATTAAGAGTCTCATCCACAGCGAAGCGCAATTCTATTTTTTTTCCTAATATATTTTTTTTTTTTCAAACGATAAACTTCATTAAGAAGGAAAAAAGGAAACTACATGAGAGGAAAGACCCTCTTTAGCTAGAGAATGTGCTTCACATTAGCTAGCCGACTAATAAAAAGAAAACTAATATCCTCAAAATGAGGCAAAAACAACTTAATATCCTCGAAAATACAAGCAAAATCTTGAGGACAAATGCTACCATTTATAATACTAATAAGGTTTTTAGCATCAGATAAGACTCAAAGCTTTGTAATACGACGTTGAAATGCACCTTGAAGGCCCCTTACGATGGAACGCCCCTCCGCATGAAGGGCATTAAGCCCCAGCCCACCAAAAGAACTCTCAGATGCCACAACTTCACCTGCTTCTGATTTCAAAACCCAACCACACCCAATCATAAAAGAATGGGAATTCCAAGCCGCGTCACAAAAAAGCTTAAAGCAAAAATCGTCAGAAGGAGGAAGATATAAACCAGCAGATCTCTCAATAGGAACTCGAGGAGAAAACAATAAACAATATTCATTAAGATCCTCCATGGTTTTGCACAAGCCTTGCTCAATATTTAGAATGACTTCCTGAAAAGAAAAAACATTTTGCATCTTCCATAACCTCCAGGAACCCAACACAAAGAACGTTAACAACCGGTCTCTATCAGAAGATTGCTTAACAGAATTTGAGAACCAAATCCAGCTATCACAAAAATCTCCCCCTTCAAAAAAAGATGAATCAAGATTGAGGATCGATCCAAACCAAAACCGCTTCGCAAATTCGCAAGTAAGAAGAATATGATTAATTGATTCCTCTTTATGAAAACAATGAACACACAAGGGATTAATATCCATTTTAAGCTTTCGCAAATTTAATTTAGAGGCCAAGAAACCACGACATGCTCTCCATATAAAATATTTAATTTTTTGTGGGACTTGTAAGCGCCAAATCGATTTCCAACAATCATCACTGACAACAGTACTGCTACTTTCGCCCTGATCGTTCCTCAAATGTTCTCTTCTTAAATCATCAGCAATAACAATCTTATACCCCGATTTAACCGAATAAACACCAGACGGATTATAGTGCCAAATTAATTTATCAGTCAAATAAAATGGGCTAATTGGAATAGCAAGGATAAGTTGGGCATCAGAGGAATTAAAGAAAGAGTGTACCTTAGCAACATCCTAAATTTTCTTGTTTATCTAAAAAAGATCATTAACCACTTTGACCTCGCTTGAAAAAATTGACGAAGGAAGAAAACTATCAAGACGTGGTAGCCATGGATCTTGCCAAATACTAATTGAAAGCCCATTCTCAATTCTACAACGAGCTCCCAGATTTAAAACCCTTCAACCTTCAATGATGCTACGCCAACCCCAAGACGCTCGATTACCAACACTAGCATTCAAAAAAGAAACATCCGGAAAATATTTGGCCTTCATAACTCTGCTAAAAAGATATTCTGGATTATCAAATAAATTCCAAATTTGTTTTGCCAGCATAGCTAAATTAAAAGATTGCAAATCTTTCATATTCAAGCCACCGTGTTTCTTAGCTACCAAAAGAGAATCCCAAGTGCACCAATGCAAACCACGCTATTTTTGTTCGATTGCCACCAAAATTTGGCTAAAACAGAATTAATCTCTTTGCAAAGAGTAATAGGAAGCTTGAAGCAACTCATCACATAGGAAGGCATTGCCAATGCCACTGCTTTAATAAGAACATCTTTTCCTGCTTGAGAAAGAAGTTGTTCGGCCCATCCTTGTGCTCTCCTCGCAATTCTATCACGGATAAAATGGAAAACTCTCTTTTTAGATCTGCCAAACTCCACTTCCAAGCCCAGGTATTTGCCCAACGAGGTCCAAGCTTTGATATGTAGACAATCTGTCACGGCATCCCGAATAAAATTAGGTGTATTTTTACTAAACACCATGTTAGTCTTATCCGTGTTAACCTCCTAACCAGAATTCACACCATAAATCTCCAAAATGGAATTCAATTCACGTAAGTTGCATATATGTTAAGCTCTACGATCAAATTATCCTTACTTCTCCGCTACATGCAAATTTACCCTCAAACGAGGTTCATATAATAACATACTCAGATGTATTCAAATATCTAATATGTTCTTTTTATTTCATTTTGAAGTCTACTCGATGAATTAATCTGTTTCTATTGCTACGTAAAGTTAAAACAGTTACCTAATAACTCATGTATCAGCTGATCAATCTTGCAGATTTTAAGTCAATCAGCTGATCTGTCTTAACTCATGACAACAAGACAATTCTGGTAGCAATTGTTGTGAGAATCTCACATCGGAAAGATAACAGGAACTCAAAATGTTTATAAGATACATGGGCTACTTTTCTCATTACCCATTGGTTTTGAGATGGAATCTCATGATATCAAGATGATATCAGAGCCCAATAAAACTCAAACGAGCATCTGGTCCAAAAATGGGATCCAATCCAAGTTTGGTGAGCCCAAAAGAAACACCATCTTGAGGGGCATGTTAAGATCTCACATCGGAAAAATGAAGGAATCTAACAACATCTATAAAATCTAAGGGTCACTCCTCTCATTACCAATTGGTTTTGAGATGGATACCCACATTATTAATAGCAACATTCATTGTTTAACTCCTTCATTCTAGCCTAATTGTCAATCAATTGTCATGCTAATTATCCTTGATTTATGTAGTTGCCTTGTAACTTGTAAATATATATATATATATATATATATATATATATATATATATACACACACACATATATTGATTATCTCCTTTGCTATGAAAAGCATCGTGAGTTCTTCCAAAGTGTGCAATTCTCCCTTTATCTTAAATTTAAACTTGGTATCAAAGCCACAATACAGCCAACGCTAGATCCATGACAATTGAAAATTCCTCCATTACTTCCCAAACCAATTCAGTCACCCAAACAACAACTCCCACAACTATCAACCTGAATCCAAACAATAGCACATTTGTCCCTTTTGGAAATCCACTAAATCATGCACATACTGTCAAACTAGTTAAAAGGAATTACATAATTTGGAAGCAAATGGCGCTAGCTATTCTTTGAGGCTAAAGATTGGATGGATACATTATTAGAACCAAGGCAAAGCCCTCTGCTAGCAACACAACAACAACTGATCTGGATATCAATCCAGAATTCGAAGCATGGGAAACAGAAGATCAAGCACTGCTAGGATGGCTTTATGCCTCAATGACTCAAGCAATTACTGGTGAAATTGTCACCTTCAAAACGTCTAGAGAGGTTTGGAAAGCCCTTGAAGAAATGCATGGTGCCTCTAACTGTGATAGGATCAACTAACCAAAAGCCAGTCTACAAAGCACAAAGAAAAACAAGATGAGAGTGTCAGAATACCTAACTCTCATGAACCAAACTTCTAACAATCTATCTCTAGTGGGAGAACCAGTAAAGATAAACTTCCTCACTACAAGTGTCTTGGCTGGATTAGATATTGAATTTCTTCCAGTAATCTGTCAAATCAACAGTATGATCAACATCACTTGGCAAACTCTCTATGCAACTCTTCTCACTTTTGAGGAACACCTTGATACACATGAATGTGATCAATGGGAGCCAAGATACAAGAAACATGACTGTTAATATTGCCTTCAATCACCAAAACAGTGGCAATAACCACAACAACTTTAGGTCCTCCAATCAGAATTTCAATAAAGGACAAGGGAGAGGAAATAGCAGCAATCAAATGGGCAACTACAGACCAAGGGGAAGAAACTCAAGAGGAGGAGGAAAACACAACCACTCCAAATCAATGTGTCAAGTATGTAGCAAATATGGACATTCAACAACCATCTGCTACTACAAGTTTGATGAGAATTTTTCACCCTAACAATGATAACAATAATTGAGCGAGATGCTTTTGTGGCTACCCCGAAACTGCTGGAGATCAAAATTAGCTAGCTGATAGTGGAGCCACAAATCCCATAACCCCAGACATCTCCAATCTGAACATGAGAGCTGAATACACTGGTAATGAAGGAATCACAGTAGGTAATGGCACTAAACTTAACATTTCAAACATTGGTCTAAAGAGGTTCCTATTCTCTCACAGAACAATTTAATTTGTCAAACAACCTCTCACAAATTTCCCTATATAAAGATTGATCCATAAAAATTGTATCTTTCGTTAACAGAACTTATAGAGAACTCATTTTCTTCCTCCTTATAAACCGGGACTTTTGTTTCATCTATACAGTATCTCAATTCAATTTTTTCATTTTTTAAAGCATACAAAGCTGAAGGGATGATTTACTAAACTAGCGGAAATTTATTTAGTAAACTTTAACATTTAATAACGGATCTATTAACATCATGCAATTTGTGATAAAAACATGTAGATTCATGCTTTAAATTTTCAAAAATTAAAACTCTAAAACTTACATTGAGTAATATATGGAGAGTCAGGTGGAGGTTTCTTTACAGTATCAAATCCTCAGCAACATCGGATCTTCTACGCTATATCCCGATCGATCAAACGAAACTCGATTGTGGGATCGAACTTAAGAAGAAATTGGGAAGAAGAAAAAAAAAATTCTTCCCAATTACTATAGGGAAAATCGGCCAAGAGGGAGAGAGAAGGAAGAGAGAATTCCGAATTTCTAAGGAATTTAATTGTGTGATTTATGAATGACCAAAGCCTTCTATTTATAGAAAAATAGGAATCCTAATCACATTAGGATTAATCCATAGAGATAAATACAAAAAGAAAAAAGAATTATCTCTTTCCTTTATCTTGGTATTTCTAAAATGCCATAGATAAATAAGAGAATATTTTCTTTTCTTTATTTTATTTATCTTGGGTAAATAAATCTATATAATTATTATAGGATATAATTCAAACAATTATTTCCTATACAAATTATCTATTATGGCCGAATATTATATATAAAATAATTAATAAATCAAATTTATTTATTTAATTATTTTGGGCCAATTTCAATTGGGTTCATTAATCCAATTGGGTTTGAAACTCTCTCTTAAATTAATAAGTCCAACTTAATTAATTTATTTATGAATTACCATTTAAATAAAATAATTTATTTAATAATTAATAATATTAATATTTTCTCCCGACTAAATATTATCAAATTATATTTAATTATTAATTTTCATTTAAATAATTTTCATTATTTAAATAATTAATAATAAATATTTTAATTATTGATTTCCATTAAATAAACTCATTATTTAATTAATAATTTTATTGATAATATTTTATTATTAATTAATTAATTTTAATTATTAATTTCCATTCAAATAAAATTAAATATTTAAACAATTAATAATTGTCAATTAATTTCAAATTATTAATTACCATTTAAATATACTCAATATTTAAATAATTAATAATATTTCATTATTAATTTCCTGTTTAAATAAACTCATTATTTAAACAATTAATAATGTTTATATTAATTACCGTTTAAATATACTCAATATTTAAACAATTAATATTGCCTATTTAAGTAATTCACTTTACTTAAAATTTTCATTTCTTCTACTTGATTTCGAGACTACGATATTTGGGCTAGCATAGGAACCCGATGGATCTATAGATCATGGGCTTAATAATTAGTCAATTAAGTGATTAACTCATAATCAGTTAATTACTTATTATCTAACTATAAATAATTCCACTATAGATTCATAGTTGAACTCCCCTCACTATAGATGAGTTATGTCCATTTAGTTTATCTTTATTTATATCTGTGATATTATCCTTCACGTGGAACCCTCATAATTACAGGCGGGTAAATTTATCGTTTTACCCCTGTAATTACCGCTTTATCCTTGTGTTCCCGTTGATTCTCCAATGAACTTTATCTTTAGTCGAACTAGAGATAAGGTACTTCTGTGATCAATAGAAGTCGTGGCGTCACTTGTTCATGTCTCGAATCAGTACATCAAGGGAGTTTCCTAAAGTTCCTAAAATGTTTAGGTATCGCACTGATACAGTTAATTTATAGGAAAGTTATGAATTCCATCTCGTGAAAATGAGTTCCCAGCTACTTATTTAGCCGTGTTCCCAAAACAGGAGTATATTGAGCGTTCTTACAGATCGCTCTCAACCATATGAATCAAAGAACATAACTCCATAAATAGGAGTCCACATTTCACTCAGGATTGAGATCTATCACGGTTGATAAACTTAGTTTGATATTCGATCATTTCTCGTAAACGGTACTAATGAGAAATTTGATCGAACATCGTGGTCCTGTCTTATACAATCAACATTGCATATGATACTTTCATTTCATGTCTCCCACATGAATGATCAGGATTAGATCATTTGTCTATAAACAAAATGCGACGCTATCAACAGTGTTACCAGGATAAGTTTCCCAAACGTTATCCATTTACTATAGACACTTTTAAGTTACTCATCTCGACTTTAATCCTCTCGTATGACTCACATACTAAGTTGTGATTTCATAAGAGTAATGTAGGGTTTACTATTTGAATGTTTGATATTAATATATTTCCATATATTCCTAATATCGTCAATTGAATCAATTTAGATAATATAAAGAACTTATATTTATTTATTTAATTTATTCGAAATAAATTATATTTATTAAATAATTACAAGTTCTAGGACACCATTCCTAACAAAAGCAACCAATTAAAGACTTTTATCGCATTTATTTTGTTAACAAACCTGTTAAAAACCATATAATTATTGACATAATTTTACTGCCATTCATTCTTCTCAATAAAATGAACAATTTATTTATTTATTATTTAATAATATATAAATAAGATAGAATCATATAATAATTTTTCTTTAAAAAAATCATATAATAATTTAATTTGTCAAACAACATCTCACCAACTTACCAAAATAAAAGTTTGATCCATTAAAAGTATATCTTTTATGAACATAACTTATAGAGAACTCATTTCCCTTTTCTTTATTAAACTGAGACTTTTTTTCTCATCTTTTATACCGCAGTTCTATTTTTAACCCATATTTTTTTTAAAGCATACAAAACAAGCAATAAAGACTTTTCTCACACTTTAAAATTGATAACAACCTTTAAAAGACGACGGTATAATTATTGACATGATTTTACTACCATACATTCTTCTCACCATCATCATCGGCTCACGGCCTAAAGGCCGACCCAAGCTCGGCTCGAAAGTCAACGTTTGACGGGCCGACTCGGCTCGTTAAATAGATATGAGCCTCCTTTTTTTAATGGGCCGGCTTGTTTGAGGCTCCATAGGGCCGATCCAACGAGCCGGCTCAAGCTCGGCCTAAATAAAACTCGAAATATTTATTTATTATTTAAATAGAATTTTATATTATTACCAATTCAAAAAATAATAATATATCTCCTTTCTTTTTATATTATATGCCCGAAAAATGCATCACTACAATATAAGTTGAGAAAAATGCATATGGTTGGCAAATCATTGGGTGCCAACTTAGTTGGGATGTACTTATATTGTAGTGATGCACTTTATTCTCGAATATTTATGTATGAAATAATTAATAAAAGTATCTATTTTTAAAGTTATTACTTTTGTGTAATTACTAAATAGGATAAAATAAAATCGTTAAATTCTTTAACGGATAAAAGTAAACAGTTTTTACTTTCTTGCTGTTCAAAATAATAAATTTAATATATTGATTTTTTCACTCTTTTTTGCTATTTAAAATAATAAGTTTTATATGTTAATTTCGTTAACCTTAGATTCTGTTTTTAAAAAAAGTGATTTGAAAGTTATGCACCATTGGTTTTTGAGATAATATCATACAAAAATGAACTCATATGATAAGTCGAGCTTGACTCGCTCTAACAACCCAGTCTCAAGCTCGGCTAGATGAGCCTAGCCCACGAGCCGAGCCACGAGCCTTAAATTTTAGATTGGGCTCAAAAGTATAGACTCATTCGGCTCGATCCTGTGCCAAACCTGAGTCTTCTAATGTTTGGGTCGAGCCATTGATGATGGTGACATTCTTCTCAAGAGAATGAAAAAAATTATTTATTTATTATTTAACAATATATAAATAATATCATAGAATAATTTAATGAATCAAACAACCTCTCACCAACTTTTTAAAATAAAAAGTATGATCCAAAAAACAATATAGAGAACTCATTTATTTTCTCTGTATAACTCAGTTCCCTTTTTAACCCATATTTTTTTACTTTTTATTTTCCAAGAGCATACAAAACAAGTAATATAGACTTTTTTTTTCCTCACTTTAATTTGATAATATTTTGTGAAAGACCATATAATTATTGACATGATTTTATCACCATACATTCTTCTCATAAAAAAGAAGAAAAAAATACCTATTTATTTATTATTTAATAATTGTAGTATATCATAATGAATAAGGATACATGTATTGCTTGAAAATAAATTTAAAAAAATATATTAGTTTACTTAAAGCAGATTTATTGATGATGGATAACAGATATATGTTTATCACAAAATTGGAGTTTGAATAAAATGAAGGGCCACTTAAAAAGTGAAACATTCGGTTAAGGCCGGCCCTTAGCAGGTTCTTGCTGTGCGATCGAACAGGTAGGCCTTTAACAGGTTGGAGTTGTGCCCCGATTTTTTGGGACCCCAAGATATTTAATGGCTTTATAAAATAATATAAGTATACTAATACGCAAATTTTTCTTCTAATGTAATTTTTGCCATTAGCAAATCTGAGTTCATTAGCTCTTCTTATGACCTATGGTCAATGGTTTGATTCTCTTCAGACTAATATTGAGTTATATTTTTTTCATTTTTAATAATAATTAAATTAACATATTTATCTTACAAGCTAATTTACGTATTTTCATTCATATAATTTTAACTTTTCTTTATAATTTTTTCTCAAATTTGTTCACTTAAAATTTCTAATATAATATAATCTTTTTCTAATTAAATATAAAAATAAATTATAAATTATATTTTCACCTATTAATTTTTCATATTTTTTTGTAGTATCTATATAAAATATATATTTTTTATGATCAATACCTCAAAATAAGAGTCTTTTTTTAACATACCTAATAGTTTGCTTCGACAGTTCACAAATTTCTTCATTTTTAGTATTTCAATTTTTTGTCCCCAAAAAAGTTGTTAGTATTTTTTTTTTATCACATTTTTAAATTAAAGATTATTTGATAGAAGTAGTGCCAAAACTATACTTCGCACCGGGCCTTATTTTCTCACGAAGCACCTTGCATTTGGTAAGGTTCAAATTTAAGTTATTGGAGAAAAAAAAAAGATGACATATCCATAAAAAAATATAAAAAGACAAAAATATTTAAAATAATATTTCTCATTTATTATTAATATAATATTAGAGGAGATGAAATATGATCCTCTCATAGTCATTGTCATTATGATGATAAAATTGTACTAATTTATATATAGTAGAATGGATAGTTGCATGAGGATAGTATTTGGGAGCAGTTCCTCAAGTGGTGACCTAATTGATCTAGGCACACACCTATCTCAGTTAGTAAATTGTTCCGGTTTTGAAGATCAGATTTACAATGTAAACTGACTTCAAATCCAAAAGTTTGACTAATAGCATTGGAAGCGAGTCTCGGTTGGTATGTTGTTGTGGTAGAGCGACGAATATTGGCACGTTGGAGAACTGTCAACAAATCAATATGATCCTTCTTAAAGGTGAGTGATATGTTGAAGTATTGATATTGGTTAATCCTATGTACAGAAACTCTGCCGTGATCTTCCCATTCATGTTTCCAAAAAACAGGGTTTGGCCAATATATGTTCAATGCTGGGTAATCTGTGTTTTATTTTTTTAATCAATGAAAAAGTTAAAATCCAGAATGGATAAATACATATAAGATAAAATGATATTCTTTTATGAAAAACTTACCAGAATTGAATCGAATAAGTTTAATCGCGGTGCACCAGTGTACTTATTAGACTGTCCAGTGAGATTGGATGGCCACAATCCATGGATTGTGAAATTGAGGGGTGTTGGGATTATGATTCGAGCAGAAGATGTACTACTCAATGCAGGAGGCCATTGAAGGACGAGGTGTTGGATATCGTAATCTCCGGAGACTTGAATGAACAACAGAGCCAAGATAAACATTTTCATCTTTTAATGATGTAAAACGAAAATGTATTGTAAGATTGATTGAAATGAAACAATATTATATAGGCATGTTGTAAAGAGAAAAGAAGAGATTGTGTTTCTATTTCAATCAAAAGTAAGTATGTAAGTTATCAGTCTATGTTTTCCAGATTTGAGAAGTGGAAAACTGAGTCCTACTCAAAGTAAGTTATTAGTCTTTATTTCCAGTTTTGATATATTAATGATGGAATGAAAATGGTGTTGTTTTACATTATCATAAAAGCTGCGGTTATCCGTCTCTGTTTTAGAGACAAAATTAGACAAGTGATTGTTTTGATTTCATATCAAATGTGGAATCAGCATTTCTTACAAATTGCATCATCATTCCTACTCATACAAAGTTGTTTCTTTTCTTCCATATTTTGATCTTACAAAATAAAACAAAAACAGAGGCGTCTCATCGGATTGCTTTGTTTTTGTTCCTCTTTCCGGCTGGCGCATTTCGTCATCTTGTATCCTTTGATTTTTGTTTAATTTAATGGGTTAATTTCAATAATGGACAAATTAATGTTGTTTATTTCAAAAAAACACAATCTTTTATATATATATCAAAACTATTCAAAACCACCACAAGAAAAATTAAATTACATTGTGAAAAGACGAAATATACCCGATTTAATTTTCCTTAATTAAATGATAAGTAATTAATAAGATAGTTATTAAGAGAGATAAAAGGGTAATAAGGTAAACATTAAAATCGGAATCCACCAAATCGCCACCATAAATGGTGTTTTATGGGTAAAATCTGATATTAATATGAAAGAACCATTAATATTGAAATTAGGTGAATTAAAGTGGTTATTAGTGTAATTAATTTGAATTCCCAATGATTATGTCACCAAACTGCATTTCGTCATCTTGTATCATTTGATTTTTTTTTATTATTTTTTTTTAAAGAGTGGGGAAGTTTTGTTACAGCAGTTTTTTTATTAGACGCATTAAATAGATGTTCTTCTTCTTCCCCTTCATCTCTTTTGTTTCTCTCCTTGCTTGTTGTAATCCTAAAAATTAATTGTCTACATAAGCCACAAGTTTTATTTAAAAAAAATACGTAAATATAGCAATTTTTTTATAATAGTCAATTTAATTTAAAATAAACATTGAAATTAAATATTTTTCCACTAAATTTATCATTGATACACATATTAATTATTGTTAATCACTGATTAACGTAATAAAATTATCATATTTATAAATATCTTTTAGAGTTGCTATTTTTATAAATATTACATCAAAATCTGGTAAGCAGTGAAAATTTCCAAATAAAAACGACAAACTAACTACGTTTAAGTGGAAAAAAAACAAAAACAAAAAAATCTATATCTATAATCTATAATCTATCTATAACACATTAAAAAGTGGGAAAGAATAGGAGAAACATTGGGTTCCCAAATTGCCCTTACTTTTTTTATTATTTCCTTTCTTACCCGTAAGCTAATCTTTTTTTTTTTTTCATTTTTATAATTTCATTTTATGGCATTTTTATTCTCTATGATAATTACTCAGTTTTTTTTCCCTTCGTCCTCCAGGAAAAGGAACGAGTCAGCATACATTGGCATTGCTTCGGTTTGGGCGGTGGCCAAAGATAGCGATTAAACTCTGTTGATGATGACAGTTAAAAATACTGGTGAATAATTTGTAGAAAGACAAGCGGATTGTGGAGTCGGTGGAATGGAATCGATGTAGAAAAGAAAAAAAAATCAAATTTCCTTTTCCAAGATCGAGAATTAATTGTCACATGAATTTATTTAATTAAATTAAATTATTATTCATGTTTAACTACCTCCATTACGAAAGGATGTAAAAAGAGTTTAAGAAGTTTTTGTCTCATTCGGCCCACATAGTCAAGTTTTAATGAAAAGATGCCTTTGGAACTGGATACCATTTGAAGCCATTCCCAAAAGTCTTTAAACAACATTAAATTAGCTAGATTTTGTTTCAAAAAGTACTCAAAACCACCCCTTTTTACCTATCCAGATGTTCTTCATCTAAAAAAAGAGGATTGGAAAACCAAGAGTGAAAAACTTTATTTATCAAAGCTTTGAAGCCAGTAAACAGAAACTGGAAACTCAAAGTATGTATTATTCGAAAAGGAATACCCAGCCATGTAAATCTGATAATTGCACGATTTTACCGGTAATCTTCTTTTCTTTTTTCCTTTTTTTTTAAAAAAAAATAGAATTTTACCATTTTATCTGGTTTTTATTGGATTCTTTTTTCTTTTCCTCCCCTTTCTTAATTTTTTCATGACTTAATTACAATAATAACCGGTTTAATTAACCTTATTTCAATTATGCTGGTAGTTATTACTTTATATCATTTTTACCCAAAAACTTCCAATTATGGTGGCGCAACTGTAGCTGTCTTTGATACCGTTTTACTTTTTTACCCTTTTGCTACATATCTTTGATTTTGTACGTATTAATTCTGTTTTTAATTATCCATGAATTATGGGATTTGTTTCGAGCTCGATATCAATTTGTTTTTTTTATTTATATTTTTAGTTACCATATTTTAATTCTTCCTGTTTCCATTCTTTTTCCTTTCAATTCCTTTTATACGTTTTTATTCAGTTTTTGTTCGTGTCTTCTATTTATTTTCGTTTTCATATTCATCCATTCCAGTATGCGTTCGACTTCCATTGATCTGTTATTCGATGGTTACTTGGGATGAAGCTCATAATTACGAGAGGTACGAGTTGAAGACTGTGATCATTGTGAAGGGTACCAAGTTCGATGATTTGTTTAACAAAGTTAAACGGAAAGTGCCATTTAACCGAAATTCAATTTGTCTTAAGATTTTCAGTTCGCAATTTTATATTTTTTTCTGTTTAGAACGTTTAACCAAAATTCATTCCTTTCTATTTAGAACAATTTTTAGTTCGTAATTTTGTTTTTTTTTGTTTTTTGCCATATTCGAAGATGATTTCTTTGATTTTCTATCCATATTCAATGATTTCTTTGATTTTTTTATCCAGATTTGAAGGATTTTATTTAGGTGATGTTGAAGCTCGCCTGTTGTGTCGCCGCTAAGAACTGGGTAACAATATCATCGTTGTATCTGCTAAGAATGAGGGTTAGAGTTTGAATATGGGATTCGATTATAGAACGAGGTACTTTTAATAACATGTTTATTTTTGTTCAATATTTATTTTAATTTTCTATTTACATATCTTTAAAAATCAAGTACCTCTTTTTTTCATCTTCAATTTTGTGCCTTCTATCAATTTTGAGTACACATCAATAAATGTTTACTAAAAGTAAACTGTTAAAACAAAAATTTAACTTTCAATTCTCCGACGAACTCGCTTTCTCTTTATTTTGTAGAATAAGTTACTTTTTAATTTAATGTTTATTTTTATTCAATATTTATTTTAAAAACCTATTTACATATGTTTTCAAAACTGTTTCCTCATCAATTTTAAGTGCACATCAATAAACTGTTTACTTTTTATCTCTGTATTTTGTAGGATGAAGAACAAGAAAGACATTCGAATTTTCCTGGAAGAAGAAGTCAGAAGTTTGAAGATTTTTCTTTTTTATTTTTGTTTAGATTTGATTTTTCCATTAATTTTGTAAAATTTAAGGGATTTTATAAATTTCCTTAAATTTTGCACAAATTAAGGAGAAATTAAATCGGGGTATGTTTTGTCTTTTCATAATGTAATTTAATTTGGCCGGTGACGGTTTTAGGTACAATTGATATTTAATAAAAATGTCCGATATATTTGATATATCCTTTTTTTTTTAATTATCAGTGAAATTAACTCTTTTTTCATTCTTGGTTTTCCATTACTATTTTTTAACAAAAATTAATTAATTAGATTTTGATTTTGAATTTGAATTCAAATTCAAATTCAGTGACTCCAATTTCTCATTCTGTTGGTTGAGTGTGCTTCAGTAATTTGTTGATATTTTTTGGATTACATTTTCATAAAAATTGCATTGTGCTGATATTATGTAATGAGTTACTTTTTTCATTCTTATTTTTCCACCACTATTTCTCTTATTATTCTGTTTTTATTTTAACTCCCTTTCAATCCAAGACTTATTTATAATTTAAAAAGAGAATCCAAAATTAATTTTAAAAACAATATTTAAATCTATTTTTTTATTAAAATGAAATTAATTAGATTTTTGTTTTTGAATTTAAATTCAAATTAAATTACTCTATTGTTGTTGGTTGACTGTGCTTTAGTACAATTCAAATTCAATTACTCCATTTTCTGATTCGGTTGATTGACTTGGATTACATTTTTCATAAAAATTGCACTATGCTTATATTATGCAATGAATTACTTTTTTTCATTCTTATTTTTCCACCACTATTTCTCTTATACTTCTGTTTTATTTTAATTCCCTTTCAATCCAAGTCTTATTTATAGTTTAAAAAGAGAATCCAAAATGAATTTGAAAAATAATATATAAATCTATTTTTTAATAAAATTAAATTAATTAGATTTTGTTTTGAATTTAAATTATATTCAATTACTCCATTTTCTCATTGGTTGGTTGATTTCAGTAATTTGTATTGGAATTAGATAGATAATCAGAACTTCGAAATGATTACTTATATAGTTTGAGTGATCTAATGCACCTACAATTCTTATCATCAATAATTTTTTAAAATATATTATTTATAAAAAAAGCAGATAGATAAATATTTTCTTAACTGTTTAGTTACACTGTTATTTTATGTTGTTTGCTTTATGTTTTATGAAAGGAAAAAAAAAAATCAACCATGGTGTCTTTTAAAAATTGAATGGTTCAAAATAAATGCCTACTAAATAAGTTTTTTTTAGGGGAGTAAATAAGTTTTATAAAGAGCGAAAGTAGAGTGAAAAATAATTATAAAACCGACTCTCAAGATCTTTTTGAAATGATTTAATTTTGAGTTTTGTATTTTTAAAATGACTAGGTTTTTCACACGTGCCATGCACGTGGGGCACGAGTTTATCTTTTAAATTTTATAATAAAAATGTCAATATTATTATGAAGTTATTTTCTCAACTAATATTTTAAAAATTCAAATTTTATAATGAAATGGAAGAAATTAACGTAACCCATATTAAAAAATATCTTTAAGATGAAAAAAAATTAAATTTCATGATTTTATATCATCTCGTTAGTCATACCTAATATTCATTTCCTTTCCATAACTCTATCCTATGGATAAACATTGACTTCCTATTTTACCCCTACTTATTTAAAATATTACATTTATATCCTTTTGTTTCATTTTTATTTAATTTAATTTAAATTTATTTAATTATAAAAAGACAATGGTCACCATGTATGGTTGTGTCTTTTCCATCAAAAGACATAAATATATAAAAATTATTTTAAATTAAATCAACTTAATTATAAAAAGACAATCGAGTCAAAAAAAAAACAATGGTCACAATGTATGGTTGTTTCTTTTCTATCAAAAAAACAACTATATAAGATTTATTTTAAATTAAATTGACTATTATAAAAAGACGATAATCACCAATGATTATGTCTTTCTATCAAAAGACATAACCATACAAAGAGTCATAATTTTTCATTTGGAGTCAATAAACACATTTTTACAATATGTCCTCCTACAAATAAAGTTAATTAGATTTATTTAATTTAATTAATTATTCAATATCAATTGGGTCATATTATTTCTTACATTCTCAAAAAGACAATGTCGACCACCATGTATGTTTATGTTTTTTTTTTCTTTTTTTGTTTAAATGATTTTTTTTTTCCATTTTGAGTATATAGACACGTTTTTAATTGATAATTATTAAATGACTAATAATATATCAATTGGGTCACAATAATTTTTTGCATTCTCCCACTTGATATTATATGGTTCAATAAATAAAACAATCATGGTGTGTACACTATGTGCACATCAGTTACTTATTTTACCCTTATTTTTTCTATATTCCATTTGTATCATTTTATATAATTTTACTTCATCTGTACAATTTTTTTTTTACTTAATTATACATTGAATTTTTTTTATGGTAATTATACATTGAATTAATGTTTAAAAAATGATGAATTTATGTCAAATCTAATGAACATTCGTATTTTTATATATCCAGATGTGATGTTTAAGTATTTAGTTTTTATTATTTTTAATTTAAAAATTGAGATTTGTATGATAATTTTTTTTATGTAACCATATGAACTTTGAATTCATTTACATATCTTTTTAATAACAATATATATACTTTCTCTATAACTATAAATAAAAGAAACTGTCTTAATTTCAATTTTTTATAAGAATATTTCTAATTAAAATATCCAAAATCATATTATTCAATGAATTTTTTAATTGATAACCGATATTTCACGTGCAAGACACATGTCATATAACTAGTCTATATCTATAATCTATAATCTATAACATATTAAAAAATGGGAAAGAGTAGGAGAAACATTGGGTTCCCAAATTGCCATCACTTTTTTAATTATTTCCATTACTACCCTTATATTAATTTTAATTTAATTTAATTATTATTCATGTTTGAAAGGATGCAAGTTTTTATTGAGAAGATTGTACAATTGAATTAATTTATTTTAATTATTATTCATGTTTAACTACCACCATTACGAACGGATGCAATTTTTTATAAATTTAAGATCAATATTAAAAATCTCTAAATTCAGTTATTATCATTTGAAGAGCCACTTGAGACAAAATACACAAAGACAACTTTGGGGTTTTTAGAACTGATAAATTGGTTAGATGTGTTTCAAAATTATTTAAATTTAAATGAAAGAGAACTTTTCAAAATTAATGAAGCTTTTAAAACTCGAAAAATATTGCGGTAGTTACAAGAAGTGTTTACCAGAAAATAATGTTTAGTAACGGAGAATAGGGAGAAGAGAAAAGTAAAGAAACGTCATAACGGAGACGTGGGAGAAGAGAAAGAGGAAAAAAAAAGAAGGTAAAATAGTCTTTTCGTTTCAAAAAATCTTTTGTTTCACAACTTACAGATTCCATTAAGCATTACCCCAGATGAAAAATAGAAAAACTATAATTCAGTAGGAAAACAAAGAAATTGAAATGATAGTAATTGAAGTTAAAAAAAAATAGGTGTTGAATAAAAGCACAAGGCAAATTGAAGGAAAAGAGAGATTATCAAAGAAAAACCAAAAAATTAAATAGAAGTAAAAGACAAAAATATAATTTTCAAAGATTTGAATGAAAGAATGAAGAGGATTGAAAGAAACAACATAATTGAAAAATGAATTTGGAAATGAAAGAGGGAAAAGAGAGGATGTGGTATTAAACTATACAAATGGAGAAAGGTGTTTTCATGGAGAGAGAATGAAGGAAGAAATCTTGGTGAATATGAACACTTGAAAGTAATGAGAATTGGAAAGAGCAATAGTTTAATTTTAGAAAATTAAAATTACAGTCTTTTCTTTTGGAAAATGTGTAAAATGGCATTGGAGGTTAATGAGAAAATAGTGTATGGTGGATTGAGAGATTTCACATAGTGCTTTATTTTACGGGTTTTTTTTAGAGAGATATGAGATTATTTTTTGAGATATTACATCAAATTAGGGAAGGGGATACTCGAACTTTCGATTTTATATAGAAGGGAATACCAAACCACTTGAGTTATGCTTATGTCGATGTGAAATATGATGGATTTTTCTCCATCCCTTAATTAGTGTATTTGTTTGTATATGAAAAATAAATATGGTGGGATGTTTACATGTCAAAATACGGACACAACACATTACTCAATTGATAATTGGCTATGTGTGATAGTAGTTGCCGTTACCTTAACTTTTTTTTGTTTCCAGTTATCTTTTATTTATTCATCCATTTATCTTTGACTAAAATTTAAATTAAGATAATATTGTATGTTTATTATAAAATACAATATTAATATTATATTGATATGAAATAAGATGCAATATTTCTCATAAAATCTAATATTAAAATTTACAATGATATAATTTTCTTTGAAGTTAAGATAAATTCTAATAATATTTATTTTAAATATGAGTTATTAGGCTATTTAATTGATATAAGAAATAAGATACTACTTTTTTATCGTAAATTTAATATCAGTTATATATAAAAATAAATAAATTTTGAAGTGGCTCACGTAATAAATATATTTAAACACATTTTTTCGTTCTTTACTAATAGGAGAATGCCTGACACTAAGGAATTAAAAAATAAAAATAAAAATTAATTAACAATTAATAAAGGTGTATACGTGCGACACACGTACTCTGTAACTAGTCTCTACTATATTAAAAGTGTAGAAGTTGGGAGAATCTTTCATTTCCATCTTTACCCTCATTTTTCTTCTTTATACCTATTTCATCCCTGACATTCTAGCGGTCTGATGTTATAACAAAACGCTGCATCTGGAGAATAAATTGGTATGTTCAACAATACGCCTGAGATAGATCAAAGGGACGTTCAAGTTTTCCATTTAATTTAAATCCTCCAAAATTCCAAATTCAATGCACGCATCTTTGAAGTGACTCTGCCTTAAATAGCATGCTGTATAATTCTAGCGAGATATGTTACCTACTTTCTCAATCCGATTAAACCAAAATTTGTGGCAAATAATTATCATAAAGGGGTTTTCTTCTTTTTATTTACAAACGGAACAGAACGAAACTAAATCACTCAATTCTATAATTTTGTCTTCCATACAGGTATTTAAAATGGTGTTGGTGATTTTAATCGGAATGGCGGTGCGAACCTGCAACAAACAAGCTGATGTATCAGAGTGTACTGTGCAAATTACATGATTTCTTTCTTCACCCCCTTTGACTAGATTAGTTTAGTTAATTATAATTATAACTTTAAATATATTTATCTCATTAGTTGTGATGTTGTGTTGAATATATACGTTTTTATTAGTGTTGTTGCGTGAAAATGGGAGGACCAGGAATTGACCGTGGGTCAGGTGTCTCCCAGGATCGCGACCGTGCAACTAACTTTAAAGAATGAGAAGAGGAGTGAGAAGTGAGCGGAGCGACTTGGAACCTAGCACAGAGGTGACCGCACAAGGAAACAATCGAGCAGGTGTGGTGCTGGCCTATCCACTCGATGCCTAAGTCGGACCAGCAGGTGGTCCGAGAGCGAGTAGGAGTAGAAGTAACGTACCTCAACAATGGGTCTCCTCCTGGTATTTATAAGAGAGGTGTAATGATGACCCTACCGTGTAGGTGTCGGCGTAGGCCCTAGGCCACGTCTCGGCTCTCGATTGGATGATCGCATATCGTGTATGAGAGAGTGCCTCGGTGGTCGGTGCTCTTCCTTTGGAAGAAGCGGCCAGGCTCTTTGCCTTAGTGTCGAAATGATTCCACACCAGGTGGGCTCATGCCTCTTCGGCCTATGAGCCCATCTTTATTCAATCTCTATTCGGATGGTCACCTGTTCTTCGGAGCTTAGGTGAGTTAGTCTTCTAGGGATGAGCATGCTCCTTCCTGGTCTTCATGTGCTCATTCCGCTAAGTTCATCGTCTCGGTGCTCGGTCCTCTTCCTGGAGGTCGAGCTATTTCCGAGTCTCTAGAGGTGGTCTTTCAAGATGAGCACTCAACCTATTGGCCTGGTGGGTGCTCATCCGGCTCACTCCACTAGTGACGTGGAAGTCTTTGATCATCCCACGTGGTCCTTCAGAGGGGTGCCACGTGGTCGTATAGTTGCTTGAAAATCCACCCATAACAATTAGTTTCATTTTTATACAAAAATATTTTGGTATTTTCAAGATTATAATGTTAAGGTTTTGTGAGGATATTGTGGTGTAAATAATTGTATCAGTCTCAGACACCTGCAAATATTTGTAAAATGAATTGAAGAAAGTCTGAGGCGATTTTACATTTGGTTTTTCATTGATTATTTATTTTTGTTTGAAGGATTATTGTGACAACTTTTTGCAATTGGATCAATAGAGGATGAAAAACGGATGCAGAATATAGGGCCTTTGCGTTTCGATGGAGAGGTAAAGTTGAAGGATTTGTAATTTTAATATTGTTGAAATCTCAGTTCACAGAAGAGAAGAAATTGGAAGCATTTTTCATTGATTTCAAGAAAAAATTACAGAATCAGTCGAATGAAGAAGAAGACTTCTTCTTCTATTTATTACAGCCCTCATTTTGTTAACTATTACAACTAATAGCTAACTAACCTTTAACAACCACAACTAGCAGCTCATATTAGCAAAACTCTAAACTAAAGCTCACAATAGCAAACTGACATATGAACTTAACTATAGTAAGAAACTAACTATATGAGGTTAATGAAATGTCAAATATAACAAATCACCCTCTTGACATGAATTAAGCTATTCAAAAACATTTCAAAAATGAAAAAACATGGAAAAACAGATAACAGACTTGCAAACTTGCAATACACCATTAGCAGCAGCTTCAAATGATGCACAGAACAGCAACTTTCACAAGCCATCATTCTCCAATTTTCAGCAAAGAACACAAGTACACAAATCTAGCTCTAGGCATAGATTTGGTCAACATATCAGCTGGGTTGTCCCTTGTGTCAATTTTCTCAAGAACAACCTCCCCCTTCAAGACTATATCTCTCAAATAATGGAACCTAACATCAATATGTTTGGACCTATCATGAAACACATGGTTCTTTGTCAAAGCCAATGCACTTTGACTATCAGAAAATATTTCGAAAAAAGACCCTCTAAACACATATCTTTCATCAAGCCAGCAATCCATCTAGCTTCCTTCACAGCCTCAGCTAAGGCAATATACTCTGACTCTGTGGTAGATAGTGCAACAACAGACTGCAAAGAGGACTTCCAACTTATGCAATTACCAAACAAAGTAAACACATACCCAGTTGTAGACCTTCTTTGTCAAAATCAGTAGCATAGTCTGCATCTGCAAATCCTTGCAAGCTAAAACCACTGCTGCTTCCTTTTGAAAACACTAAACCAGTGTTTTTAGTTCCTTTCAAATACCTTAGCACCCACTTAGTTGCCTCCCAATGTGGTCTTCCAGGTTTGCTCATGAATCTACTAATCGCACTCATTGCATAAGCCAAATCAGGCCTTGTACAAATCATCCCATACATTAGACTGCCAACCACATTGCAATAAGGAACCTCAGCCATTTCAGCCTCTTCTTTCTCAGTTTGTGGACACTGCAACTTAGACAGCTTGAAATGCTGAGCAAGAGGAATTGATGCAGCTTTCATCTCTCCCACTTTGAATCTATTTGAGACTTTCTCAAAATAGTCACTTTGATTCAGAAACAAAACTCCTTCATCCCTCTTCCTTATAATATTCATGCCCAGAATTCTTCTAGCACATCCCAAGTCTTTCATCTCAAATTCATTTGACAATTGAGCTTTCAACTTATCTATCTCTTTCTTACTTTGTGATGCTAATAACATATCATCCACATACAATAAAAGATAGATGACAGCAGAATTTCTAACCTTCTTAACATACACACAATTGTCAAGATTGCTTCTCTCAAAACCATTTGATATCATGAAGTCATTAAACCTCTTATTCCACTACCTAGGAGACTGTTTTAGTCCATATATAGACTTTACTAACCTGCAAGCCCAGTCTTCTTTACCCTTCTCCACATAGCCAACTGGTTGCTTCATATAAATTTCCTCCTCCAATTCTCCATATAAGAATGCAGTGGTTACATCAAGCTGTTCAAGCTCCAGATTTAGTTGATTAACAACAGCCAGCAGCAACCTGATTGAAGAATGTCTGACTACAGGAGAAAAGATCTCATTATAGTCCATTCCATACTCTTGTGTAAAACCTTTGGCAACTAACCTTGCCTTGAATCTTGGTTTTTCAACACCCTCAATGCCTGGTTTCAATTTATACACCCACTTACAGTCAATTGTCTTGTGTCCTTCTGGTTTCTTGGCCAAATACCAAGTCCCATTTTTGTGTAATAATTTCAATTCTGACTCCATAGCCATCTGCCAATTCTCCTTGTCTTTTGATCTCATAGCCTCAGCAAAAGAACTTGGCTCTTGAGACAAGTCACCAATGCAGCTCAAAGCAAAACCTACAAAATCAGATTCACTGTATTTTGAAGTGGTTTCACTGGCCTTTTACTTCTATCTCTGGTAAGCTGATAATCTTTCATGGGATCTTCCTCTATAGTTGGCACTTCCTCAGATGATGATACTTGAACATCCTCTTCATTAACTGTTACACTGCCATCATTATTTTCAGTAGCAGCCTCTTCTATCAAGAAGTCACCCCCCTGTCTAGACTCCTTATTTCTGACTTCACATTTCCATGGCATGACATGCTCATTAAATGTGACATCTCTACTGATAAAACATCTAGGCTCTCCAGCTTCCAAGGACCAAAGTTTATACCCTTTTACACCTTTAGGGTATCCCAAGAAGATGCACTTCTTTGCTCTAGGTCCCAATTTGTCCTTTTTGACATGTGCATAAGTCGCATGACCAAAGACCCTTAGGTAAGCTAGATTTGGAGGCTTTCCTGTCCAAACCTCTTGTGGAGTCTTCTTCCCAAGAGCTGCAGATGGACTTCTGTTGATCAAATATGCAGCTGTTTGAACAGCTTCACCCCAGAAAACCTTAGGCAAATTTGCATTTAGCAACATACACCTTACCCTCTCTAGGAGTGTTCTATTGTATCTCTCAGCTAGGCCATTTTGCTGTGGTGTCCTTACAACAGTAAGATGTCTTCCAATACCAGCCTCCTTGCACATTTGATCAAATTCCTTGCATAAAAACTCCAAGCCATTATCTGTTCTTATTATTTTGATGCTTCTGCCAGTCTGATTTTCCATAAGAACTTTCCAATTAGCAAATGTTTTGAAGGTGTCACTTTTCTGTCTAAGAGTAAACACCCATAATTTTCTGGAAAAATCATCTATTATGGTAAGAATATACTTAGCCCCAGCATGTGTTGATGTCACAGCAGGCCCCCAAATGTCAGAATGCACATATTCAAGGATGTCTTTGGTGTTATGAACCCCTTTCTTGAAGCTAGTTCTTGTGGCTTTCCCATAAACACAAAATTCACAAAAGGGTAGATCTTCAATCTTCTTGTTTCCCAAAAGCCCCTGCTGATTCAGTGCTTCAAGCCCTTGTGCACTCACATGTGCCAGCCTTCTATGCCAAATCTCAGTGTCACTTAAAGAACTTGAGATTACAGCATTTGATTCACCAACATTGTTATTCCTTGCAAGACATACGAGTGTCTTGTCCAATACAACCCTCATGATCATAATGGATCCTTTGTAAACTTTGAGAACTCCCTACTGGAATTGTAGCTATAACCTGCCTTATCCAGGAGTTCCAAGTGAAATTAAATTTCTCTTGAGATCAGGTACATATCTAACGACTTGCAAAGTTTTCAAAGATCCATCTTCCATTCTCAAGGTTACCAAGATCCCCTGACCCTTTGACCCAACACTCCACATGATTGCCCATGAATACCTTACCTCCATCAAATTCTTTAAATTCTTGCAAAATGTTCATGTTTGGAGTCATATGGAATGAAGCTCCAGAGTCCAGAATCCATTCTGATTCTGTATGACTATCTGTCACCATTAAGAGCTCAGCTGTTTCATATCCTTCGTGGATGTTTGCTGAGTTAACCATTTCTTGATTATGAGACTTCCCCCTCTGATCATTCTGAGGACATTGAAACTTGAAATGGCCTTCTTTATTACATAAGTAACATCTCTTACCTTTGGTCTTGGATTTATACCTGTTCCCCCATGGTTTTCTTCCAAGCTTTGTATCATGATTCTTGCCTTCGACCATTAGAACTTCAGCTTCTCTTCTTTCAGAATTCAATTCCTGTTCTTTTGATCTTAACGAATCAAGGACCATTTCCATGGTCAAGGAGTCCCTGCCATACTTTATTGCAGCCTTGACTTCCTTGAACGAATCTGGCAAGGCATTTAACAGAATGACTGCTTGATTTTCTTCATCCACTTCCTCTCCAGTGTTCATCAAATCAAGACAGATCATGTTAAAGTCATCAAGATTCTCTTTAAGGTTCTTGGAAGAATTCATCTTGTATCCAAAAAACTTTTCCTTTAAGAGAATCTTGTTGGAGAGTGATTTCTTCATGAACAGTGCTTCTAGCTTGTTCCATATTCCAATTGCTGTTGATTCTTCATTTACTCGCCTTAATACTGTGTCTGACAGATAAAGAATCATTAAACTGAATGCAATTTCATCCATTTCAGCAAGTTGTTCTGGCTTTACCGTCTCTGGAATATTCTTTGGATCTTCAATTGCTTTCGCAACTTTTTGATGAACCAGCAAAGCTTTCATCTTCTTCCTCCAAATTCCAAAATCACCTCTTCCATCGTATCTCTCAAGCTCAAACCTTGCAGCCATGAATTGATTCTTTTAGATCAATTCCATTTTCTTGCGTTCCAGAATCTTTCTTGCCTCGATTCTTCCTTGATTCTCAAGCTCTGATACCACAATGTTGAAATCTCAGTTCACAGAAGAGAAGAAATTGGAAGCATTTCTCATTGATTTCAAGAAAAAATTACAGAATCAGTCGAATGAAGAAGAAGACTTCTTCTTCTATTTATTACAGCCCTCATTTTGTTAACTATTACAACTAATAGCTAACTAACCTTTAACAACCACAACTAGCAGCTCATATTAGCAAAACTCTAAACTAAAGCTCACAATAGCAAACTGACATATGAACTTAACTATAGTAAGAAACTAACTATATGAGGTTAATGAAATGTCAAATATAACAAATATCATACATTTAATTTGATTTCAATTTCGATATATGTATTTGAATTTTAGAATTTTGTGATTTAGAGTTCAAGAATTAGCAATTTTAGTATATGTGATTTAGTTTGATTTCAATTTCAAGGTATTTGAATTTTAGAATTTGGTTAGTTTTATGGTTTTAGTTCTACTTTATCTTTGGAGCTTTTGCTGGGTATTGGTTATTGGATTTTAGTTATTTGATATTGAATATTTGCAATTGACAAGACATTCGTTTTGACGCCAACATCTGCAGAAATCAATTTTTGTGTTGGTTCCGCACTATCATCTTTGCACTAGCATCTACCTTGACAATGGAGATATTAGTATTGGATATACATCGGTATTGATATCGGCAACCTTGCTTTAGCTTAGTTTTTAACATTTTATTTATTTTGCAAACTCTTCATATTTCAAATAGTAATCACATCACGAGTTTGAGGGGACTCTTAATGGTTCACTTCCCAAGTGAAATATCGTTTATTTGAGCAATGAATTTTTTTTTACCGTGCAATTGCTTTTGGCCTTGCTAGAGATAAGATCTGATATGAATGGAGTTTTTGAGACAACTCATGAAGCTCCAATATGGAATGAAGTTTTAAGGTAGCTCCTCTTTTCTCAAGGTCATAATCAATCAAGAAGAAATTTGGGAAATTTCATTGGGTGACAAATTTTTATGTAATATTTGTAAAAATATCAACTCAAAAAAGTATTTGCAAATATTCTATTGCTCAAGTAGCTGATGTACTAACCAAACCTCTTTGCTCAGTCATTTCATAAATGGAGACGCAAGCTAATGGTGATATCTGCAGCAGAGCTTGGTTTGAAGGGGAGTATAGAGGTAGCTCATCTAACTGAACAAAAGCCAACAAATGACACATCATCATCTTCTCAACATATTTAGTTTTATTGTTAAAAGCTTATAACAAATATCCGAAACTTGTGTAACTACTCTACTCTAGCTATAAATACTGAAATGTACAATCTCATCTGCATTCATTCAATGAAGACTTTACTCATTGATTCCTCTTTCATTCGTGTATAAAAAAATTCATAAAATAGATGTTCTTCCCCTTCATCTCTTTCGTTTCTCTCCTTGCTTGTGTAATCCAAAAAATTATTTGTCTACATACGTCATCAAGTTTTATTTTAAAAAAAATGTAAATAAAACAATTTTTAATCGGGTAAATAAGAGATAAATATTGAAATAAATATTTTAAAACTAAATTTATCACTGATATTATAAAGATTTGGTGATAGACGATGTCGTGGAAACGAGTGTTCGTGGCCGTGGCGACGATTCGGCAGAAAAGCTGCCAACTTTAGTTTATTCTATTTGATATATTTTCCTTATTTATCTTATTCTATTTGATAATTATCTTTTCCTATTAGGTTTATCTTTTCCCATTTAGATTATATTTTTCTTATTTATCTAGGTTAGGTTTTCTATATAAACAATGTAATAGGCTTTTATTCAATAAGAAAATCACAATGTAGTCTTTAAGCTTATACCGTTTTCCTCTCTCCCTCTTCTATTTCTCTTCTTTCTTCTTTAGTTTATTATATTATTTTAATTTTATCATGGTATCAGAGCGGGTTGATTATGATCCTCTAGGAGAAGAGATCATTGAGGTTAAATCAACATTGAAATCAAATCCTTCTTCTTTGATGGTCTTTTGATCCGGCAACCAAAAAAAAAAGTCATGGCTATGGTCAGGAAAATTTGGGAAGCATGGAGGCAAGTTCATGAGATTCAATAAATGGAATTGTGAAATCGCATGCTATACATGTTATCGTCATGGAAGCTACGTTGAGTCAATCAATGGGTACGTTGTAGTATTCCACATTATAACACTGTCATGTTCCAAAGCATGTTAGGGTTCAATGGCCTAATCTGTGAAATAAAGTTGATGGTATTATGACTATTAAAAAAAATATTTTCTTGATTAGAAACAATGATGATGGAAAATCAATGGTCAATATTTTTTGTGCAAATAACATGTGTGGTTCCTCAATGGGATCATAAATAACGTCCATGGAAGAAACTCAAAAAGAGTCCATGATGAATGAAGACGTTTCTCTATTTGAAACGATGAATGACTGCGTTTCTAGGTTGGAACGATCATGTGGATGTTGCAGATATCGCAACAACCATGATGACCGCGATGATCGACGTGGATACACCGACGACCATTGCACTTGATGATGAATGATGGCGTTTCATGCTAAGAAACGACATTTTTTTTAACTACAACGACTTGAACAAGACCCTTTTTTTCCGATCATATTTCGCAAGTTGGGAATTTCGTGATCTCCCTGCTCCAGCTTGAGGGAGGGTATAGAGATTTGGTGATGGACGATGCCATGGAAACAAGTGTTCGTGGCCGCGGTGATGATTCGGCAGAAAAGCTACCAACTTTAATTTATTATATTTGATATATTTTCCTTATTTATCTTATTCTATTTGATAATTATCTTTTCCTATTAGGTTTATCTTTTCCTATTTAGATTATATTTTCCTTATTTATCTAGGTTATTTATCTAGGTTAGGTTTTCTATATAAACAATGTAATAGGCTTTGATTTAATAAGAAGAAAATCACAATGTAGTCTTTAAGCTTATACCGTTTTCCTCTCTTCCCCTCTTCTCTTCTTCTCTCTATTCTTTTTATTCCATATTATTTTAATTTTATCACATACAATTCAAATAAATGAAATGCTCAATTTCATATAAATGATACTCGAAATTTGATAATTCTCTCATTCTTTCAATCGGAAGTGTTCGTGATCAATGCTAATGTTGTAGAGGCATATGCAATCCAATTAGGGACAAATTCAGAGATGACGACTTAGTTTGTTGTGTAATCCGATTCCACATTGCGTGGTTGATCAATCTGGTTTTATGTTAACTTCATCACATTGTTATCACATTTTTTTTGGTTAATTTCACTAGCATTTTATGGTGTATGAGTTAGGAAAGATAGAATTTGTATAAGAATATGACTGAATACATATAATCTATGGAGTTTAGAGAACATTTTTAGGATGTGAGATTCATGGATTTATTCCACTTCTAATTTTCTTTCCTTCTAAATGTAATTTCATTCAAAAAATGTGTGGAGTTCATGTAAATATCTATGATATTTATTCATTTATGAAAAGTACATTATGTGGTTAATCTAATGTTCACTTTTTAATTTTGTTGTGAAAAGCTAAATTTTGATTTAATGAGATAAATTATATTTTAATATATGTTTCTATATTTTGAATTACTATTGTTCTACTCCCATACTATTAATATTTTATGTCATTACTACAATCTCACAATCAGCGTGTACACTTTTAACAAACATGAAAAATTTCATAAGTTCAATATAAAAAACGATACATACTCACGTGCAACGCACGTCGTTTCTACTAGTATGAGTTAAAAAAGAAAATATATGCATGAGACATTAATTCAAGAAAAAATGGATTTCCCATAATTACACATGGCATTAAATATATGGAAGGGATTTATATATGTGTGTATATGACAGCCCACGACAAATCAATCTTAAGATAAAAAAGATCTCTCTACTTTGTTTGATGGGCTTTTCACATGGGCTTCATCAAACTTTAATTTGTGAGTTAAGATTTCCTTATAAACTTAAAAAACACGGGAAATCTGTTAAAATAACCTCAAAAATAGGGTACAAATGAAACTTAACCTTCATAATGAATTTTTATATTTAAGTCCCTTTGCTGATGTCATTATTGAATGAAAAGACTATAATATTCGAAAAAGTGTTATACTCATAATTTTTTTTATAAAATTGAGATTATTAAGAATTTAGATTCAATACATAAATATTTAAGAATGAATGAAATTGATAACTTACTTGCGGGAAACGGAGTTTGGATGAAGAAGTTACGATCAAAATATTAAAATGTTGTAAAAAAATTATGGAACTTTTAAATAAAAAAATCTGACTGATCGTCTTCTATGATCGATAAGATCATTCATAATAATATTTTGCTCATAACCTTTTATATAAAATTAAGATTGCCATGAATTTAGATTCAATGGATAGATAACGAAAAAATAAATGGAATCAATATATTATTTATTGTTATATCGGATCGAATTTAAAAAAAAAACACTAAATCCTAAATATCTTCTATTACTAGTTTTGAAAAAAAAACGAATTTAATAGCACAAATTAAAATAAATGAAAGACAAGAAAATTGTATTAAAAATATTAAAATTTGTTTGATGGGCTTCTCACATGACCTTCGTAAAACTTTCCATAATACTAAGATTTGACTTGGATCTTCGGCCTATTAATATATATGGACTTGATTTGGTTTCCACTTTCCCAAAAAATTATACTAATTGTAAACACCTAATAATTCTCATATAATTTAATTAACAACTCGTTTTATGTGATTTACTTGCAAACATATGAACGAAACGTGTAGATAATAAAACTGTTAATAGACGCATTGTTATAGTTGTAGAATGACAATAACAACTTTGGATAGAATACAATAAAAACAATAAATAAAATATAAACGGGGAGGGATTGACACAAAGAATGATTAACGTGTGGAAACGAACGGAAAAAAACTCACGAGGCTTGTTTAGTAAAACAATAATTTCAATCTTATTAATTAAAAATTACAGAGGAAAAAATATTCGAACACTAAAATATATATATTCAATTCAGGAGATTAAAAATAATAATAATTCGGAAAAGAATTTAATTTGTGATTTAAGATTTGCTTATAAAAGTAAAAAAACAATCATATCTGTTTATTTTCTTCTAAAATTATAAAACGTATAATTTAAATGAAATTGATGGGTTAAATAGATGCCTTTTGATCATGTTATTTTATTTAATCCCTTACCATATTATATATATATATCTCTCTTTTGCTTTGCTTTTTGTTCACGCCTTCTTCTCACCATTTCCTTGCTTTTCGTTTTTGTTTTGTGCTTTAAATTTCATCATAATCTCGATTCTAATTCTCTCTCTCTCGAATGTTAGAGTTTCACTCCCAATTTTTGTCTACATTTGGTCTCCGAAGAAATTAAGGTAAATTTTACATATTTCAAATTTAAATTTTAACAATTATGAATTAAAATGGATCTTATTTATTTTGAACAAAAGGTTTCATTAAACAAAATGAAAAAGCCATGAAAGGGTACAGAGATGCCTTTTGATTCTGTCCTTTTTTTGTTTTTGTTTTTGTTTTAATTTCTTACCATATATATATATATCTCTTTTGCTTTTTCTTCACGCCCTCTTCACCATTTCCTTGCTTCTTCAATTCTTGTTATCTCTCTTTCGAATGTTTGAGTTTCACTCCCAATTTCTGTCTATTATTGGTCTCTCAAGAAATTAAGGTAAATTTTTCAATTAAAATCTTACTATCGATCCATACATTAGCTTTTCTTAGAAGAAATATTGTTGAATGCTCGTTTTTGTTCAAATCTTCTCTTGAATTTATTCTCTAGATTGATCGTTTATTTCTCTGTTTAATATTATTCCCTTCCCCCTTTTCAATTTCTGTCTCTCTATTTAACTCTTGCCCCCAAATTTTTAGCAGATTTTTCCATATTCAACGGATAAAGAGAGATGGATGGGATGAGGTTTTCGGACATAACAGAGGATTTGGTGGAAAATATCCTTACGAGGCTTCCAGTCAAGTCTCTGAAACGATTTAGTTGTGTCAACAAATGGTGGTACAATCTCATTCATAGTCCTTATTTCATTTCACGACATTATTCCCATCATTCTTCCTTTAATCATAAGCTTCTTGTCAGACGTAGTCTTTCCAATTACTCCCTAGGAGAAGATGTTACCTCCACCTCCATACTGTATCAAAATGATGGAGATTGTTCACATCTATCCTCAATTCCCTTCCTCGATCAAGATCATTGCATAAGAATTATTGGACCTTCCATCAATGGCATTATTTGCCTTAAAATTTCAACCTATGGAAAGTATTTTGATGATATTGCATTGTGGAATGTTGCAACTGGAGAATACAAAATACTCACTAAATTGCAATTCTCTGCTCCACCCAAAGCCTATTTACAACCCCGTATTGCAGGTCTTGGATTTGGTTGGGTTCCTGAGACTAATGACTTCAAGGTGGTCATGTCTATTATCTTTATGCACAATATCGACGACCATGATGATTATATTTTTCATTATCGCCCTCCTGAAGTTTATGTGTATACTCTAAGTACAAATTCTTGGAAGCAGCTTTGTTTTGAATTCCCATTTCCAGCCGAGTCTCTTCAAAGTGATCCACCACTTCGCTTGCAAATTTATGTTAATGGAGTCTGCTATTGGATAAATCGGATATTTAATGATCGAAGTTGTAAGCTCTTTTCGTTTCATGTGAGAGACGATGTTTTTGGGACTCTTCAATTACCTGAAACTCAAAATCATGATTTTTATCTGCCTAGGTTATATGTGTTAGATGGTTGCATCGCATTAATGCTTCAGGATTTTTGTAGTATGAAAAAATCTGTTTTTTTGGCTGATATTTGGGTGATGGAAGAATCATGGATCAAGAAATTCACAATTGGACCACTTCTCAATATCCATATGGGACTTGGACCTGTGAAAGATGAGTTTTTTTGGTGGATGAAAGTCATCAATTATTATCCATCAATATCAATTCTCATAGAGTTAAAAATCTTGGCATTCAAGGGGGGAAATTCTCGTTTCAAGTATTGGAATACGTTGAAAGCTTGGTTATACTAAAAAGGCGGTTATAAATTTATTCTCTTGTCCACATCTTTTCTTCTTCTATAATAATAAATTAGAGTATTATTTTTTTTTAATTTGAGCTGTTGAATTCAATTAAATTTTGGTTTGACAATAATTTGTCTACTAAATATATATTTGTGTATTTGATTAAGGGTAAAAAATTATGATAGTTTAGTAATTAGTATGCATAAATATGCTATTTCAATAAGGGTAAAATGCAATTAAGACCTCTATGGTTTTTGCCAATTGCATGTACAATCGTATTCATAGTCCTTATTTTATTTCCCGACATTATTCCCATCGTTCTTCATTTAATCGAAAGCTTTTCGTCAAATTTAACAAGTCTTCTGATACTCCCATTCCCAGCTTTGGTACTTATGTTAACTTCATAGTGTCTAAAAATGATGGAGATTGTCCAAATCCATACCTTCCCTTCCTAAATCAAGATAACTTCATACTCACTGTTGGACCTTGCATCAATGGCATTATTTGCCTTAGAATGGGCACCACATATCAGGGTCTTTCCTTAGACGATATTGCCTTGTGGAATGTTGCAATTGGAGAGTACCATATATTCCCTAAATTGCAATTATCTCTTCCCCCCTGAGGCCTATTTAAAACCTTGGATCGAAGGTATAGGATTCGATTGGGTTCCTAAGACTAATGAATACAAAATGGTCATGGCTATTGAATTTTGGGAGGAAACCAACAACCATCTCGATTACATGCCTTATTGCCCTTTTGAATTCTTTGTGTATACTCTTAAGTACAAATTCTTGAAAGACTCTTAGTTTAGAAGTCCCATTTTGTGCTAATTATATAGATAGTGCACCACCATACTCACAAGTTTATGTTAATGGAGTTTGTTGTTGGGTAAATCAAACGCTTGAAGGAATGCATGTGACCTTTTTGTTTCACTTAACAGATGAGGTCTTTGGGAGCCTTTCGTTGCCCGAATCATGTTTATCTTTGTCTTACTTTACATATGTTAAATGGCTACATTGCATTGCTACATAATCGATTGAATGCGGAAAATTCTCCTTTTTGTTTGATATTTGGGTGATGGAGGAATCATGGACCAAGAAATTCACAATTGAACCACTCAATATCCGTGCGGGACTCGAAATTGTGAAAGATGAGGAATTTTTATTGGATAAAAGTGAACATTTATTATCCATCAATATCTATTCTCAAGAAATAAAAGATCTTGGTAAAAAAGGGAGTGAAGCCCCAATTGAAGTTTTAGAATATGCGGAAAGCTTGGTTCCGTTAAAGAGATGATTATAATTTTATTGTATTGCCCAAATAATTTTCTTCAATAATAATATTTTGGAGTATTTTGTTTTCGAATATCTTGGAAATTGAATGCAATTGCATTCCGACAGAATCACTTGTCTATCGATATATTTTTGTATGTGGTTAATGTTGGAATTGATTTTTGTAAGTCTCATTCTTTTCTATTGTTGATGTCTCTGACATGATATATTAAATAGATGCATATATTTAGAAATAATCTTGAAAGAAAGTTCTATATATCATCGAGAAAATGACAAATTTGAGATATGAGATCTTTTAGAGTCTAAATTTAAATTCACCCCTATTTAAAATGTTCTAGGAAAAGATGGTTGATATGCTTGATATGGATAAAATATGCAACTCCATTAAGAAATGTTTCAAGGTATACCTTGTTAAGATAAATTCTTATTTATTTATGCATTTACAAAAGTAGTGAAATAAACTCTCACAAACTTCCCTTATAAAATAGAGTGGTGGTTTATTTTCCTAATTAAAATTGATCAATAAAAATAATATCTTTTGTAAACTTGGCTATCCTTCTTGGTTCTCTTTATATGTTACTCAAATTTTTCTCTCATCTTTATACATTTACTATTTTTTTTTCAAGAATTTTCTTCATTTTTCAGATCACGCAAGCAATAAAGACTTTTCTTTCATAATTAATATGGATAAAAAATTGTTAAATAAATACCATATAATTTTTTACACAATTTTACTACTAAACATTCTTCTCAACAAAACTGAAAGTGACCTATTTCTCGTGTAATTAATAATGAATTTTTTTTTTTCAATTTTTACTTGCAAAAATCAGAATCATAGATTTGATTATAAGTTTGTCGATAGAAGCACAGTTGCAACAGTGATCGTGAAAGTTGTAACATGAGACAGATTGTAGAATGAACAAAAACACTTTAAAGATTAATGGGGAGGGGATCAACGCAAGGAATTATTAACGTGGGAAACCAAACGGTGAAAACCCACTAGGCCACGCCTAGAGAAAAATCCACTAGATCAGTGTAGCAAATACGCAAGCACAAACGAAAGAACTCCTTTTTTCATTGTCTTTGATTGCTCCTTGTTGATGACGATCTTCAAGCTGAATTATCCACAAGTCCCCTTGTGGATCTCGAGCTAAGGAAATCTCTTCCTTGTCACGAACATGTCAAAACCCGAACTCCTTTCGGTATGTGTTAGTTTTCTCACAAGACTTTCATGAATTTGTATATTGAAAAACACTAAAGAATACTCTCTCAAATATAACTAAATCTCACAAGAGATTACACAAAATTGAGAGTAATAGAAAGCACTATTAATTGATAATTTTCTTATAACATGAGGGCTAAGGAGAGTTGGTGTAGAAAGATTGCTTTCATATCCTTATATAAGAGAATAGGCTTGAGACAAACTTTTCTCTTCATGGAAAGAATCCCTTAAATTTGTGATTGATATTGGCTCAAAAAGTAAATAGAAATCTGCTAACCAAAACTTAAAAGAGAGTCAATATAATCAGCCAATTACAAAAGAGAAACCAATTAATATTGTAAAAAGAGTAATCCATTCGTTGGAGGAAGAAGCAAGTTGGCAAGCCATTTTTGAATTCAAAAACCAATAATTAATTTAGTCCAAATTTTTTTACCAACTAATAAAATATACTTTCCAAAATTGACACCATAAAATGAAGAGGCAATGAGTTGTCATTTAAATAAATTGGTCATTGGAATTGTTAACAATGTAATAATATTGATTACCAAATAAAGGAAAATAATCAAAATAAACAAATCAATTCATTTTGATGATAATGTAAATAGTTACATAGTAAATTTAATTTAAACACCAATGAGTGATGAGAATATTAAATAATGGAGAATTTTGGTTTTGTCAAAATAAAAGTCAATCCAAAAACATATTCTAACAATCTCTCCCTTTGGCATTGTTTTGGCAAAAACCAAAATAAAAATGAATTTTGAAAATTAACAAAGCTTCCCCTCAAAACTCTCCCTCAAAAAGTCATTTAACATTTTTTTTAATTTCTCTCCCCCTGTTTTTGACAATACAAGTCCAAAATAAAATAATTAATCTCCCAAAAAAAATCTTGTAATTCTCCCTAAGGACAAAATCTATCTTGCAAGAAAAATATATAATTTTTGATAAATACAAAGCAAGACACGAAACATAAAAAAAAACTTTTGACATTAAGAGCGCACACACAAAAATCAAGGTTTTGAACAACAAGTTTTCAAACAATTATGAAAAATAAAATTTTCTAACTCATCTTTTCTCACCCAAATTTGTTTAGGAAAACGATTTTGAAAATTAGGCACATATTTTTCTTTATTATATTTTTTAATTTAAAACACTTTGGCCTAATGTGTCCGTGAATCCCAAAATGACAAATAGGTATAAAGTTGTGAACCTTACCATATGAATTTACCTTTTTCTTCAATTTTGAATTCCTCATTGTTGCAACAAAGTGAGAATTATGTTGCAATTTTACCACTGGGGACTTTTTGATATTTCTCCTTCAAAATCAAACCCTTTTACCATTCTCTGAGGCTTTTTCTGTACTTAAAAAATAATCAAGTTTCGAAACACTAGAATTTCAAGGTTTAAATTTCTTTTGGATCCGATTAATTTCGAGTCTAGTACATTCAATCTCATTATCTTTTTCAAGTACTAATTTATTTAGCCTTTCTATTTCATTTCCCATATCATTTTTAACCTTTACCTACATCTTATTTTGACTTACTAAGCATTTGTTTGTTTCACAAATCTTAACTCATTCAGTGTACATGCTTTTGTAAGCTTCCTTTAGTGAATCTTCATCTAGTTCTGATTCTTCACTATCATAATCATCATTCTCAACTTGGGTTGTTTCATCAATAACCTCATTAGCCTTTAAATGCACATTAGTAGATTTATCAGTAATAACAGAAGCAGCTACATTACCCACCATATTTTCTTCTTGATCTGAATCTTCATCACTCCATGTGCTTTTCACGCCTTTGGTCTTTTTCTTTAAAGTGTTTGCACATTCGGCTTGTATGTGGCTATAATCTTCACATTTTCTACAATGTGTACCTTTCTTTTTCTCATTTTGTTTAGAAAAAGTAGAATTGCCTTTTGAAAATTTTATATAATCCTTGAACTTTGCATCCATAAATTTTCTAAAACTCTCAAATAACAAAGCATATCTATCATTATTTTCCCCATCTTCAAAACAATTAGAATTGAAAGCTATAGTCTTCACTTTATCTCTTATGTTCATTTCAAAAGTCCTAAGAGATCCCATTAACTCGTCAACTTTTATACTATCTAAGTCTTTGCTTTCCTCTATCAGGCAACGACCTAACAATTTTTCTAACTAATTTAGAATCGGACATTTTTTTACCTAAAGCAAAAGACTCATTTGCAATATCACATAATTTAGTGTAAAAATCAAATAAAGACTCGTCTTCTAACATTCTAGGATTTTCAAAATGAGTAGTAAGCATAATAAGTTTAGTTCTTTTAACATCATCAGTGTCTTCATAAGTCTTTTGAAGAGTGTCCCAAGCTTCTTTAGCGGTCTCGTACGTTGAGATCAACTTGATTTGATTCGAATCTACATAGTTAAATATGGCATTCAATGCTTTGCTGTTGTAGTTGGACAATTTATCTTCTTCAGTAGTTCACTCAATTTCAGGCTTTAGGGAAACAATTTTAGTTTCCTCATCTGTTTTGGTGGGACATGACCAACCAGTCAACACAGATTTCCAAGCTCTCTTATCCATAGCTTTAATGTACGACCTCATTCGGATTTTCCAATATGAATAGTTATTTCCATTCAAAAGAGGAGGTCTAGTAGTTGAAATACCTTAAAAAATAGACATAATTCAAACAAAAATAGATCAATAAAATCCCAAAATCTCGCTAATAAATTAAGTGACTAGCTCTGATACCAATGGATATTGTAAAAAGAGTAATCCATCTGTTGGAGGAAGAAGCAAGTTGGCAAGCCATTTTTGAATTCAAAAACCAATAATTAATTTATTCCAAAATTTTTTACCAACTAATACAATATACTTTCCAAAATTGACACCACAAAATGAAGAGGCAGTGAGTTGTCATTTAAATAAATTGGTCATATGAATTGTTAACAATGTAATGATATTGATTACCAAATAAAGGAAAATAATCAAAATAAACAAATCAATTCATATTGATGATAATGTAAATAGTTACATGGTAAATTTAATTTAAACACCAATGAGTGATGAGAATATTAAATAATAGAGAATTTTGGTTTTGTCAAAATAAAAGCCAATCCAACACATATTCTAACAAAAACGAACAAATTATTTAATTATTATTTGATATAGAAATGAAATAAAATTGTCCGTTGAGAATTATGCAATTATTCAAATAAGCTCTCATCAACTTTCCTATTTAAAAAATTAATCAGTAAAATATTTTTTTTTAAAAAAAAAACATATTGAGAACTCATTTTCTTTATCTATATATTCCAAAACTTTTCTCTCATCTTTATATATCTTCTCAGTTCCATTTTTCGTCGAGAATTTTTGTTAGAGCACACAAAATAATCGATAAAGACTTTTATCTAACCTTAAAATTGTTAACAACATTTGAAAGACCGTATAATTATTAGGGTTAATTTCAGTAATAACCATTTAATAAATAAGAATTTAAGAAAACCGTATCTTTTATATATATATATATATATATATATATATATATCAACACTACCCAAAAACCACCGCCGGTGAAATTAAATTACATTGTGAAAAGACAAAACATACCCTGATTTAATTTTCCTTATCCTTAATTTGTGCAAAATTTAAGGAAATTTTTAAAATCCCTTAAATTTTATAAGATTAATGGAAAAATCAAATCTAAACAGAAATAAAACTATAACAAAAAGTAAATGAAAAATTAAATCTAAAAATATAAAAATACAAGAAAACAAAATTTTCAAGCTTCTAACTTTCTTCCAGGAAATATCGAATTGCTTTCTTCTTCGATCATCCTCTAGTTGTCACTGTATATAATTGATAAACAAAAAAAATTAATAAGTATTTATTTTCTTTAAAAAAAGTAGAACAAAAGTAAACCAAATACAAATGTTAAATTGAAAAAAATAACATAAAAAAATATTTTTGAAAAATAAAATCATAAATCGTTAAACATGTTTATATTTGATAAACATTGTATAATTGAAAAAACAATCAATAAAGCGCCATGGAAATCGTATATATTTAATAAACGGTTTATTATTGATAAACAAACATATACCGGCAACCATTAACATTGTAGCGAGATAGCGTGACCATATATAAAAAATGTTTATATTTAATAAATAGTTTACTATATATCAACAAACCTACGTGACCATGAATAACAAGCGGTGAAAGTCGATCTTAGGCAATTTTCTATGTAATGAAGAAAACGGAAAAGGGAAAACGAAGGAGGAAGAAGAAAAGAAAGAATTTGGAAGCAATTCCAGGAGAAAGAATCGAAAGAATGAAGTAGATCTTAAGCACTAATCAAATCCAAAAAAGGCACTAGCATAAATCAAAAAACGATGGTACCGATTTGAGCTTGGACCTGGCCTGGAGATCTCCGCTTTACAAATGAATTTGAGTTTGGGCGTTTCCGGCAATGAAGAAAATGGTGGAAAATGTATGAGGAAGAAGAAGAATAATCTAATTTAGGTTAGAGTTTATTATCCTTAGTGATTCCCAAAATCAAGAAGATTGATTTTCAAAATTAAAAAAATAAAATTATAAATTAAATGATATGTAATTAATAAGATATGGGTATCAAGAGAGATAAAAGGGTAAGACAAGAAACTATCAAATTGAAAACCACCAAATCACCACCATAAATAGTGGTTATTGAGTAATTCTAAATAAAAAACAAACAACCCTAAAAAGTGGATTTAGGTGAATTAATTTGGTTATGGGTGCAATTATTTCTAATTATTAACGTGATTTTACCATCATACATTCATCTTAAGAAAACGAACAAATTATTTATTAATCATTTAATAATATAAATGAGATTAAATCATAGAATCATTTAATTTGTCAAACAACCCCTCACAAATTTCCCTATATAAAAGATAGATTGTATCTTTCGTCAACAAAACTTATAGAGAGGATGTACAAACCTTTGGATTACTAATGTGTACGGGCCGGTTAAACATAAAGAAAGATTTTATTTTTGGGGGGAGATCAGTAGTTTGGCCAGGTTTTGCGGTGATATTTGGTGCATAGGAGGTGATTTCAACGTAGTCAGATGGTCTCATGAAAAATCTAATAGGGGACGGAGAACAAGAAGCATGAAGAAATTTTGTGATCTTATCGATGCCTTAGGTCCGATGAAATTCAACTTTCTAACCGGTAAATTCATATGGTTTGATATGAGAGACTTCCCTACCTTCTCCTCGCTAGATCCCTTCCTTGTTTCCGAAAATTGGATTGACAAATTTAAAGAATCAAGAGTTTCCAAGAAAGCTAGATTGGTTTGCTAAGGTGGGGTCCATCCGTTCCAGGTTCGAAAATGTTTGGCTATCCAATGCGATTTGGGGAATAAGGTGAAAGGGTGGTGGAGTGAAGAAATGAGAGGTCTTTGGCCAGGGTTTTAAGCTTATGAAGAAATTTAAATCTTTAAGAAAACATCTCAAGTTGTGGAGTAAGGTTGTCTTTGGAGCGGCGACCAAAGATAAGATTCAGGATGGAAAATCGGGTGCTTGAGATAGATGATCTTGAAGAAAATAAATGATCTCTCGTGAGCGGAAAAGGAAGAGAGGAAATCTTTAAAGGGCAAAATTCTGGATTTACGGTGTGTGGATGAAAAGTCTCTTTTCCAACGGTGTAAGTTGAGATGGTTAAAAGAAGGTGGCAAAAATTCTAAATTTTTCCATAGAATTTTGGTCGCTAAAAGAAAAAAAAATCCATTTGTGAACTTCAAACTATTGAAGGGAAGACTTTGTTGGAAGAAAATGAAATTCTTTATTTTTTTTTAAAAAAACTTTAAGCTAAAATGTCTGGTATTAGAATTCTGCCAAAGGGATTAAATTGGAAATCCATTGATGATATTACAAAAAAATTGGCTTGAAAGACCTTTTGATCTAGAGGAAGTGTCTACGGCAGTGCGATTGTTGGGTAATTCGAAAGCTCCAGGTCCGGATGGCTTCACAGGTGAATCTATAAAAAAATTCTGGAACATATTCAAATTTGACTTCATGGAAATGTTCCAAGATTTTTTTAAAGAAGGCCACCTAAATTCTTTCATCAAGGAAAACCTCATTTGCCTAATCCCGAAGAAAGCCAGATCCTTGTTGGTTAAATACTTTAGGCCTATTAGTTTGGTGACTATTGCTTATAAAATTATTGTCAAGGTGTTAGTTGAAAGATTGAAATTTGTTATTGAATGTATAGTCTCGGATTATCAAATCGCCTTCATTGTTGGTAGAAATATTACTGATGCAGTCTTGATTGTTTCTGAGATTATTGAAGATTTGCGAGGCAAAAAAGATAAAGAATGGGTGGCTAAAATCGACCTTGAAAAAGCATACGATATGGTTGACCATGAGTTTTTGTTCAACGTTTTGGCGGCCAAAGGTTTTGGTTCAAGATGGATTAGTTGGATCAGAGGCTGTGTTATTGAAAACAAGTTTTTAGTTTTTATAAATGGTAGACCTCGGTGTAGACATCTATTTTCGTCTGATGTAATTTAAATTAACTTGAGTGAAAACAAAAATGTCGAAAAAAAGAGAATAGTTTTATTTAAATTTTAGTAATTAGATTTTTAGGATAAGATTAATAAAATTGCAATTTTTGTTTTTTTTTTTTTAGTTTTTACTATTTAAAACAAGAAAATAAAATAAAAAAAGATAATTTAATTTGAAAATTTAATAGGTTTGATTGAGATTTTATATTTAATGATAATTTGAAATTAAGTTTTATTTTCGAAAAAAAAATTGATTTTTTTTTTTTAAAAAAAAAGCTTGCAAATTGGAAATTTGATTTGAATTTATTGTTGGAAACGAACCTAAATTTAAGCTAATTAGTGAAAAGGTAGAGTTAATTTGGGGAATTGATTGTCAATCAATTTTTTTTTTCCTTATTTTACTACCCCAATTAGCCTTTAAATAGAACTCTAATTCTACCCTATTGGACACACATTCTCATCCTCCCATTCCCTCCCTAGACACTTTTATTCCTCAGATAGCCTCTTCTTTTCACTCTCACAGTGACCTAGCTATTCTCTCCCAAACACAATATTCACAAGAGCAAAAACCTTGAAGTTTTCTCTACATCTCTCCTTTTCACGGCCATAACATTTCTCCTTTTGCTTTCTAAAAACACAAAATCATTCACAAGAGCCTCCCTCCATTCTCATTTTTACTCTCCTCATCATCTTCTTGATTCACTCATTGGAACTCGGGGCTACAAATTTGTAAGGTTCTATCGAACCAAGGTAAAATCTTTTCCCATTAAAAATGTAGTCATTTATATGTTGATGTTTTGTTTTATTTGATTTCGTGATTTTTTTTATATTAATTTATATTTTTTTTAAATATTTATTTGAAAATAGACTTAAATATGAACCCATAGAAAAAAGAATCAACTGATTTGGATTTCTGGTTAAAAAGTGATGATTTTTGAAAGTTTAATGTTCAAACGGATTCACTGTTTCGGGATTTTTACACACCTTGTCATTACGTGATTCTTCAGTTCTGATTCTCTGAAAATAAATATTTATGATTATTTTTCTATGAAACTAGACTCATAAGTAAAGATTTCGAAACAAGAATCACCCCGTTTTGATAAGTATTAAAAAAAGATATGATTTTTTAAAGTTGGTGTAAATTCTGCAGAAATTTATGTAGCAAAACCGTGGCTGAAAATTTTTGACATGAAAATCTGATTTTTTTTCTTACAAAGTGTGTGTACTTTTTGATATTATAATTCAATCTTGGATGAACCTACAATATTTAGAAGAAAGAATCGAGTAAAAATACATTTTTGTTATAAAGTTATGAATTTCTAAAGTTGAGGTGTTATATTTGGGATAATTATGTTAATTTTATTTGTTTTCCATATTTGTGGATTTGATTGCCATATTTTATGTTTTCTATTTATTATCTTCAAATTAAGGTAAATCTTGAATTGATTTGTTAATATTATATTGATGTATATTGGATTTTCAAAAAAATAAAGGAGTTTGAATTTATTAGGATACTAATTTTCCAACTTCCTAGCAAAAACATAATTTGATTAAATTACTAAATTTAAATATAAAATTGGAATTAATTAGAATATTGATTTTCCAAATCATAAAAATTAACAATGAAATTTTAAATATAGAAATTAGAATTTATTAGGGTTTTAATTTACCAAACTTTCTAAAATAACAAAACATTAAAATCTAAACCTTAAAGAAAAATTGAATTTATTCGAGTATTAATTTTCTGATTAAGAAAAATTAAAAGATTAAACAAACAAAAGTTTTCCTTTTAAAACTTAGGGGGCATAAGTGAAACTTACCTTAAACCTAATATTGAGTTAAAAAAAACCATTATTATTATAACAAAGATAAAAATTTATAATTAACTAAAATATCCTATTTAAAACTTAAACAACAAACAAATCATTTTCGAAAACTCCGACGACGGAATATGGGGCGTTGGAATACCATGCTCCTAAACATTCTTGAGGTAAAGAATTTTTTCTCGGAATATTGAGTTAAAATTTCTGACAATATTTTTTCTAATGGCTTTACGCCACTCATATTTATTTAGTCATGCCTTATTACTAAAGTATTGATTAATAAAACATGAGACATTTAAAAATAACCAAAAAAATTAAGTTTGTTTTATAGATAAAGGCTTTCTTTAAGAATACACGAAAAAAAAAAACAATCGTTTTAAAACGAACATAATAGAGTGCTAATACCTTCCCTATGTGTGAATGAACTCTCGAACCCATTTTCAATAGTTAGTAGACCATCCTTAATCAATGACCAGGTGACTAATCACACCCATTTTTAAAACCAATGATTAGTGCCGACTCCCTTTTATTTTTCCGCGTCGCTATTACGTAGCGACACTCGGGGCAGAATTTTGGCTTCCAGAGGCCTCAGACAAGGCGACCCCCTTTCTCCATTTCTCTTCGTCTTTGTGGTCGATGTCCTAAGTAGAATGCTAAATAAGAAGAAGGGCTTAAAGTGGGCAAAGGGAAATTTCAAATCTCCCACATACAATTCGCCGATGACACAATTCTTTTTTTCAAAGATAACCAAAAGGACCTTGTTGGGTTATTAGAAACAGTTAAGGAGTTCGAAGCTTTCTCTGGCCTTAAGGTGAATTTGGAGAAATCAGAGCTTTGTGGTATTTAATATTGAGGACGATGCAATCAAGGATATGGCTCAAACATGGGGTTGTAAAGGTACGACTCTCCCTATGAATTATTTGGGTATGAAGTTGGGGGATAATCCAAACTATGTAGAGTTTTTGAAACCGGTGGAAGAAAGGATTCTTAGTAGACTTAATAAATGGAGGAATTGTTGTTTATCGAAGGGTGGTCGCTTTATTCTAACCAACTCTGTTCTGGCTAATCTACCGATTTATACTATGTCGGTGTTTAAAATGCCACAAAAATCCATTGTTTGGTTGGAAAAAAATATGAGGAATTTCTTTTAAGAAGGTTCTAATGGTGGAAAAATCAGCCATTTGGTGAAATGGAACTCGTGGCCTTGCTAATCTCTAGTGGGGTCCTGGGATTGGGGAATTTGAAATATAGAAATATGTCTTTGCTCACTAAATGGTTATGGAGATTTCAAAATGAAAAGGAGGCCTTGTGGGTAAAAGTGATATCAAGCATATACGGTTTAGAGAAGAACGAGTGGTTCACCAAAAGTTCCAAAGGAGGTAGTTGCAAAAGTCCTTGGAGGAAAATAATCAAGCATTGAAATCTTGTAGAAGAACACTCTAAATGAATTTTGGGGAAGGCACTAAGTTTTCTTTCTATAATGATAGATGGAATGGCTCGTACTCTTTAAAAACGGCTTTTCCCTCTATTTATGTGTTATCTACTGCAAAATCTAAGAATGTGGTTGATTGCTGGGATTTTCTGATGATTGTTGGAAGGTTGAAACTGCTAGAATTTTAAATAATGACGAGTTGAAAGCTTGTGTGGATTTGATGGAAGCTCTAGCGCCTTTTCGAGTTCAAGAAAAGGAAGATAAAAGGAGGTGGACTTTAAATTCTTCCGGGAGCTATTCGGTGAGTTCTTTGTTTACTTCTCTTGCTTCCCTCAAAAGGACCCTAAATAAAGAAATTGTTGATGCAATATGGAAAGAAAACAGTCCTAGAAAGGTCAAGATTCATATTTAGAATCTATGTCACAATGGGATTAACACTCACGATAATCTTCAAAGAAAACCGCGCAATATGGCCTTTTCTCCGAATTGGTGTGTTCTTTGCAAGAAAAAGGAAGAGAGTCAAGATCATTTGTTGTTTAGGTGCTCTTTTAGTATTTGTTGTTGGGATAAAATGTTAACTTTGTTTGGTTATTGCTTGATTTTTCACAAAAAGACTAAAAGAAATATTGTCTTATGGTGTGTTGATCATCCTTACAAAAGAAAGGCTAGGACTCTTTAGATTAATTCTTTAAGAGCTACTATTTGGGATCTTTGGATGGGAACGGAATAAGAGAATATTTGATGATAAAGAAAACTCGGTTGAAGAGGTTTTCGATACGGCGCTACGCAATAGCTCTTTTTGGTCATCTCTATCAAAAAAAACTTTTGTAATTATTCTCCCTCTCTTATTTATGAGAGTTGGAGATCTTTTTTATAGTTTCTTTGCTCGTTTGAGAACTTTTGGCTGTTGTTTCTTTTCACTTTTTCAATGAAAAATGTCTCTTTTGCACACAAAAAAAAAACTTATAGAGAACTCATTTTCTCTCTATATAAACCAGGATTTTGATACAGTTTCTCAATTCAATTTTTTCATTTTTTAAAGCATACAAAGAAACCAATTAAAGATTTTTCTCGCATTTATTTTGATAACAAACCTATTAAAGACCATATATAATTATTGACATGATTTTACTACCATTTATTCTTCTCAACAAAATGAATAATTTATTTATTTATTATTTAATAATATATAAATAAGATAGAACATATAATAATTTAATTTGTCAAACAACCTCTCACCAACTTTCTAAAATAAAAGTTTGATCCATAAAAAGTATATCTTTTGTGAACATAACTTATAGAGAACTCATTTTCCTTTTCTTTATAAACCTAGACTTTTATCTCATCTTTTATATGGTAGTTCCATTTTTAACCCATATTTTTATTTTTTATTTTTTAAGAGCATACAAAACTAGCAATATAGACTTTTCTCTCACTTTAAAATTGATAACCACCTTTGAAAGACGACAGGTATAATTATCGACATGGTTTTACTACCATACATTCTTCTCAACCAAAAAAATATCTATTTATTATTTAATAATATATAAATGAGATAATATCATAGAATAATTTAATGAGTCAAACAACCTCTGACCAACTTTCCAAAATAAAAGTTTGATCCAAAAAACCTATATATTTTGTGAACAGAACTTATACAGAACTCATTTATTTTCTCTTTATAAACTCAGTTCCCTTTTTATCCAAGATTTTTTTTTATTTTTTTTATTTTCTAAGAGCATACAAAACAAGCAGCACTGGTCCTGAGGGGGCAAGATGGGCGATCCCACAAGACCCCCGAATATTGGGGGCCCAAATTTTAAAATCCATGTTTAAATATATTATTTATATACTAATGCGAAATTTATATTAAACTATCAATGTAGTGTTGTGGTAGACTAAAGTCATGATTTATATTTTTGAGGACAGGAATAGGAGTTCCATCCATCACTAAAGTAAAATGACTTCATTTTCTTTATTTATTTATATTAAAAATATGTATTTTTTTTTTATTAATTTCAATAAAAATATTTATCAACCATACCTCTTTTTTTTTTCTTTTAATTATTTCATTCTAAAAAATCAATCAATTTTAAATTTGTATTTTAATAATTTTTAAAACAAATTTTTACTCTAATTTGTTTTCATTATAATAATCAAATTAATATATTTAAATATTAATTAGTTTTTTTCTCAATGTTATTGTTATTTTTTTATTGTAAAATTTATATGATAAAGGGTTCTGAATTTTTATTTTCGTACGAGGCTCCTATTTCCTTAGGACCGGCCTTGAAACCAAGCAATAAAGACTTTTTTTTCACTTTAATTTGATAATATTTTGTGAAAGACCATAGAATTATTTACATGATTTTAACACCATGCATTCTTCTCATAAAAAAGAAAGAAGAAAATATTTATTTATTTATTTATTATTTGATAATTGTAGTATATCATAATGATTAAGGTCAATGGTTTGATTCTCTTGGGACTCATATTGAGTTATATTTTTTTCATTTTTAATAATAATTAAATTAACATATTTAACAGACAGTTCACAAATTTCTTTACTTTTAGTATTTCAATTTTTTGTCACGCACAAAATTTGTTAGGGTTTTTTTTTCTTGTAATTTTTTTTATCATTTTTTAACTAAGGATTATTTAATAGAGGTGCCAAAATTATACTTCGCAACAGACCCTTATTTTCTCAGGAACGAACCTGCATTCGGTAAGGTTCAAATTGAAGTTATTGGAGAAAAAAAAAAGATGACATCCATAAAAAATAAAAAAATAGAATATAAAAAGATAAAAATGTTTAAAATAATATTTCTCGTTTATTATTGATATAATATTAGAGGATATTAGAACAATAATATGATCCTATCACATTATCATTATGATTTAAAATTGTACTAATTTATATATATTAGAATGGATGGTTGCATGAGGATATTGTTTGAGAGCAGTTCCTCATATGTTGACCTAATTGATCTAGGCACACACCTATCTTCGTCAGTAAATTCTTCTGGTTTTGAAGATCAGTCTGACTCCAAGTCTAAAAACTTGACTGTTAGCATTGAAAGCGGGTCCTAGTTGGTATGTTATGGCGGTAGAGCGAAGAATATTGGCAGCGGGTCACAATCCTTATTTTATTTCCCGACATTATTCCCATCATTCTTCATTTAATCGAAAGATTTTTGTCAAATATAATAAGCCTTCTGATACTCCCATTCCAAGCTCTGGTACTTATGTTAATTTCATAGTGTTTAAATCCATCCCTTCCCTTCCAAAATCAAGATAATTCTATACTCACTATTTGACCTTGCATCAATGGCATTATTTGCCTTAGAATTGGCACCGCATATCAGGGTCTTACCTTAGACGATATTGCCTTGTGGGATGTTGCAATTGGAGAGTACCATATATTCCCTAAATTGCAATTATCTATTCCACCCAAGGCCTCTTTACAACCTTGTATCGAAGGTACATGATTTGGTTGGGTTCTTGAGACTAATGAGTACAAAGTTGTCATGTCTATTGATTTTTGGCCGGAAACCAGCAACCATCTTGATTGCATCCCTTTATGATTGCGATCGGCCCGAATCATGTTTATCTTTGTCTTACTTTACATATGTTAGATGGCTACATTGCATTGCTACATAATCGATTGTATGCGGAAAATTTTCCTTTTTTGTTTGATATTTGGATGATGGAGGAATCATTGACCAAGAAATTCACAATTGAACCACTCAATATTCTTGCGAGACTCGGAATTGTGAAAGATGAGTTGTTTTTGGAAGATAAAAATGGACATTTATTATCCATCAATATCTATTGTCAAGAAATTTAAAAAAAAAAAAAAAAAACTTGGTAAAAAGGAGAGTAAAGCCCCGTTGAAGTTTTAGAACATGTGAAAAGTTTGGTTCCGCGAAAAAGAGGATTTCAATTTTATTTTATTTCCCAAATAGTACTCTTCAATAATAATATTTTAGAGTATTTTGTTTTAAATGGTTAATATGCTTGATATGGATAAAATATGCAACTCTATTAAGAAATGTTACAAGACATACCTTGTTAAGATAAATTCTTATTTATTTAAAAAAAAAGTGAAATAAACTCTCACAAAACTTCCCTTATAAAATGTAAACAGACATACCTTGTTAAAATTATTTCTGATTTATTTATGTAATTACAAAAGTAGTGAAACAAATGGACTTTTTTACTAATTGGGTTTTTTTTTCATAGTTAAAGTATTTTACAATACATTAATTGAACATCATAATATTATGTGCAAATGTGGCCATCAATAAGATCATGCAGCGGTGAGTCTAAATCTCTCCCATCTCAATTCGTGGAATTTTACAACTTGACAAAATTTGTCTACGCACCTCGTCTGTCCGCAGTACCAGGGCACCTGGTCTACCGTGGTACTTAGGCACCTGGTCCAAAGCACCTCTACCTGGTCTAAAGCACCTGGTCCAAAGCACATCTACCTAGTCCGAAGCACCTAATCTAAAGCACCTGGTCCGAAGCACCTCGTCTGACCGTGGTACCTAGGCATAATGTCCATGCACCTGAAAAAACCTGGCTACGCAGTTTCCAACACAGGCCTACATATCTAAACCGATTACAAGTGTCCAATCAGAAAATGACACATGGCGTAACCCGACAGCGACACGTAATTGAGAAGCAACATGTGGCCCAATCCTGACGTGACATGTGGCACGATGATGTCATCAATATATTCTCCTATAAATAGGAGAAGAAACTCATTCATTAGGTAACTAATTTCTACTACTATTCTCTATGACACACTAGCTCTGCTTGCTCTGACTTTAGCATCGGAGTGTGTTAGACCGGCACCACACCAGTGCTCTTTTCCTTGCCTGTGCAGGTACCTACGTAGCACGCCATCGAAGCAGCGCACTACCTCCGACTCGTCCCATAAATTAAGTTCGTTCTACGTGGAAGCTATCCATTTTTTCGCAACAACATACTTAAAAAAAATAGACATTTTAAGAATTCGATATTTTTAAAAATAGTAATTAAAAAAATATCATAGGGTGGATTTTCTCTAAATTTTATCTAGTATTAAAAAAAACCACCCCTAAAAAAATAGTTTGATTTTTATTATATTTTTATTTTTTTGAGATATTACATTAAATTGGGGGAGGGGGGACTCAAACCTTCGACCTCAAGGGAAGGGAGTAGGTGCCTAACCGATTGAGCTATGCTCTCGTTGGCTATATTTTTCTTTATTTATTTATTAGAATAGGTAAGTTTTGTAATAGCAATTTTGAATTTTGTCGAGTGAAAACGAAATGAAGCTGACACGTTTATTAGGTTTTTTTGGATTGTAAAAGACAGTTTTTGGAATAAGAAGACCTCATACAATTCAGTTTTTACAATTTGTCAGATTTAGTTTACATCAGCTAGTGAAGTCTCTTAAAAGACTAAGTTGTGTCAGCAAAAGATGGTACAATCTCATTCAATATCCTTATTTTATTTCGTCAATCATTCTCTAGTGTTAAGCTTCTCGTCACATCTTTCGATACGACCACACCCACACTAAAACATGTTGTCTCTATACTGTCAGATCATAAAAATGATGGAGATTGTACACATCTTATATCCTTATCGATTCCATTCCTAAATCAAGATAATTACATAAGCATTATTGGACCTTGCATCAATGGCATTATTTGCCTCAAAATTTTAACCATGGGAGAGTTTCGTGATTACGGCGATGTTACTTTGTGGAATGTTGCAACTGGAGAATTCAATAGACTCCCTAAATTACATTTATCTATTCCACCCAAGGCCTATTTAGTACCCCGCATAGATGGTCTAGGATTTGGTTGGGTTCAAGAGTCTGATGAGCTTAAGGTGATCATGATTATTCACTTTTTTCCGGATCTCTACAACCCTGGTTATTCTGCGTATCGATTACGATTGTCATTTTGAAGTTTTTGTATATACCCTAAGTACAAATTATTGGAAGCAACTTAGTTTTGAAATCTCATTTCCTGTCGGTTTTCTACAAAGTAATCCACCATATAGCTCACAAATTTATGTTAATGGAATTTGTTATTGGGTAAATCCGACAACACATCGAGGGAGATTATAAGATTGTTTCATTTTATATTAGAGATGAGGTCTTTGGGAGCCTTCAGTTGCCTGATTTTGGTTGTCTTCATCTTACTTTGCATATGTTAAATGATTGCATTGCATTGATAAATGCAAAAAATGATCGAACAAATTTCATAAAGTCTCCTTATTCGTTTGATATTTGAGTGATGGAGAAATCATGGATAAAGAAATTCATAATCGGTCCACTTTCCAATTTTTTTTTACCTGACTTATAAAGGATGATTTGTTTGGGTGGACACAAGTCAACAGTTGCTATCAATCAATGTGAATTCTCGTGAAGTTAAAAATCTTGGCATCAAAGGATCTCCACACTCGACTATGGTTTTAGAATACGGGAAAGTTTGGTTCCAATAAAGAGGTGGGTGTAATTTTATTCTCTGTCAAAATCTTTTTCTTCTATATTAGTAATTTAGAGCATTTACTTTTTGGCCACCTGAGCTATTGAATACAATTACATTCCAAATTGACAACAATTTGTCTATTTAATATAGGGTAAAATGCAAATAAGACCCCTGTAGTCTTTTCAAAATGCATGAACACCCCCTGTACTTTGAAAATGACAAATCGCACCCCTGTGGTTCCAATTTTTTTCAATCAGACCTCTCCCCTTCAATGTCAATAATTTTTTTTAAGCCATAAATTCTTCGTTTGAACTTCGATTTGGATGATTCAAGATGTTTTGGAATCCTCATTTCAGGCTCTACATAAATATCACTTCGAAACTTTGAAATCATTAACAGATAAAAGATTTTATTAACATCGAAACACTAGTTATGATTGACATCGTTAATTCTTTTGATTATTGATTATTTCAATGTTTCGAAGCTACGATTATGTAAAGTCGGAAATGAAGATTCCAAAACATCTTTAATCGTCCAAATCGGAGTTCAAACGAAGAAGTTATGGCTAAAAGAAAATTATTGACATTGAAAGGGAGGAGTCTGATTGAAAAAAATTGAAACCACAGGGGTGCGATTTGCCATTTTCAAAGTACAAGGGGTGTTCATGCATTTTGAAAAAACCACAGGGGTCTTATTTGCATTTTACCCTTTAATATATATAGCTTTTGCATTGCAGAATCACAGTTATTAGTATAAGCCTTTAGATAATGGGCCCACTCTATAACCCAATTGGATCAGACGGACTATTGGCGTGGAGCATACTTATATAAAATTAATTTAAATCTTTATTAAGAAAGAAAAACGATTTTAGTCTCATCTATACAATCTAAAAAGTGGCTTGAAGGGAAAAAATTTTGATTTCCCTTTAAACCCCTTATTATTTCATGTAAGCTCTATAATGCCCATTTCATTGAATTACTTTTTAATTTTCAAATTATTAAAATAAATATTAATTGTAATCTATACTATATATAAAAGTGGCTTAGATAATATCATTTTATTTTATAATAAATAATTGTTTTACCTCTTTATTATTAAAGACATCACTTAATTTATTTTATATAATATAATTATTTAAATTTAATTTAGAAAATTACTAAAGATATCACTTAATTTATTTTATATAATTGTTAATTTTAAAAATCAACCACAATATTCATTTTTTAAAACTAAATTTAATAAAACATATGATCAATTTTTTTTTATATATATTAAGTGTTGGGGTGAGGTTTGAACCACTCTATTGTCTTGAGGGCGGGGCTAACTACATACCTTAACCAATCGCTACGCCTGGTTGACAATTATATGATCAACGTAGATAATATATTTAAACTATATGTTGTTAATTTTATATTTCCCAAATTTTTATTTTTAAAAGCAAAATATCATTTTTATTTTTTTTTAAAGTCATCAACGTATTTATTCTAAATATAATTGTTTATACTTAGAAATCAACCACGATCTCTTTAATTTGCTTCACCAACAAATTGTTTAGCCAATAAATGAATTATATTAATTGATTAAGCAAAGTAATGGTAAGGGGTTTCATTTTCAACATTATGAACATTGATGAAGATGCATCCGGAACGTTGGTAACCTTCAACTTATAAGAAAAAATTGGAATGCAAAAAAAATAAAGTGAAGGAGCTTCTAATTAAATACTCACAAACACTTTTGGACTGAGATCGGATAGATGAACTATCAATCTTTTTGCCGATTCAAGTTCTTCTGTTTCTTTCTATTATTTAAGCCCATTATTTTCTTCTTAGTTGTTCACAACCCATTTTCTACAATCTAATATAATTCATTCTCTCATAAGTTGAAATTCCATAGATTTCCTCTTTGAAGTTGAAGATTATTTTCCTTCTCCACAACTTCTTCATTAGGTTTATCTCTTGAAAAGAGATAATATTGCAAGTAGTCGGTAGAGATCAAAGTTGAAATCTAGAATCATTAAAAAAAGGTTGAAAGCCAAAAACAAGAGAAGGGAGGATTGGTTAAACTTAGCTTCTTTTCACACATTTTTTCAAACACACACTCAAATGTGGGTATTTTATTTCTCTTTAATCTCATTTAAATTTTACGAGACATTTTGACGTAAAATTATTGTATTTTGTATGGTACTGTTTTTAGAATAATTATTACCATAATTTTAGTAGAGGGTATTTTGTTTCTCTCCATATATTGTATTTGCATGGTGATATTTTTCTAAATTTATTGTAAAACAAAAATTGACTCAAATGACAGAATTTAAATATATATATATATATATATATATATATATTTCTATTTCTATTTCTATTTTTTCATTTGAAAGATAGTCTTGCTTCTGTAAATCGAGGAACATGTGCAGATAGAGGCAAAAAAAAAAGTCATAAAAAATAATTAAAGGTATTTTTCAAAAAAAAAATAACGATTATTCCTATTCAATCTATGATCTTAAGATCTGATATACTGAATTAGTGTGTTTTCCAAAGTGAAAATTAAATTTGGATCTTATAACACTCCAATTAATTGGTAGTAGAAACTTACCAAATAAATTATAAATTGTTTGGGGTTTTCCCCACTTTTAGCTAATATATATATATATATATATATATATATATATATATATATATATATGTAAATGGGGAGGAAGAAACACCTACTTAAACTTTTTAAAGTCTACATCTTATAGTATAGACTTATGGAAAAGATTGCTTTAGTATTTTCTAACTTTTATTTATTTTTGTTATTTATTTTAATCTTTACTAATTTTATTAAATATTTGTCAAAATATATTTAAGTGTTCAAATATTAAATGATTTAATAAAAGTGATGGTGATTTAATTTTAAAATAACTAAAAAAAACTTAAATTGCTTTAAAAAAATAGTTAAGATAAAAAAGAAACAACTATAGCAAAATATATTTATTGAATTAGTAAGGATATAATATTTTATAATCTTTAAATAAACGCTAAATTTTTTAAAGTATTTTACAATAAGATATTTTTAAAAAACACTAAATAAAACAGAAAAAAACTAATATAATTTTTTGAATCATAATTAAAATTAGAAATTAATAATCTATAAATTAATAAATTAATATATATATATATATATATATATATGAACATACGGTTTAATCTTTATTTGATGGTATAAATTTTAAAAATAAAGAAGTTACAAAAATTGCCTTAAATAAAAAAAAATATCAACTACATATAATTCATTAAATTAGTAAAGTATACGACAATTAAATTTTAAATAGAACATAATAATACGTTAATAATTGAAAATCAATAAAACAAAAATCATTTCGAAAAAGATTTATAAGCATAGAAAAAAAATGTTCAACTTTTAAATGTTTCTATATTAAAAAGAATATTATGTACAGAGAGATGAATCTCTCCTTTTTGTTTAATTAATTTCAATACTATTTAGACAGATTTTTCATTTTCATCATGTACAGAGAGATGAATGGGAAGAGGTTTTCCGACATAACAGAGGATTAAAGGTGGTACAATTTAAAAATCAAAGTTCATATTTTATTTCACGACATTATTCGTATCGTTCTTCCTCTAATGCTTCTCGTCAAGTCTTATGATTCTTCCATACAAAAACAAGTTATCTCACTAGTGTCTGAAAATGATGACGACGGTACACATCTTGATCTATCCATTCCCTTCCTCAATGCGTCATGCATTATTGGCCCTTGCATCGATGGCTTTTTTTCCTTAAATTTGAAAATCTCCGTTTTAAGGTGGTCATGTTTATTAACTATTCAATCTAGGATCATCGTGTTCCTCAAGTTTTTGTGTATATTTTAAGTTCAAATTCTTTAAATCAACTTAGTTTTGAAACCCCATTTCAGTCTTGTTATCTACAAAGTACAATTTATATTAATGGATTTTGTTATTGGGTAAATTTGACAAATGATAAAAAATTTGAGATCGTGTCTCTTCAGCTTACTTTACATATGTTAGATGATTGTATTGCCTTTATTAATTTTTTGATCAGATGTGATTAATTCTCATTTTCAACTGATATTTGGGTGATGTAGGAGTCATGGATGAAGAAATTCACAATTGGACCACTACGCTATATTAAGGGAAGATTTTGACTTGTTAAAGATGAGTTCTTTTTTTGAATAAAAGTGGACTATTATTATCTATCAATATCATTTCCCATAATGTTAAATTTCTTGACATTCAAAGGGAAAAATGCCTTCTTCTAAGTTATGGAATATGTGGAAAGCTTGATTCCATTAAAAATGCGATTGTAATATCATTTTCTTGTCAAAAAATAATAATTTGAAGTTTTTACTTTTACTATATCCATTAATGTTAGTATTGGATTTTTTTTAGGTAGTCATCATTTCTAATTGATCTCATATATATCAAAAACTCGGGTTGAAATAGATAAATTGAAAACTCAAGGACGGAAAATAGTCTTATTTCTCATTATTGAGAAAATAGTAAGTCTAAGGTATCTAGATTTATATAAAATTTAATTAGGATTAAAACTAGGAGTTTGAATTCTTCCCCGTGATGTGATCTTTATTTATGAGTCTTGTGCAATTTACTAAAATGATAACAACTAAAAGTCAAAAGAAATAAACATGAACATTAAAATTTTGATATTTTCTTTTCTCAAGACAGAATTCTTGCACTTGTTTTCTGCCAGAGAAATCATTTAGAAGTTTTTATCTCATTTGATTTAACTAAATATGGTGGATAAGTGTGCTCAGTCCACCGTATTGTAGCGGCCATATTGAATAATTTTCTGTTCATTTTTTTTTTTCTGAACACCCTTCCCTCATGATAAAGTTATGACCTTTAGCTAAGCTGGGCCTAGTAACAAGAATATAAAGATAAAAATATTTGTGATTGGTGAAGAAAAACAAAAAGAAATCATTCTTCCCTGACTCATCATGGTTTTTACACATATATATACATTTCGAAAAACATAAAGCCATACGATCTCTTCTCGTTGACGAAAGATGTAAGATTTCGAAATTCTGTCTCCCATCACCAAAATCACTCTGCAATTTTTTGTAACAAATTAAAAAAATGAATTTCATATCAATCTACATAGATTAAAAAAGCCCGAAATAAGAATAAAAATAATGTAAGAGTAGCAAACCTTACAGAAACCAAAATGATGAGAGGAGGAATCAAGATATTCATCAAAATGCCAACCAGGAAACTGCGTCTCTATCAAGTAATCCGAAATGCTACGAGTAGTCTCACCACCTTCATTGTTCGCAATCGGCGCATTTGATGTCGTTGTCGTTGTTGTCGAGCTCTCGGCAACAGACGAATGGGAGACGGTGGCTGTCTTCTCATTCTCGAACAAGGGCTGTCCAACATTAAGAGTAGGAGACAGTGTCAACCCTGTTAGAAGAAACCTGTCGTGTTTTTTAGTGTGTTCATTAACGGCATGAATGGAAAGATCACAATCTATGCATAATATTGCTCTATCTTGTTGACAAAACAAGAAACCTCGTCTCTTCTGCAACGCCAAGAAAGAAATCATGAGAAAGAATATAAATATATATAAAAAAAAACAAACAAATAGGTTCAAAGTATCGGCCAAGTCCGATACAATAGCCTAAAAATAAGTCACTCAGCCTGACTCGGATTGATACGATCATATGACTCAGACCGGTCATGACTCTTTGTAAATTTTACATCTATTATTTCTCTTGTTTGCTTATCGCTCTCTACCGATCCGAATCAAACAACCATATCCGTCTCGGCATTCTCCATGTCAAACCGATACATGACTTTGAACGAAACCTTCACCTGACAGATATCACAGACAGGGAATTGGTTTTGGAGAAGGGAGAAACGTTGGTGTTTGGAAGCGAGCTCGTTGGCATGGTGGACACGATGATCACAGGCTTCACAAAGCGCGGCTTCGTCGGCGGTGCAGAAAACTAAAGCCTTATCTTTTTCACACACATCGCATTGAATCTTCATCTTCTCTTCTTTCACTTTCTTTTTCTGCATCAAAAACTTTATTCAATGAAAACACAAAGACAGAGTTTCCACTTCTTTAATGAAAAAAAGGGTCTCAAGTCTCCTCTTCTTGTCATGGGACATCATATATATATAGCCTCAATTGGAACTCAACAAATTTCAAATAAACTTATTTATAGCATCAATTTTTTAATCAAAATTAATACTATCTAGTAATGGTAGAGGGAGAAAAATATCATTTATGAAAGAAAAAAAATTAACCTATAAGATTCAAACTGATCTCTATATTCATAAAGAGTTGGTAATAATAATATCCATTAATTTTACAAACAAACAAAATATTACGACAATTATTATTATTAATTTGAAGGCATTTATTATACCAATCAAGATTTAGTCCATTGGTTAAAGTTTGTAGTTCCACTTATTTAATCCCAACCTCAACACTTTGTATGAAAAGAAAAGGCACTTATTATAAATATCATTTGTTGGGGGCAAAGATACGATATCCAACCTTAAATGGTGGCCCATCTGAAGAAGTTATATGGGTCTTATAAGCTGGCCATACCCGACTTAAAAAAAATTGAATTTGAAACAGATTCCTGCCTTGGCTAATGGGACCACCTCGGCCATGGCCATGCTGATTTGGCTACTTAAAAGCTTCCTCTTCCAATCCCAACTCCATTCTTTCCTACCAAAGCCCTATTGACAAACATTTATTCCGTTTTTAATATTTCTATACAATAATTCATGAAGAATTTGTCAGATTAATTAATAGCACATTTTGCAGCAATTCATTGAAAACAAACCAAGAATTACTCAAGATTACTTTATTTTGAAGAATAATCTCATTCCTAAATTACATGTTGATCATGAAATTAAAGCCTAAAGAGAAAAGAAGGGTTCTGTTCTGTAAGCTTAAAATTAAAGTTTGGGGGGGGGGGGGGAATTAATAAAAGAAAAGCAGTGGCATGGCATGGAAAGTGGAAACCCATAATAAAGTCGTTTCTTTTCTAGGCTGCTCTGCTCCCCCTATAGCTATTGCAATTTGCCTTCTTCTTCAAGTTCCAGATCTATCCATCCACCATTATTACATTTCTTACACTTTCCAGTTCCCTCTGCCATTTTATTTGTATCATCTTTTCATTCATTTTTGGGCAGAGAGAGAGAGAGAGAGAGAGAGAGAGAGAGAGAGAGAGAATGATATGGAAATTGAATTTTATCAACAAGGATTGATTGTTCATGTCAGCTTTAAAACTCCATCCCCATCTGTACTGTATTTAATTTAAAAAACTTTATTAGAAAAACTTACAAAGATTAGATTACTGAGATATTTCACTTTGTTTTTAACTGATTTATTATTAATGGACAAAAAAAAAGCAGAGTTGCCAAAATAGACTGGCTTGCAAAATAAAATAGCTCAGGAACCAATAAGATTGATTCATTATCCCTTGAAAATAACAAAGTATTTAATGAGTCAGTTCACAAGAATAAAAACTTCACCTTTACCAATTGGGAGTTGGCCGTCCGTACGTGCTTGCTTTCACCTATCTTATATATTAAAACCATTTTTCAGTGTCTCGATGAAATGTACAATGCCCCTCAACTTGTGGCTGCTCTGCCATGCCAGCTAGTAATTTCTTTTCCCTATCTATCTTCACATATTTACTGCATCAGTCACACTTCTCTTCTGATTTGAAAAATGTAATCTTTGCTTTGTCCGTACCTGACATCCACCTTCTCTCTTTTTTTTTCGTTTGCATTGATGATCTCTTCCTGAAATTTTCATCTTTTACTTGTGGATTCATATTGGCTATCAAAATTTGCTATTTTCAAACACAGTTGAACTCCCAAGTTTCCATGTGGTCGTAATCTAATTAAACTATTGTATAAATTGATCTTTCAAGCCATGGGCCGTTTAATTACATGGTTTGTAATCGTATTTACACAGCATCCAAGATTATAAACCGGATGCACTTCCTCAGATTCATCTACTTGGCAAAGGTTTAGGTTCTGTTTCTTCTGATTACAAACCGGATGCGGGTCTTGTTCAATGATGTAACACTTAATAACGGGGAAGCAGAATGAAACCTCCTTAGCAGCTTTCTACTTCCACTTGAGTAAGTTGCTGAGCTTGCGAGACAAATATGCAATTTGTGTGATAGACAGAATCGGACATGGCAGGGATCCCAGATTCGACCTTCAAGTTGACCTGAAGCTGTATCTAAAAAGATGGCAACTTTCGTTGATGGGCACCAAAGTGCAGTGGTGGGGAACGTCGCGAGACCTGTGGGACCAGTCGTTTCCCACTTGGATGTGTGCTAGGGAACAACCACGACACATGTTTAGGTCAGGGATCTTGATTGGGTGCAATAAAAGAGTGGAAATTTACCTAAAAAACTTCATGATTTTGACCAGATAGCTCCTCCCTAATGTTAGTGCACTTTATTATCTCCTTGGCCATAATTTTTAGCAATCCAATGAAACCTCAATAAGAAGGAAGATATTGAAGCAATGAAATATGAGGAATAACTAGATCACAGAAACAAATAAAATTTACATTTCAGATTGCATTTTGTACAACATTTTAACACAACATACCTAAAGAAACCAGAAAGTGCAGAAAAATGAGCACCTTCCGGTCGTTTCACTGTTCATGCCATCATCTAGGTTGTCATCAATTGTCATGATTCATGCTCCAGTTTCTGAGAATTTTTTAAAATATTATCCACATACTGCTTTGTACGAGTTGGATTTGAATCGAATGTGAAAGACATTCCCCTTATCTGCATATTATCGAAACGAAAAAGAATACATCACATCACCCAATTCTCATTCAACATATTCACATATATATCATCTTGAAGCCTTCCCCCAGTCTCTCATAATGCCACAAGCAATACTACTAAACTTTTCAGATAAAACCATGTTCACAACCTCCAGCCCACAAAAAAGATACCTTTAAACAAAAAAAAACCAAGAAAACATGTATTTTGTAAACAAAATTTTAATCTGAACGCTTTTAGATTTTATAAGTAGATCAATACTAGGGGATAGTGAAATTATCCTATTCATAAAGCTAAGGACCATAGCCATATAAATGCAAAAAAAAAAAAAATTACAGACACGACCCCACAAAAAATAAAGATTACTACTCAACACCATCAGTAAATCCAAAATACAATACTACCGTAGCTATTAGTAAATCTTAATGAGAACAGTTTCAATTGAAAAAGAAAATATCCAATAGATGTGGTTCATTTTCTGGGGAAATGAACTAGGCAACCATTAAGCATTAATCTTTTCAAATAACTAGAGAAACATACCTCAATTAAGCAACCTGAATTAAGTCGCAGACAGTGACCAGGGGCCACTTCCTTATTATTTATGGAGATGGAACACTTGCCAAGATTTTTCAGGGAGAAATATCCCTCTTGATCTATTCTTATAATTGCCTGGAAAGAATATAAAATTCACCTATTTCAACAAGGACAGTCTTTGAACACGAACAAAAAATAAACAAGCATAAGTTCAGGTACCACCAAAAAGATAGAAGGAAACAGCTAAAATTCACACATAAGGTGTGAATCTTAACACCTCAAAATTCGTAAAAAGAAATATTGGGGCACCTTGCTCAAGTTCTGCACCTAGACGCCAACTGTGATTTCTATTGATATGACGTTCAAATATTCAATTGAATTCACACATATATTAATATAATATAAGTAAGATTATGATTACTTCTATTCTTTTTTTTCTTCTTTCTTTAATTTTATTTTTATTTTCATTTCTCTATCAAGTTACAAAATAGATAAAATTATTCACCAACTTGATAGAACTCTAAAAAAATAACAAAAATTATAAATAAAGTATAAAACACACTTATCAATTTTCAATAACTTTCAATAATTAGTCGTGGTGGGCGTAAACTGACCCGGACACTCACGGTGTCAAAAAATATATATATATAAATATAAATATAAATTAACTAAATCTACCTGCCGTCGAGATATTTTGCTACCAATACCCTCTCTTCCCAAGTCAATGTCAACAATGATCTCTTCAGTTGCTCTACCTAATAGAACCTGCAGAATGATACTTCATCAATAAGCTTTCTAAGATCAGATCATTAATCCATTTGGAACATACTCCCAGTCCACTTCTTTTAATAAATAAATATTTTGCATTAGTTAGCTGAGAAGTGAGAAGGTTCTGGTTGACGTCAGCTTGTAATGATTATGAGCCTTGATGATGATATAGAGGCAGTTGGTAATATGCAAAAGGAATGATTGTGCAGTGGCATGAACAATAGGGAATTGAGAACAAACTGGCAATGGAATCCAACCTACCTAAAATCCCAATGCTCACCAAACAAGAGCTATGCAGAGATTGGTCCACCAACAGTTATATAATGTAGGTTAGCCAAGGATATAGATGGACAAAGTACCTCTGCTTTCTTAATGTAATGCTTTGAGTATCGCCCAGACAAAACTGCTAATGCTCCATGAGACGCAATAGCTCTTTGAATATGAGCATGGACAGCTTGCTCTAGTCGCATGATTGCCTTCTTGGTGTCTATATGTTGATACCTTGAAACTACAAAAGGAAACAACACATCAAATATCCCATATATATTTCAGCCAAAACAAAGTTGAAATATTATGTATCCATTAAATATGAAAAAATAGGACAAACAATTCAACGTTATGCCAGGAGAAAGGAAAGAATAGCTAAAGCTTGATCTCAACCACATGTAAGATTTGAAACAAGTGGTGCAAGCATTTGTGCACCTTGACTGACAAGAGATTGTCAGCAAATCAGTTTTTGTTAATGTAAACTGAAAGACTAATGATATAATGAATTAGGTTTGATTGTATAGAGGCTACATCAACTTATATAGAAAAGTAAACCTAGCTAGACTAGGAAACTAACTTAAACAAGGAAACTAAAAGATAAGGAAAATATCCCTAATCTAAATAAGGAATATCATAAATATATATTCTAACAGTTAAAATGCATTAGTAGTAATTACAAATAAACAACAGCTAGCCAAAAAAATTAGAATATTTAGATCTATAACAATCCATTATTATTAGTGCTATTAGCTCATTTCAAATGATCTTAAACGGAAATCCTGAAATAGCAACCAATATATTGCCAACATTTATAGAAGTAGATTCAAACATATATAAGCCATGCTACCTTACTGAACATTTACAATATCAATGCAGAAATATCTTTATGATGGAATAGCATTAACTCTCCCAACACCTCCTACCCGATTAATTTAAAAAATAAATAAAAATATGGTAAACAAAATTTGATTACTATTCACCTTAACATGGTAAGAACTAAAGAAAATGTAATTAGTAAGCAACATACTTAAAATTTGTTTTAACAAAAAAATTACAGTGATAGACAATTAGTTAGTTAATAAATAACTATTGGTCATCTATAAATTACCTTCTTCACTAGAATAAAGATCCTGATCTTCTGGATCCAAATCCATATCAAGTATCTGAAAGGAAGTTAAACAAACTGTAAGAAACTAGTCAAGCAAGAGATACAACACCCCACCACATGCAGAGGGAGGGTCAAAATCTGAAAACAATTTACCATTGCCTCTATATCTGAAAAATGAGGAACATCGTCTTCACTCTCAATAGTTAAATCTTCTTGATCAGACGTTGAAGATATTGCTTCTTGTTCTGTACCATAAACACCTCGACATCCTGCTTCCGAATGTATTAATCGATGATCTTTCACAGTAGTCAACATATCTGGTTCCTGTTTAATACTACTAGCAGTACTTGGGGGATATCTTCTAAGGCTGTCAACACCTGGCTTCTGTACATAAGAATTCAGTAAGTTCTGACCACGAGGATTTACCCTTGAAATTTCTTTGCTCTCTTCCTTATGCACCACAGGTAGGATAGCATCACCACCGGCATTACTTGCAGAAGGCACAGGTATGGAGTTGCTATGGGGTAATTTTAAATTCACAGCAGCACTACCATTCATGTGTTTTTCACCCCTTTCAGGTAAACTACGCAATCCTACATGAAGTTGTCCATGATTTTTCCTCTCCCTTTGCACCAGGTTTTGAACAATTTCACCAGATTTTTCATTACAAGAAAGATCCTTGATGGATGAAAAGGTTGGTTCCATGCAGTCTTCATAATGATATCCCATAGGGCTTGTTGACAGTGGAGGTAGAAATACATCATCGTTACTTGGAATATCTGGGTCTTCCGTATTCAATGTGCAGAAAAGAGGTTCATCACCTTTTCCAGGATATTGACTGATCAAAACTGAGGCAGATGTCGATGGATTAACTTCTGAACTACTATCCAGATGTCCATGAGACCCTTTTTCATACAACTCCCCACCACATGCAGTGGGAGGGTCTGCAATTGTATCAGATGGTAATGATGCTTCTGCATTACTGGCACTGGCTGTCTGATCATGATTGACTTCATTTGGTGAATTCAACAAAAGCAAGCTCAAACCATCATAGTAGTATGACTTATCGATCACATCTTTTCCATCAACGTCCATGAGAAGTAGCTCATCCTCATTAGTCAAGTTTAAAAGAGAATTGGATAATTCAGTTAGATCAACTTCAGCACCGGGAGTTGAACTTTTCAAATGATCATGCTGCAGTTCAATCTTCAACTTTGAGTCAGAGTGAGAATCATAGCCAGTTAAACTTGCATTTTGAATGTTGTTGTTTCCATCATCATCTGGAAGTTCAAAAGCATCTCCTGTGGGTATATCCTTATCTGTAAAGCCAACATCAATCAGCAAAGCTGGTGCTGATGCATTTCTCCATATTGACATTCCAGGAAGAGGAGATGAATACTCCACATTGTGAAACGATGTACCAGAATCAGAAACAGGAGAATTATAGACCTCGTTATCTTCTAGATCAGAACCCATTAATCCCTGATCACTGTTCAGTCGACCAAAAGTAGATGGTCTCACCCCTAACCCATTTTGGAAGACACTGTGTACTTGAAATCCATCGGATGAGGCCAATTCTGGAATCTGAGATCCATTCCCAGAGAGAGACAGATTCTCTCTCATGATGTGAGGAATTCCGTCGTGTATGCCATTTTCAACTGGGTGTTGACATTCAGTATGATATGTGTGCACGGTATCATCATTATTCATCATATTTTGGTTATAATCACTAGGTGAAACCCCCAACTCTGAGCTTTGTAGTCCAAAATCATTAGCTATTGGAGGAATGCAATTTTCAGACATTGGCTCTTCAACTGCATAGTTACTATCACTGGGTCCAACAAGAAAACTCAGATCCATGGGGTTAAATGGTTCATGGCAAATTTTTTTCCGCAGAGCATAATAGCAACTGCGAACGCTTTCAGATTTTCTCTTGCCAGTGGTACATTTAGTTTCTTTTGAACTTCCAAATTTGTTGAACTTCGATGGAAGAAATGAAGCAGAACGCTCAAATTCAATCATGCATGCGGATGCTTCTTCAGATACAATCGGATCATAAAGTAAAGAATACCATCGATCTTGCAATTCTCTTACTGTATATCTTCGAGAAAACTGCACAGCACCTTTGGCAAGGGACTCCAAGGAAGCACCCGCCTAGAGATTTAGAAATTAGAAATATTGCAAAAAAACACAAGTTCATGTCCACACACAGGAAGGTGGAGAACTGTATTCTAAAAGAATCAGCACCTATTAAAAGAAATTGAATAACATTATGCATACTCCAGGGTTCATGGAGGAGGGACCTATAGGAATTCATCTATCAAATGTTTTGCTTTTAATCAGGATTTCATCCTCCCACTGTCTACGGTATCTAATTCTTAAAAACGAAAAATCATATCTGAATAATATTGTGATTCCAGCACGAAAACCCATCAAGCACCTCACAGTAAAGGAGTTGCCTTTTAGTTTCACACAAGATATCATATAACACCCATCATAAAATCCCACCCAAAAGTGTTAAGAAAAAAAAAACCAAAATCACAATGAAGAAAGGGAGGGAAAAGTCCAGAAGTTATGAATGAGTAGAAAAACAAAGGGTTTCAGCCAGGAAACAGGGGTTTTCCCAGATTATGATACCGCAATTGAGAGAATCAAAGGAAATAAGTAAAGTGAAAAAAAAATATTGAAATTGAAAGGGGAGGGATATAAATCTTACCTCGACAGCGTTCTTGAGCAAAATATCGTCTTCAGGAATCCAAGAAGCGAGAGGGGCAAGAGCTCCCATCTCCGTAACACAACAAAATCCCTCACTTTTTCTGTCTAAATTAACAGTAGAAGAGAAAGGTTGAAGAAGAAGAAGAAGAAGGGATTGAGAGCGAATAGAAGGGATTGAGAAGAAAGGGGTTTAAGAGAAACCCTAGAAAATGAAAATTGGGGAACAAGGAAAGGAAAAGGGGAAAAAGAGTTTTTTTCGAAACGCCGTGACGGGAATCGGTGACCAACAGGACGGAATGAGAGAGAGAGAGAGAGCAGAGAGTGAAATCACGATCCAGTGTGAGTGACACGTGCGACGTCGTTCTCTGATTCAGAGCGGTTTTCTTTTCCTAATTTCATTTGCCGTGGCGTCCGATCTCGTACACTGCAGTACAACACATCCCCCCGTCCCGTCTCCAGCGGATTTTCTGCGTTGACCATTGACTCTTTCCCTTTCTAAATTATATTATTCGAATCAATTTTAAGTTTTTAACATATTTATATTTCATTAAAACTGTTTGTTTCGGTTTTCTTTATATTATTTTAATTTTGTAAATTATTTATTCCTTTCTTATTTATAAGATAATATTGTTTGTTAAATATCTTTTCTATTCTTATCTTTTTATATATATATATATATATATATATATATATATATATATATATATATATATATATATATATATATATATATATATATTTTAGGAAATTCTTATCTTTATATTTACTTTCCATATATATTGAGAAACTGTTTTCTTTCAATAGAGAGAAAGTAAGATGGTATTCCGTATTAGTATTATGATATCTATACTACTCTAAAAGTGCTTAATCCGGAGAATTTTTCCACATCCATATTTATCCCTACTTTCAAATCTTATTTCAAGTTTGCCATTTATAATTATTCCTACATTTAATTGTTATTTCAACTTTGCCATTTATAATTATTATTTAATTTTATTTCACTTTCATATTTAGAATTCCTTATTATTATTTATATATAAATAATTTAAATTTCATATTACATTTATAACATATTATATTTGAATATTTTTAATTATAGATTAAAATTATAAAAAAAAAAAGATTTTGCAAATCCATAAGGTAGAATTTATGAATTAAAAAAACTACGTATTTAAAAAATTTCAAAATAGATAATTATTATAAAAAGATAATATACAACATATATACAAGTATTTATATATATATATATATATATATATATATATATATATATATATATATATATATAAAGATATGAATAATTTACAACTATTTATATATAAAAAACGAATAGTTTACATATTTAAATTTTGAAAATATTAATTTCAATGTAAACTTTCAAATAGATTTTAAAAAGTTATTGTTATAGGAATTCCTTATTTTTATTTATATTGCAAATACGTTGAAAAATATTAATTTGAACGTAAAGTTTCAAAATAGATTTTAAAAAGATACTGTGATATGAATTTCTTATTTTTATTTATATTGTAATTAATTAAGATATTAAATTTTATTTAAATGTATTAATTTGAATTATTTTAAAATTTTACTTTATATCTAAATAATTTAAATTTCATATTATCATTTATAACATATTAGATTTGAATATTTTTAATCATAGATTAAAATTAAATATAATATATTTTGCAATACGTATTTTGGTTTTTATTTAAAATTATTTATATTTTATATTTGATTTTAATTTTAATTTTTAAATTCACAAAAAAACACTTCACGTTCAAATTATTATCATTATAACATATTAGATTTGATTTTAAATTTTTATCATTTATAACATAGTTGGTTTTAAGATTTTAAACATTTTTTCATGATTTGAGTAAATTTGAAATTATTATTTAAAATTATTTCAATTTCAATTTCAATTTTATACGGTTTACCATGTTATTTCAATTTCTTTTTATCAAGACTTATTTATTGTTAGTTTAAAAGTCACAGAAATTTATCTATGAAGAATAAAAAAAATATTATAATCAACAAATTATGATTTGATTTATTTTAGATGATAAAATTCAAATAAAATAATGTAAAATTGGTATTAAAAAAAACTAATCTTTGTAATTCTGTTGAAATTGAATCTTATATTGATTTTGTTTTTAACTCTATAAATCATCCAAATATTTATTTTATTTTAACATCCTTTCATCGTTCTTTGTTTATCGAACATAGATTTTCTTTTGACATTCTATGTTTATGTTTGCCAATGTTTTAATATATATGCGTTATCTACTTCATTTTATGCTTTATGATTTTTCCATGTTGCTTTTTGTTCAATTAATTTCTATTGGTTTCCTGGCATGTTTGGTTCTTTTTCAATTCATTAAATAATTTGATTTATTTATATGACTCTAACTCATTATTTATCTGCATTTTTTTTTTGTATTTTGCAGAATGAGGAGAAATTGTGGAGTTAATTCAGAGGATAATTCAAAGGAGAGTGAGTACTTAATTTTTTTTCCTTTTTCCATTATTATATTTCCACAGTTTAAAAAATTAAAGTTATTGGCTTCAAATTTTTTAAAATTATTGTATAATGGCAACTAATATGACTCCCTTACCTCACAATAGAAATAGCTTGGAGTTTGATATTTCCTTTTTTCATATTAAATATGAATTGATAACGAATTAGTCAGAACATATTTGAATGATTATTTTTCAAAAATTTTTTTTTTTTTCAATTTAATTCAATATTTCTTTTTTTTATTTAAAAAATTATTAATGCACGAATTATTTATAAAAAAAAACATGTGTTTTAAAATCTAAATAATTTATAATATACATTTTTGAATGAGTATTTTTTAAAAACTGTTTATAACCATTTTTTTTCAATTTATTTTAAATTTTCATTTTTTCTTTTTGATTTAAAAAAAAAATTTAGGAATTATTTATAAAAAAAACAAATTAGTTTTTAAAAATCTAAATAATTTATATTGAGTTGAAGTCGTAAAATCTACCTTATATTATTCCGATCATCTTATATTTTATTATGTTTTTCAGTGGTAACCATTTTGAATGCTTCTATTTTTTAAATTTAAAAATGCAAGTTAAAGGACGTTAGCTATTCATATTTTCATTGTCAAATTGTAACAACCCGTTACCAAGTAAGAGTATTTTGGTAATTTCTTAAACCTCCAAATTAAAACCACAAGTTTAATTTAATATTTTTAGATGTCATGGATCGTCTCGTCATTACGATCCAACGCAACTGACGAATCGTCGTTCTGAGCCCCGATAAATGAGTTATGACCGTTTTTGCATAGTGGCATTTTCGTAATTAATTGAAATCGGGATTAAACCCTAAATTCTTCCTCTTCTTCCCTAATCCGAAAACCAGCCCCCATTTATCCCTTTTCTCTCATTTTCGCCTAAAGGACATCTCCCAGATTGATTCCTCCATAACTTCCTCATCCGGACTCCGATTTACGCAAGTAAGTAGTCCATTCTGACCGTTTTTGCGTTATCTTTCCATTCGTATTAATTTTATAGCAAGATCAGTTCTGTATAAAAATTTATGGTCTAAAAACCCTTCAGGTTTGATATTATTTTTCGACTCTGATCGATTTTTCTTTTCTAATTCATCGTTGTAGGTTGTTTTTTATCGATGTTCTTGAAATTAGATAAGTTTCAAAAGGTGGGGATTATTTCTCTCATATTTTAAAAGAGAAGTAAAGTTTTTGAAAGCACAATTCAAGGTGAGTAGAAATTTGTTAAACTTTAAATTTTGTATGTTTGTATTTTTCTTTTTCTTTAATAGTTAAACCTCTATTATTTAAGCATGCTTGTTGGGTGATTTTATGCATGTTAAGAGGGTTTTGGGGCTGTTTTAAAATGGTATTAAAGTTGGGATTTATGAAAGTGAAAATTTGAAATTAAAGTATGCTTTAAGAGACTATCGGGTATCGGTTTTTGCATAAATTGTTTCCTTGTGATCTTTGGCCTTGAAACTAAATATTTATGCATATTTTGGATGTTTTAAGATGTTTCTAAGTTGCTGTCCATGAATACCTTATTTGGAGATTAGTGCCCTTAAGTCGTAAGTTTAGCCTAGGTGGTTAATTACTTTCTTATTTATTGTGCTCTGGAACTTTGGATCATTTTCTTTATGTTTAGGTGCTGTTTTGGGAGGCATATTATAGGCGTTATGCCGCTGAAATTTAGTTAGATTTTTAGAAGTTTTAAATTGTCCGAAAAAGGAGCGAAACTACACTAGTTTAGGCTAGTTTCGCTTCTAGACTTGTAAACCGTTGTGAGTTGTTGGAAGTGACCCATAAGTGATTTATTGGGTGATTTTGGGATGTTTTAGAGTGGTTTAAAGGGGATTTTTCTAGAATTTAATTTAATGAATTTTCGGCCTAGAAAAAGGGTTTTTCAAGAAGTTTGAGTTTAGACTCGTTTGAACATCATAGTAGTGATGTGTAGGATCATATTACTTAAATACCTCGAGTAATATGGTAGTAGGTTCGCTTTAAGAAAAGGTCTTGCTTAAAGAAGAATATTTGTCGTTAAGGGAGATTATACGGTTGTGCACAACTCTATAGCACTTAACGAGGCAGGTTCATCCATATGTACAATGGAAAAGAATATTTAACTCTTAAGGATTTAAAATGTGAAAACAGTTTTTAAATGCTTTGTTGAGCATAGTCTCTCTTTGTTTGCGGACAAAGAGGAGATTAGAGGTATTAGGAAAATTAAACATCGAAAAGTTTTAAAATGAGAAAGATAGCTTAAAACTGTTTCAAAAGTTTTTATTCTTTTAATTTGAGGATTAAGAGATAATGTGGAGGAATGTATTAACTAAGAGAGCTTTGGGTGAAAGAGTATTTTCGGAAGTCGGTGAGGCTGATCAAGGACTTAAAGTCTTAGAAAAATCTCTCATGGCATGATTTTTATTTTAACATTTTTCTACTCATTAGGCGTAGCCTCATGATACTACATTTTTTTTTCAGGTAAAGGAAAGAAGAAGCTTGGTGGCTGATGCGGTTCGAGGTGGTGATCGGTTGGCATGGATTTGCAAGCCGGCGAGATTTACCTTTCTTTTGTTTATTTTGGGTTTTGATGTGGATTCATGTTTTGTTTTATTTTAATAAGTATGTCGAGCATACTTTTGTTTGATAATTTTTCTAAATATTTGTTTTGAAGTTGTTTTGTTTTGACATTTTAAGTTTTGAAGTAAAATCGATTGGTTATAATGATGTTGAACTTGGTTTTAAATAAAAGAACTAGATGTTATTTGTTTTAAATGCTTCCGCTGTTGTTAATTCAGAGGATAATTCAAAGGAGAGTGAGTACTTTAGTTTTTTTTCCTTTTTCCATTATTATATTTCCGCAGTTTAAAAAATTAAAGTTATTGGCTTCAAATTTTTTAAAATTATTGTATAATGGCAACTAATATGACTCCCTTACCTCACAATAGAAATATCTTAGAGTTTGATATTTCCTTTTTTCATATTAAATATGAATTGATAACAAATTAGTCAGAAGAACATATTTGAATGATTATTTTTCAAAATTTGTTTTTTTTTCAATTTAATTCAAAATTTCTTTTTTTTTTATTTAAAAAATTATTAATGCACGAATTATTTATAAAAAAAAAAAACACGTGTTTTAAAATCTAAATAATTTATAATATACATTTTTGAATGAGTATTTTTTAAAAACTGTTTATAACCATTTTTTTTCAATTTATTTTAAATTTTCATTTTTTCTTTTTGATTTAAAAAAAAATTAGGAATTATTTATAAAAAAACAAATTAGTTTTTAAAAATCTAAATAATTTATATTGAGTTGAAGTCGTAAAATCTACCTTATATTATTCCGATCATCTTATATTTTATTATGTTTTTCAGTGGTAACCATTTTGAATGCTTCTATTTTTTAAATTTAAAAATGCAAGTTAAAAGACGTTAGCTATTCATATTTTCATTGTCAAATAATACAAATACTAAAAATTATAATTACACAACAAAATATAATCAACACGTGCGTCGCACGTATTTAAATGACTAGTTATATTAGAAAGATTGAAAATTTTCATATTGGTGTTGGACGTTGAAGTGAATAAAAAGGAAGAGATAATTGCAATTCTATTTATGTTGTCTAACATGATTATGGGGAGCCATTTTTAGCATTCTAAATAGTTTTTTTTTAATGATAAATTTATATTAGAGATATTTTATCTCCTCCTTTTTATAATTAAACTGATAAATAGCATTTATTTAAATTCTTTTTTAATAGAGTAAAACTCAGGAAAAAATTTGTAGTAAACAATATGTGTTCTTTTTTTAAAGTATGTAGTTCGATTCCTTACCATACCAGTGATACCACAATGTATAAACGAAAATAAAAACATTAAAATATTGTCAAATAATTAGGTATGGATGTTTATTTATTGTCTCAACCTTTTGGTATTACTAGTCAAAGCTTACACGTGTTGTTAAACTTAATAAAAAAAAGTAGACATTTTAAGTGATATTTGTAATATTTATAATATTTTAAATAATTTATTTAATTTATAATATTTTAAATAATTTATGTTTTATGACTAATAGAATATTATCATTTTTGAATCATGGGTAGTTTATAGCAAACCATCGAAAAAATATACGTGTGTAATGAGTGACTAACCATTCAAAGGCGGCATAATATATATCAATGACTTAATGATTAAAAAATATAAATTATACCCACTATTAAAAATTGGGGCACTTACTAAAATAACATGTTTTTACATATTAATTACTCAAATGTTAGAACTTTTAAAAAATTACTCAAATACATAATTATAGTTCAATATAATATTGAACTAAAAAAGAAAAAAAAAATCATTGGAAATAAGAATGAAAATAACAAAATAATTCATTAGACTATAATTCAATATTATATTAAACTAAAAAAAAACAAAAATTCATTGAAAATAGCAATGAAAAAAAAAATAGTTCAATATAAAATTGAACTATATTATGCTATTTGAATAATTTTTAAAAAGTGACGACATTTCAAAAATTAGTACGTAGAAATATATTATTATTAGATCATACAAAGTTACCCTCTCCTGTCAATCTTCACAACTCAACATTCCATTCAATATTTGACATAATGAAAATGAGTAGAAGGTTAATAAACAGTAACTCTCTCATCGCAGCTCACCCCTAAACTTTCTCACATCTAACATCCTTAACTTTTGAGATAACACTTACTTCGTTTCATATAGGAAGAAAAAAAATCCTTCCATCTCTGATTCACAAAAGAGAGAAATAATTTTTGGATCTCTTCTTTATTACATGAATCGGAGAAGTAAAAAACTTGGGTAGGCTTCAAAATATAATTACGAAAAGTTTCTAAGCAAAAGACTTGGAGTGGAGATGGTTAAACTCAATTTTTGCATTTGCTTATCAAATGTTCTCTTGCGACTAGATTCTTCCCATTAAAATGAAATAATTCGCTTCTTCTCCTCTTCATTTTTTCCAATTGCTCAAAAAACCAAGCCAATTTTGATGACCTCTCCCATCGTTGTGCTACCCGTTGAAAGCGACTTTCACCATGTCCTTTTTTTTCAGTTTTTTATTTGCTTCGATTCTTCAATTGGTTCATAAAGTGAAAATGAAAAATTATTACTCAACAATTGCTACCATTTATTCTTATCTCATTGGCAAATGGGATTCACTGTATGTACGTTTTTATGTGATACCTCAAATACATGAACACTCATTTAACTCAACAAAAACTCATTGATTTAATACATTAATTTAATGTATATAAAGCAATTTAATTTAAAAATAAAAACTCATCAATTTAATAAATAAATTTAATGTACGGATATATAGCAATTAATTTTAAAAAAATACGTAGGTATGAAACTTAATAAAATAAATATAAAGATATAGATAAAAAAAATAGTAAATTAAATTAAAAGGGCAAAAAGGGAAACCAAAAGTTTCTCCCCTTAAGCCCCTTTTAGAGGTACTAGTTGATCAATACGTGCGTTGCACGTGTCTTATAGTTTTTCATATCGTATATTTGAATGAAGGTGGTTTAATTTGTAAATTTTTATATTAAATATGATTTTATGATTTATTTATTTTTTAGTTACAACATAACAGCAAGGAAAACAAACAGAAAACTAAAAAATAAGATCACGAATGTTGTTTGAAAAAAACTCCCACCAACAGCCTGAAAAACCACTCGATTCATCATATATATTTTTTAACTTATTTTAGTAATTATATTAATTTAAATAATTAGTAAAAAAAATTGATTAATTCGATACATTATTTAATAATAGATTGATTGATTATTCGATATCGATGAAGATAATGAATAAAGAGAGAAAAGAGATTGATTTCAAAATAGACCACCCAATCCCGACACAGTCTTTAGGCACCAACAACTTCAATGCCTTCTTACTTCTTAGGTGCCTCCTCCAATATGTCGTTCATCAAGATGTCTAGTGAAGTGTACACGTTCTATGCCCTTATCCAACACAATGGCTAGGGTCATCTCATAATGTTAAAATTATAATTACGTCAATTAAAATTAAAAACCAAGACATCTCAAGAGGCTTAAAATATTGGTTAATCGGATTTATTCCAATTAAATAAAAGACCTCAAAACATTCCAAGAGTCTTAATTTTAAGTGTTCAAACCCGACTCCATGAAGAAATAATTATAATTTAAATATTAATGATAAAAATAATGGCTCTCATTTAGAGAGAATAATTTTTAAAGTTAAAATAAAAAACCATAAATCTCACATCCCCATTTTCCACCCATGGCAGAGAATAGGACTAATAATCTATTAAAAAAAAAGTAAGAATAATAATGGTGATATTAAAAGTATCCAAATCTCACATTCCAACTTTCTTTCCCACAGTACACAACAACTAAATGTACTTATTTTTTTATAAAAAGAAAAAAGAAAACCCTAAAATTTTATTATACTCTAGACGTATGCAGCCGATTAAGGTCCCAATCAGCCATCTCATTGAGCAGTCTCCTCTTGATCTTGTCTTTATCTCACACTACACCAACACTCGACCCCCACCTTTCCCAGCTCCATCACGGCTTTCGTGATCTTATTTTTGATAGTCTTGTGACAACCTCTCTCCTTCTCATCTATTGCGTTGAAATCGGCAACCAATTCCCTCTCAAACGCTCTTCTTCTTATTCTAAACCTCCTCTCAATTTTCTAACTTTATACCAATTTTTCTAGGGTTACTACAAGAAAAACTGGAAATAGCGACCTAAATTTAGCGACAAAAAGGGTGTGACGCTATTTAGCGACGAACTTTATCGCTAATTGCACGTTTGACTTTTAGCGACGAATTTGGTCCCTATAATAGCGACGAAATGTGTCTCTGTTTTTACATGATTTTGTTTTCATTTTAGAGACATATTTCGTCGCTATTTAGCTCATTTTGTCCTTATATTAGCGACGAAATGTGTCTCTGTTTTTACATGATTTTTTTGTAATTTTAGAGACATATTTCGTCGCTATTTAGCTCATTTTGTCCTTATATTAGCGACGAAATGTGTCTCTGTTTTTACATGATTTTTTTTAATTTTAGAGACATATTTCGTCGCTATTTAGCTCATTTTGTCCTTATATTAGCGACGAAATGTGTCTCTGTTTTTACATGCTTTTTTTAATTTTAGAGACACATTGCGTCACTATTTAGCTCATTTTGTCCTTATATTAGCGACGAAATGTGTCTCTGTTTTTACATGTTTTCATATTGATTTTAGAGACACATTTCGTCGCTAATTCTTTCTTCGAATTTGTACCTATATTAGCGACAAATTACGCCTCTGAAATTACATGTTTTAATTTTAATTTTAGAGACACATTTCGTCGCTAAAGTTGGGTAGGAAATTTTCCCCCCAATTTTTTCTGGCGCGAATATTTCCCGCTATATTAGAGACACATTTCGTCGCTAATTATCATAGTCCTTAAAGTTAATTTTTTCTGGCGCGAATATTTCCCGCTATATTAGAGACACATTTCGTCGCTAATTATCATAGTCCTTATAATAGAGACACAATTTGTCCCTATATTAGCGACAAAATATGTCTCTATTTTACATGATTTTTTATTATTATTATAGGGACACATTTCGTCGCTAATTAGCTTTCATTAGAGACAAATTTCATCACTAAATTTGGGCGGGAAATTTTACCCCCAATATTTTCTGGCAGGAATATTTCCTGCTATATTAGAGACACATTTGGTCGCTAAAAGAGCAGCAGAAAAATTATAAATAGACGTGCAGAATCACTTTAAATGAAATCAAGTTACATTAAAACTTCTTCCTGAGAGAGAGAAAATGCGTGAGTGGATGTACGTTCGTTTGATTGGAGGGTTTCTCAACGACGATTTTGTAGCTGGGGTCGAACAGTTTGTTGAATTATGTGAATCCACGATTATTTTTTATAACAACGGACAGAAGATACGATGTCCATGCAAAAAGTGTAGAAATAAGAAGTTGTTGCCGAAAGATGATGTGAAGTTACACTTGTATACTCGTGGTTTCGTTGATAATTATTATCATTGGGTGTATCAGGGAGAATCTACAGAAATGTACGATGCAGCGAAGGGCGAGTCATGTCGAAATGAAGGAAGCAGCTCACAGTTCTATTCGAATGTGAATGATAATTCTGAAAATGTTGAACATCAGTACGGGCAATTAGAACAGACGGTAGTTGATGGATGCGGTTATCAAGGAGATGATCCTCATAATTTAGTAAACGAAGATTTAAATCCAGATGCGCAAAGAATGTTTCACATGATAGAATCAGCGAGTAGGCCGTTGTACCCAGGATGTAATGTAACGCAACTCGCTGCTGCGACCGAACTATTGAATATCAAGGCAGAGTTTCATATCCCAGAAAGAGGTTTTAACTCGATTTCACAATGGTTTTATCAGTGTGCTCCTGCAAATAACACATTGTCGCACAGTTTGTATGATACTAAAAAATTAGTGGAGGGTCTCGGTTTACCTGTGGAGAAGATTGATTGTTGCCCAAACGGATGTATGATATATTGGGGTGATGATGCAAGTCTTCATATGTGTAAAATGTGCAATCATTTGAGATACAAACAAGGTAAAAAAAGTCTTATTCCGCATACTCGCATGTTTTACTTACCGATCACACAACGTCTCCAACGACTGTACGCGTCAGAAGTCACTGCTTCGCACATGAGGTGGCATCACGAGCACTCTCAAGATGATGGAGTAATGAGATATCTTTCTGATGCAGAGGCGTGGAAGCATTTAAATTGTTGTCATCCTGAATTTGCTCGAGAAATTAGAAACGTTAGATTGGGTTTATGTACTGACGGGTTCAACCCTTTCGGGGCATCGGGAGCTCAATATTCATCATGGCCAATTATGTTGACGTCGTATAACTTGCCTCCATCGATGTGCATGAAAGATCCTGTGATTTTCTTAACGGTAATTGTACCTGGCCCAAAAAGTCCAAAGCGAAGCTTGATGTCTACCTTGACCATTAATTGCCGAGCTCGTAGTTTATGGAACGAAGGAGTTATGACGCACGATATTTCACAAAAATAGAATTTCTTGATGCGGCAGTAGTTATTTGGACGATAAGTGACTTCCTAGGCATATTCTATGTTATCAGAATGCGTCAGTAAAGTAATTTGTATTTCAATTACTTCATTCGTTATTTTATAATTTTTCACTATTTTATATTAGATTAAAATTTATGGTTTACGCCTAACGTAACGAATGTATACTACCCTAACTAAATTTGTTAGGGTGGAGCACTTCGGGAAAGTTTGCATGCCCTCATTGCATGGACGATACCGGTGCATTCTTGTTTGTGCATGGTCGAAAAACATGTTGGTTTGACTGTCATAGAAGGTTCTTACCTCTCAATCATTCATTTCGATCGAACAAAACTGACTGGTATAAAGGGCGTACTGCAAGAAATCAAGGCCCGCCTGAAGTTATCAATAGATACTGTGTGGGGTATTTCTCGTCGGAGTTTCGTTCCACACGATAGAGCACGCCGAAGTTGCGTCTTTCCCCCTTAGCGGCGAGCACCCGAAACACTATAACAAATGACGGCCAGGAAGGGCACCGGTGTGGTACCGCCGACGACCCTCCGAGCGTTCAAGTTAGGTGGTGGTAGGTGAGACTTGCCTTGCGCCGCAAGGGTTAGGTCAAGGATAATCAGGCTATTCGTTTTCTAGGTTAAAGTGTCATACCTGATTTGATAGGTCATGTGCCTTTTATAGTCCCTTGATCGGGGGGTCATCGATTGGGCTAGCATGAGGCTAGGCTTAATGGGCTCTTTGATTGGCCCATGAATGGCGAACTCCTTATGGCGTGAGTCCGGTCGAGCCCGTACCAGTGTGAGCTGCCTTATAGTGAACGCGGCTCGCTGGGGGGCCGGTCCCTTTCGGATGCGATCCCAATGGGCCTGTCCCCATATGGATCGGCCCAGTGCGAAAGTAGCCCACGATGGGGCTATTTTTACCCTTTACAGTTTTCCCCTATCTCCTGGGTCGGAAAGTCCGAGGCAGGGGATAGTAGATCAATCGGATCGAGGGTGTGGAGCCCGCCCTAACCTTCGTGCTACTGCGGAGCGGTTAGGGGCCGCGGCCTCCTGAAAAATAGACCGCCTCGGCCTCGTTGTGGCTCGGGCTCTATTGATTTCCTTTCGGGGATCGTTGCGTTCCTTAGCGGATAGGTCCGTCTCGAGAGATGCGGCCTCTTGCGAGACTGACTCGTTGGAACTTCGGACGGGCACGAATACCAATGAACACGAGTAGTTCGGACCGTCGTGTTCTTTCCCACGTGTCGCGACGATTGGACGCGCGTTCCCCTCTTTAAATAGGGTTTTTCTCAGACTTTAAGACTCGTTTGCTTTTCGAATTCTCGAGATTACCTGCGAATCGTCCGCTTTCGAAAGACCCTTCGTCATCTTCGTCCCGTTCCTTGAAGCCTTTCCCGTTCTTCTTCGAAGGTTAGTTTTCTCTTCTTTGTCTCTTTTTTCCGTTCTTGCTGTAATGGATGGTTTCGAGGAAAACTCAGTGGTTAGAGGTCATAGGACCCCTAGGTTAGCCGTGGGGGATGACGATTATGATGGTCTGGTTTTCGAGAGGGTTGAGTCTGGGGCTTCCCCTTCCTTCATTCGCGCCGACAGGGCTACTGTTGTTTCCTCATCTCGGGGTGAGCCTGAGGGAAATGAGCCTGAGGGAAATGAGTCTGAATCTTTGCCTTCTGTGAGTGAGCTTGGGTCGGTCTCCGAAATTCAGGCAGGTTTGGACCCCGTCCTTTCTCCTACCTCTCACCCTTTAGGGGAAACAGATTCCGTTTCGATGGGCCCAACTACCGTTCCCGACCTTTCCCATCCTCCTCTTCCAGTTCCCGTCGAGGAAACGGCCCAGAAGAAAAGGAAAAGCCGCTCTAAAAGTAGTGAGGCCGCGACTCGGGTTGGTCCGTCTGTTCCCATGCCGTCGGGGGAAGCGGATCCCCCTTTGGTTGACGAGGTTACCGTCTCTGATCCTCTTGGGTCTCCTTCTGATGATTTGGACGAGGTGGAGACAGTGAGCAATCAGAAGAAGAAGAAGAGGAAAAAGGATCCCCAGCCGAAGGGCATCAAGGAGGCTAGGGGTCCCCTCCATTTTGCCTCGAAGCTAACGCAGGCCAAACTTGATAAACTGAGGGCCAACTACGGGATCTCTTCGGATTTTGAAATGAGACTCCCAGAGGCGTCCGAGAGAGTTTATCTTTCCCCAGGGGAGGGTTGGACTGCCTTTTATCCGCGGTTTTTCCAATGGGGCGTTCGCCTTCCCCTTTCCCCTTTGATGGCCGAGCTGCTTCAGAACGCCGGCCTTGCGTTGGGTCAGTTGATGCCGAACGCTGTGAGATCTTTGATCACCTTTTCGGTGGTGTGTTATGGGTTGGGCTTTCGGCCCACCCTAAGTATGGTTTCCCACTTCTGGTCCCTTCGTTTGAATGTCCAGGATAGTATGCGCTTCATCTTTCATAATAATCATAAGCCGGCTCTGGTGGACGAGACTACCTGTGACAAGCATTGGAAAGATGAGTGGTTCTTCGTCCGCGGCCCCTTTCTTCCTGGGGGCGGGTCTCTCCCTGCCTCGTGGGAAGATGAGGGTGAGAACACGAGTTCCGTATTGCTTTATGTCTCGTTTATTTATAGCCGCGTTAACTGTTTTTGGTTTGCCTTGTTTCAGTGAAGAATCCGCTTCCGAAGGGCATTTCTCGGGAGGCTCTTGGACAGTGCAAGGCTCTCGCTCAGAGGGGTCCCTTCAATTGGGAGGAGCTCAACCAACATCCTTGGCTAGTCTTTGCCAAACTTTGGGTTCCGCCTCCAGGTTTTGTCCCGGTTGCTCCTCGTAAGCGTCTTTTTCGCTTCCTCTTTCCCCTTTCCGTTTCTGTGTGCTTAATCGGGTACGTGTCGACTTGAGCCGGGTGGTGGACGAGGTTTCAAGGGAAAAATGTCAAGGCGTCGCACCGACTCCGGCCCCCAACTCCAATGACCCCGAGGCCTTCCTTGCCCTTCTTCAGGGTATGGGAAAGAAAAGAGACGAGGCGGCGGCGTCTTCATCTCGATCCGAAAGGAAAAAAGGTGGTCGCCCTAAGGCTCGCGTAAATCCGGGAAGTGGGAAATCCGTGAAAATTGTGAGCACGGAACCTTCCGCAGAGGGCGCATCGGACCTTCCCACGGATCTTCCTGCGGACCATCCTTCGGATCCTCCTACTAATCATTCTCAGATTCTCCGGTCCGAGCGAAGAAGGGGCGGAATCATCGGGGCACTCGATCGCGCGGTAAGGGGTGCTGATGCGTATCTTTTGAAGCATCCTGAGATGGTTTATCAGTCATTTCCTTCCGAGGCGGATTCGCCCTCTCCCTCTGATCATGCCCATGTTTTATCTTCTGATACGGACTTTGAACAGGAGGATGACCACGGGACCGGGGGGTCTCTTGATGGCGGAGTTCCAATCTTACCCACTCGGACTCGGCCTATACTCCCTCCATCGGATGCGGGTCCGTCGATGCCAAGCGGATCGGGGCCGCAGCGGTGGATCCTCTCTCGCTTCGCTGTTCGCTTCTCCCGGGCCTCAACTTTGACCAGGGGTCCCTTTCTAACGACTTTTGCCTTCGACGGGCTATGGATGCGGTCGGCTTCGCTCGTGACTTAGGGGTCAGGCAATGGAACCTCTATTCGACCACGACAAGCAAGTCGTGACCTTGATCGCATGTGCTATAGGAGTCGGGCTGGTTAGTCGTTTACTTCGTTGTTTACCTTTCTTCTACTGTCTCTAGCTGGTTTCTTATATTTCAGAGTGTCCGATCTACCAGGGGACCCAGGCCTCGACGCAAATGCTCCTCAACTTGGAGAGTCTACTTGTCAAGCATCGGGAGCTCAAGCAGGAGTTAGCGGAAGCGAGGGCCAGTGGCCGGTCGTCCCGCGCCTATGACTTGGTGCTGAACGAGGGTCTTCAATTGAGAGCTGAACTGGATGAGTCCGAGAAGAAAATTGCTTCATTGGAGGCCAACGGACTGCAGCTTTCCGCAGATCTTGAGCGCGTTCGGAAGGAATGCGAGGATTTCCGATCCCTCAGTGAGAGCAACAAGAAGCTACTCGATGAGGCCGTTATCGCTCGGAACAAAGCGTTAGAAGATCTGGGCGTTGCTCGAGAGGAGGGATCCAAATCCGTGGACGCTTACAATCGGGAGGCTGAGTCTCTCAGGAAGGCCAAAGAGGAGATGGATCTCCTCACGTTGGAGAATGACTCGCTGAGGAGTCAGGTGGCCGAGCTTCCAATCTTCCGCGACAGTATTAGTGACCTCCAGCGGAAGTTGGCCGTGGCGACTGCTGTGTCGGTGGACTCTATCCTCATCGGGCTAGCCGTCGGACGAGATTCGGTAAAGCTGCAGATGGAACCATCCGAGGGTGAGGGTGATCCGATCGGTCCGGGTTAGCTACGACGACGCGTGGACCGTCGAAGGGAGTTGTTTGAGCGGGCTACAAGTTTGAAAGCTTCCCGAAGTGAGGCCGTGGGAGGGTCGGCGGTTGAGGAAGTCGCTACTCAAGATCTCCCAGTGATGGCGGAGACGGAGCGGCTGTTGAAGAGGCTTCACCGAAAACCTCCCCACCGACACCGTTTATGTTTCGGACTGACTTTTTCTTTGTTTAGGGTAAACTCCGGATTGTGGAGCCCCTAGTTTTCTCAGTTGCTTGAACTCTTTTCCTTTTCTTTCTCTGAACAATATTCCATTGAGATTAATGCACATGTTCTTTCTTTATGCACACTCGTCGTATTTTTTCGCTCGCCTCGCAAGGAATGTTTTGAACTTGCAAATTTCCTTGTAAATATTTTTGATTTGCTCAGTTGGGTTAAGGTTTGTCGCTTTTGAGGTGGTTCCTAAACCTTCTGATGAGCCCGGATTTTGTGCTTCCGGAGAAGGCTTTCGAATACTCGGACTTACCGAGATTCGATGCTTCCGGAGAAGGCTTTCGATTACTCGGGCGGACCGAGGTTTTATGCTTCCGGAGAAGGCTTCCGATTACTCGGGCGGACCGAGGTTTTATGCTTCCGGAGAAGGCTTTCGATTACTCGGGCGGACCGAGGTTTTATGCTTCCGGAGAAGGCTTTCGATTACTCGGGCGGACCGAGGTTTTATGCTTCCGGAGAAGGCTTTCGATTACTCGGGCGGACCGAGGTTTTATGCTTCCGGAGAAGGCTTTCGATTACTCGGGCGGACCGAGGTTTTATACGTTTCAATACTCCAACGTCTTCTACTCTTTAGAGTAGGAAGTGCTTGGTGTTCGGACGGACCGAGGCTTTTTGCTTCCGGAGAAGGCTTTTGATGCTCGGACGGACCGAGGCTCTTTGCTTCCGGAGAAGGCTTTTGATGCTCGGACGGACCGAGGCTTTTTGCTTCCGGAGAAGGCTTTTTGATGTTAGGACGGAGGGTACGGGCAAACCATGCGAAGCGAAGAATGTGGAACTTCTTTTCTTTCTTTCTTTTTTACATATTGTCGATCATATATGAAAACAAATAACAAAGTAAGAAAAGAACAGGTGCCGCTCTTCTAGTCTTCGTCACTGTCGATGATGACCGTCGGAGTCAGTCTCCTTCGCTTCTTCAACGAGGCCAGCTCTTCTTTCAGGGATCGGATCTCTTGTTCGTAGTAATCGTTGAGATTACTTGCCGATCAAGGCGATCCTCGAGTACATGGTAGGGCTCACCCGGTCGTTGTCCTCGTCCTGGTCCCTGGGATTTCTAGGCACTCTCGGAGAGATAGGTTTTCCCGTTCGAGATGCTCCGCTCGGCTTCTCGCCGCTTCGAGGGCCTCTCGAACGCTCTGGATCTCTTGCCGCAGGGCCTCGGCGTCCCCTTCTTTGCTTTTCTTCTCTAGGAGGGCCGCCTCGAGCTTGGCGTTCTCCGCACGTAATTCGTGGTTTTCCCACTTTAGGACTTGCTTAGTCACCTTTGAGGTTGCTGTGGAGTTGTCCATATCCATTGTCAGGCGTCAGAGGTTAGCAGAGGCAAGTTGCAAGGTAGGAGACGGTAAGGAGCGTAAACTTCTGAATGTCCCCGCGATCCCAGTCCTTTTATAGTAGGAGAGAGCGATTTGCCCAGGGGTTTGAAGGGTTTGCCATTAATTCGAATGGCGTTCGGTGCGAGGAGTCGCTTCGTTATTCGAGGTAGTGACGTCAGGCGACGTTTAATCGTGTCAGGGATCTGCCATTCCTGCCTCATCGCCTTAAATGCGATCAATCACCTTAAATGCGGTTAATTTCGGGGGATTAACCGCTTAATTATTCATTAATGTCCACGTCGTTTTGCATGCCGGATTGCGCGTGGCGTCGCTGGATGCTTGACAGCTGTCGCGATCGCAACGGCTCGAAGGTCCTTTAAATAGGCCTTCACGATTTCTCTTCCATTTGCTTCCCCAGATCCTGTTTTTGAAAAGCTTCCCTTTGTTCTCAGATTTTCGAGTCTTCTCACAGGGTTCGAGATTCCATGCCATGGGGTTTTCCCATTTTCCCTTGTTCCTATTTCATGTTTGGCCTTCCTTGGTCATGGCTTGCACCGAGAAAGTTTGGTCGTGATCTTCTACGCCTGTTTGGTCAGTACCGGAGGACTTGGCCTTGGTGGCCGTGGTCCTCTACGCCTGTGAGCGTCGAATCCAGGGTACTGTCTGCCTGGGGTGACCAATCGCCTCACCGCCTATCACCGTGGCTCCGGAGTTTGTTCCGGCAGCCTCCGGGGACCGGGGTGAGCGAGGGGGAGACGGTTTCCCTTCCGTCCCTTCGACGGTCTCCCTCGTCGTCACATCATCCGGGGCTTCAGCATTGGAGGTGGCAGCTCGTCTCGCATTTAAGGAATCGAGAAATGCGTTACCGCACCGAACCGTGCGGTCCCTGGTTCCCTTCCTCGGGTTTTCCGTGCTATGACGAGAGAAGAGAAATCCCGCCAGGTTGAGATTCGGGTGATAGCTCGGCTACTTTCCAAAATCCATCGGGGCCCAGGTGCGGCGGGTCAAGTTCTTCCTCTCTTTCGCCTGACGGGTTCTGTTGAGCCTCGGAATCGATGAGTTGGTGGAGTAGCCGACGGATGAACCGGCCCCGGCCACTCGCTCTTTGAGCAAAACCTTCATCCTCTCCCAGGGGGACGTTCTTGATGTTTCCGACGACGATATTTCGCATTCCACCGTTTTACTTTGTAGAACTCGTGTAATCTCTTTCGGCTGAGTTCCCAGCATGTGGGTCCGAGCCTTACTTGCTTGTTGTGAAATAAAGTTGGCGTTTTATTCACCTTCTGTTTCTTTGCCTTACCCTTTGCGTGGGTTACTTTCTATAATTCCGAACGCGTTAAGTTCTTTGGTCCGTGGGGGACTTAGGAACTATCCCAGACAGTCCGGTGTTTCAACCCGAGGGGGATTTAGTAACTTGCCTATTCGTATTAGGGCTTTTTTTTTTTTTTTTTTGCGTAAAAGGCATCAGACAATCATGTGGGAGGAAAGACACGTAATACTTGTATATTAATTTGAAATGGGCCTCTTTGGCTGAATACTTACATGATTCTCTCATACTCACACATGGTAAATTCTCAAATGCGTGGCGTTCCATGCTCTCGGAATCAGTTCGCCCTTTCCATCTTCAAGACGATAAGTTCCCGGCTTGACTTCTTCGATCACCTTATACGGACCTTCCCAGTTCGGTCCCAATTTTCCTGCTCCGGGCTCTTGCGTGTCTGGGAATACTTTCCTCAGGACGAAATCGTTTACTTTGAAGCGCATTGTTTCACTTTCTTTTCAAGTATTTGGCCGTTGCCTGGTAGCATGCCATTCGGATTAGCGCTTGCTCCCTTTTTTCTTCGGCCAAGTCTAACGCCTCTGCCATCATGGCGTCATTTTCTGCCACCAGGGATCGAGCTTCTGGTCGTGGGGATGATCATTTCCGTGGGAACAACGGCCTCTACCCCGAAAGCCATGGCGAATGGAGTTTCGCCAGTTGGGATTCTAGGGGTGGTCCGGTATGCCCAAAGCACTCCGGGCAGTTCATCTACCCATCTTCCCTTTGCTCGTCCTAGTCTCTTCTTCAGGGAGTCCATGATGGTCTTGTTTGAAGCTCGCTTGTCCATTCGCTTGCGGATAGCGGGCGTCGAATACCGAAGCTCCACTTTTCTGTCGCGCAATATTTCGGGATAGACTTTCCCGTGAATCGAGTTCCGTTATCGGTGATGATAACTCGGGAATTCGAGCGGGTGAAAATGTGCTTCCAGGAGGAACATCTCGACTTTCCTTTCGTAATCTTTGCCAATGGCTCGGCCTCGATCCACTTGGAGAAGTAGTCCGTAGCAACGATCAGGTAACATTTACGTCCTGGAGCTAACGGCAATTTTCCCACCAGGTCTAGTCCCCATTGCATGAAGGGCACGGGGCCGAGATTGTAGTTAACATCGTCGGCGGTGCGTGAATGGTCTTTGCGAACCTTTGGCATTTATCGCAGGGAAACGAAGTCTTTTGAATCTTTCACCATGGTGGGCCAGGAGTACCCTTGCGTCAACGCTCTATGGCATAAGGATCTCGGCCCTGCGTGATTTCCGCAGTGTCCAAGGTGCAACTCGCGAACGTAAGAACTTTCTGACTTTCCCGGACATTTCGGTAGGGTCCGCCGAAGGATCTCCTGTACAACTCTCCTTGGATGATCGAGTACCTAGCCGCCTGGGATCGGACTTTTCGTGCTTCCAGGTTTTTCTTAGGCGGATGTCCCGATTGTAGGTATTCGAGGATCTGGTTCCTCCAATCGACTCAAGCTCGGATTTTGTTCTACCAGGCATTACTTGTCCAAGTGTTCGTCGTTTCCACTCCCCATGTTCGAATCAAGGGTGATGCTTGGTTCGGACAGGATGATCGACGGGAATGATTCTTCTTGTTTCCGTTTGGATGCGGATCCGAGACTAGCCGAGGCGTCGGCATGTCCATTTTCAGCCCTCGGTACTTGGGCGATGTCGTACTTCACGAACCGAGATAGTATGGACGTAACTTTTTCCAGGTACTTCGCCATCCTGGGGTCCTTTGCCTCAAATACCCCTTTCACCTGGTTCACCACAAGTTGAGAATCACTTCGATGTTTAAGTTCTCTACTCCCAGTCCTTCGCTCTCTGGCCCTGCCTATCAACGCTCGTATTCGGCCGTTGTTTGAAGTCTGGAAATCCGAATCGGATTGACTGTTTCAGGAGGTATCCCTCGGGGTCGACAGGACTAGCCCCTGCGGCGGATCCTCTTGAGTTCGAGGATCCATCAACGCTTAGGGTCCAGGTCTCCACTCGGGGTCAACCGCGAGCGGCTGGTTTGTTTCGATCTCGCTCAAATTACCTGGGGTCATTTCGCGACGAAATCCGCGAGGACTTGTCCCTTGATGGTCGTCCTCGGCTCGTAAGTTATATCGTACCCACCCAATTCTATCGCCCATTTTTTGATCGTCCCGAGACGTCCGGTTTGTGGAGGACGGCTTTTAGTGGGTAGGTGGTCCTTACCACTATCCGATGGCCCTGAAAATAGTGCTTGACCTGCGCGATGCGACTATCAGAGCCAGTGCTAGCTTCTCCATCTTCGAGTACCGTGTTTCGGCATCAATCATCGCTTTACTCACGTAGTAGACTGGGTGTTGAGCTTGACCGTCTTCGCGCACCAGCACTGAGCTGACTGCCGCATCAGATACCGCTAGGTATAGGAATAGCTTTTCGTTATCTGAGGGCTTGGCCAACAGCGGGGGCGAAGACAAGTAAGCTTTGAGCTCTTCGAATGCTTTCTGGCACTCGACTCCCCAACCAAACTCCTTGCTCCTTTTCAGAGCTTTGAAGAATGGCATGCATCTATCCGACGACCAGGGATATGAACTTGTTTAATGCCGCCAAACACCCGGTTAGCTTTTGTACACCTTTCGATTCGCGTTGCTTACATGTCTATTATTGCTCGGATCCGGTGGGGTTCGCCTCGATCCCACGCTGGTCACCAGGTGACCCAGGAACTTACTGCCGGGACTCCAAATGTGCATTTATCGGGGTTGACTTCATCCCAGATCGGTTTAGGACTTGAAAACTTGTCCCATGTGGGCCAGGTGGTCTTGACCTTACGCGATTTGATTAGCATATCGTCGATGTACACCTCCATCGTTTTCCCTAAAAGATCTTCGAACATTCTATTCATCAGCGCCGATAGGTGGCTCCGCGTTTTTCAAACCAAAGGGCATCACAAGATAGCAAGATGTGCCTACATTGGTTATGAACGAGGTCTTTTCTTGATCCTCTGGGTTCATCTTGATTTGGTTATATCCGGAGAAGGCGTCCATAAAGCTGAGTAGCTCGTATCCGGCCGTGGCATCTACCAGTTGATCTATTTTCGGTAACGGGAAGGAATCTTTCGGGCAGGCCTTGTTGAGGCCGGTGAAGTCAATACACGCCCTCCACTTCCCATTCTTCTTCTTCACCACTACTACATTGGCCACCAATCGGGGTACTTTACTTCTCGGATAAAACCCTGCTTCCAGGAGCTTCGCACCTCCTCGTTGATTATTTCGTTTCTCTCGGCGCGAACTTACGCTCTTTTCGTTTGACGGGGGGTTGGTTCGGATCGACCTCGAGATTGTGGGTTATGATATCGGAACTTATACGGGCATGTCCGCGTGGTCCCAGCGAATGTTTTCCAACTTTTTCTCAAGAAGTTTGTCGATCCGTCTTTCGGATCTCCTTTCGAGATCCTTCCCGATGCTCGTCGTTTTCTCCTGATCTTCTGGATGGATCTGTATTTTCATTGATCCATCCTCAGGTGCTTCGATTCTTGGCCGAGCAAAGGGCGGGCCTCTTTCGGGGCCCCGATCCTGTAATTGCTATGCTTGGCATCGGGACTTCAACTTGACGATTTCGACCAAACATGACCTTGCAACTTGCTGATCCCCTTTTATAACCCTAATCCCTTTTTCGGTAGGGTATTTCACCCTGGTGAAGCGTTGAAGGGTGTGCTTTCATATCGTGAATCCAAGGTCGTCCGAAAGCAGGCGTTATATCCCGAGCAGGAGTCTATGACATGGAAGAGCGCCGCAGGGCTCGCGCCTCGACCCTGGACCGGCAATTTGATTGTTCCGTTAGACCTCGTCACCGCCCCGTTAAATCCCACTAGGTCCTGAGAGTTCATCGTGAGGTCTGACTCTCTTAGTTTCATGCCTCGGAACGCTGACATATAGATTATGTTGATGGAAGACCCTGGGTCTACCAGAACCCTGCTGACCGTGTAGGATCCGATAGATATTGATATTACTAAGGCGTCATTGTGAGGCAAATGCACGTCTTCCAGGTCCTTTCGGGAGTATTTAATCAGATCTTCGGAAGCGTGCTCGACCCGATAGACGGGGAGTCCAGCTTCGCGATAAGACCTTTTATGAGCGTTGACGGATTCTCCGGTGCAGTGGATCGAATTGATTTGACCGTCTCCCGGAACTTCCGCTGGTGCGGCGAGCCTTTCATCTGTTTCTCTCGGATCCTGCCTATCGATCCTTCGATTCGGGCCTTGCTCGCACACGCGATCTATCTCCCGGGCTAAGACCTTGCAGTCTTCCGTGGCATGCCCTTTAGATTTGTGGAATTCCGGTAGAGGGTTCCTTTCTTTCCAGGACTTTTTTGGGCGCATCGCGGCCTCTTTTCTCTCTCCTCCTTTCGGAAAGAACGAGGTGTTTCCGTGTGGAGAATTCGTCCGGCCACGCTTCTTGGATCTCCGATCCTTCCCCATACGGATTTTCTTTCCTTTTCGTCTCCCTTTTCCTCCTTTCCCCTATCCGAACGCTCTGCGCCCCCTTCCTCTTCTTTCATCAATGTGAGGTTCTCTCTTCTTCCATATCCCCTGGACCTTGATCCCTCTCTTCGCATTTCTCGGGCTACCCTCTCGGACTCATCCTGCGATATCTTTGCCATTGCTCTGTCCAACGCCTCTTTCATAGTCGTAGGCCTCCGTTTGTTAAAGGACCTCCAGGAGGGATGGTTCGGGTGTATTGCCCGTGAGAATGCGAGCGCTCTCTAGGTCATTACGTCTTTGACTTCTAGCTTAACTTGTCGAAATCGACGATGAAGTCTCGGAGGGTTTCTTTTTCTCCCATCGGACGTCATAGAGGTCGTGGTTCGTTTTAGCGAACTTCCGACTCACGCTATACTCGCCGAGAAAGGCGGAAGACAGTCCAAAAAGGTTTCGATGGACCTTTTAGGGGAGGCCGTTGAACCATAGCAGGGGTGACCCTTTCAGGCTTGTGGGGAAGAAACGGCAGGTCAGGGCATCCAGATCGGGCCCAATCACGCACGAGGACTCCATCATATTTACGAAATGAGCCACGTGTTCCATCGGATCCCCGGGCCCGTCGTACATTTCGAACTTTGGGAGGATGAAGTGCCTCTACTGTGGAACGGACATGACCCTTTTCGTAAATGGAGAGTCTCCCGGTTCTAGGGCGTCCGAATTAGGTTTAGCTCCTTTCTCGGATGCCTTCTTTGCTAGCTTTTCTTCGAGGATCCGCCTCGCATCCGTGTACTTCCGTTGCTTTTCTTTGCGCTCTTTTCCGCTCGCGGATGCCGAGCTTCCTTCGTCACTTCCGGTATAGCTCGAATCTTGGTTTCCTTCGTCACCTCTCTGCGATGGCGCCTTATCTCTAGATTGCCGGGAGGGGCCTGTTTTGCTTGGTGCGTCCTTTTCCCTTGACGAGGAGATCTCTAAACTTGCGTTTTCCCCCCGTCGGCGAGCCGTCAGCCTGGTACGGAGGTCGTCTCCTGGCACATTCTTCGCCTTTTCGGACATGGTGGCCTTCCTACGCCGCCGCCTGGCCCGAGATTTGCCGGTCCTGGTGGCTTAGAAGGGCCTCCCTCGTCAACGTTCAGGATGTTTGGCCGTTGGCTTGGACCGCCGCCAAGCCTTTCCCTAATAAGGCCCTCATTTCCCGTACCTCTTCTCTCAGTGCTTTGTGGGCCTCTACCATCTCTCGGTGCTCCGTCAGAGCGATGGTGATGGTTCCCGATGCCGGGTCAAGGTTCTGAGCATTGAGGTCTTGAGTATCATCCGCTACTCCCTTATCTCGGTTTGCGTTTTCGTTAAGAGCTCGTTGCCTGGACGAACGAGTAGTCATTGATTCGTCTTTGTAGGAACCGTGTGAGTATCTAGATTCTACCGGGAATCAAAGATGAACGGCCCCACGGTGGGCGCCAAACTGTGTGGGGTATTTCTCGTCGGAGTTTCGTTCCACACGATAGAGCACGTCGAGTTGCGTGCTGTCCCTTAGCGGCGGAGCAACCTGAAACACTATAACAAATGACGGTCAGAAGGGCACCGGTGTGGTACCGGCCGACGACCCTCCGACGTTCAAGTTAGGTGGTGGTAGGTGAGACTTGCCTTGCGCCGCAAGGGTTAGGTCAAGGATAATCAGGCTATTCGTTTTCTAGGTTAAAGTGTCATACCTGATTTGATAGGTCATGTGCCTTTTATAGTCCCTTGATCGGGGGGTCATCGATTGGGCTAGCATGAGGCTAGGCTTAATGGGCTCTTTGATTAGCCCATGAATGGCGAACTCCTTATGGCGTGAGTCCGGTCGAGCCCGTACCAGTGTGAGCTGCCTTATAGTGAACGCGGCTCGCTGGGGGGCCGGTCCCTTTCGGATGAGATCCCAATGGGCCTGTCCCCATATGGATCGGCCCAGTGCGAAAGTAGCCCACGATGGGGCTATTTTTACCCTTTACAGATACCAAGTATTGCAACAGTTAGATGCGCTTGACATGCGAATGGTTACAGAGATTGGGGGTGAGGCTTGGAATAATGCAGCTGGGAAAAATACAGGATGGAAAAAAAGGAGTATTTTCTGGGAGCTACCGTATTAGGGAGATTTAATGATCATGCATAATTTAGATGTCATGCATATCGAAAAGAACGTTTTCGACAATGTCTTCAACACAGTTCTAAATATACCAAACAAAACGAAAGACAATCTGAGATCACATTACGATATTCGAGAAATCATCATCGACCTGAATTAGAGCCAGGCAAATCGGAAAAAAATACGCTAAGGCAAAGTACATGCTAACAACGGATCGAAGAAAACATTGTTTGAGTGGATGAGATCGATTAAATTTCCAGACGGATACGTATCGAATCTGATCAGGTGCATTGATGTGCATAGTCATACTGTGTTTGGGATGAAGAGTTATGATTGTCACGTATTCATGCAACAACTCATGCCAGCTGCATTCAGACCATTTCTTGAGCAGAAACATTGGGAACCGTTGGCACAGTTAAGCGTTTTCTTCAGGGAGTTAACATCTGCAGAATCGGCCACGGACCACCAGGGGAGTCATTGAGCGGTGAGATGCTTGTCATCATTTGCAAGTTAGAAAGAATGTTTCCACCATCCTTTTTCGACTCGATGGAGCATCTACCGATACATCTACCGTACGAGGCGTCTCTAGGAGGCCCAGTTCAATATCGATGGATGTATCCTTTTGAGAGGTAAATAATTTCACTATTTTTATTAGCGACTCGTATATAAATTACTGGTTTCAGCTGTTTGCTTTTTATCTTAGGTATTTACGTAGGCTAAAAACATGTGTAGGAAACAAGGCTAGAGTGGAAGGATCTATATGCAATGCATACCAAATACATGAGACGACCACGTTCGTTCATATTACTTTGATCGAGAATTGCGGAAAAATACGAGCAGGTGAAACGGAATTTTGTTCAAGATTCACTTCCTTCCTGGAGTCGATCCAACCGATTTGTCTATTTTTACGATAGGCGTAACTATTGGAAAACCTGTGCGGAGACCCCTAAACGAGGAAGAGTATCACATCGCACAAACGTATGTGTTGTGTAATTGTCCGGAGGTGGAACCTTATATCGAGTAAGCAAGAACTAAAATAATATGGTTTAGAGTTATATTACTTCCTTTTCAAGTTTATAATATATAATTTTCAATAATAGGTTATTTGTTGAGTTTTTTGTACGATCGAGAAATCCTGGACTGAACACAATCGGGGAGGGGATTATAATTGACAGAGACTTCCGTTCATGGTTCTATGCTTACGTGAGTATGATTACATGTTATATTTGTTCATCTTAACTACAATTATGTTATTCTTCAACCAAATTTAATAGTCGTGCAGGTTGATTCGCCAACGACACCAGTTACAAACAATCACATTGTAATGTTGGCAAAAGGACCTGCTAGAATTGCCAACTCTTACTCTGGTTATTTAGGGAAGGGCTACAAATTTCAAACAAAATCTCATTCAAAAAATAGATCAACAGATAGCAGCGGCGTATGCATCAAGGGTCAAGTGTTTGGTAACAGTGAAGAAGATTTCTTTGGAGTCATTGATGAAATTATTGAGCTTGATTATGCAGGAGGGAGTGTAAAGCGTACGATACTATTTAATTGTACGTGGTTTGAGACAATTCGACGAGGTGGAATGCGGAAAATACCACACTTGCATATTTTAGAGGTGAATAAGAAAAAGGAAATGCGCACAAATGATCGATTTGTGTTGGCACAACAAGCGATTCAAACGTATTTTTTACCTTATCCGTCTTCTAGACAATTCAATGATTGGTTAGTTGTTTGCAAAGTGCGGCTGTGTCACATTGACGAAAGTCTTCCAGATAAAGACAGCAAGGATTTTATAGCTTTCCAAGAAGAGGAGGTGCAGAGTCGTGAAATAGACGAAGGAATAAACTCTGAAACTGCTCGACCGTTAAATGACATAACAGAAACATTGTTTGATCCCGACGGTTTATATATTGATCTCTCTTTCATTGATGATCAATCTCCAAAACCTTCTGAGGAGGAAGAACAAGATACTGAGGACAACAGCTCTAGATCCAACACTGATGAATTTGATGATGATGTTTAAATTATTAAACTTGTAAGGGAACCAAAAGAAATGAAAAAAAAAAATCATATATAATAGCGATGTATTTCGTCTCTAACTATGTTATTTTGTTCAATTTCAACTTTAATTTCAATCTTTATTTATTATTTTGTTAAATTTCAATTTCGATCCTTATCTATTAACCTATTCAAAATAGTAAAATCAAAATAATAAATCAAAATTTTTACCAAATGTCAATCATGTTAAAAAAATATTTTAAATCCATTAGAATAAAAATTTGTATGTTTATGACATGTTGATTAATTTGACCTAAATATAATAATCATCAATTAAATTACAAACTAACTAATTAACAAAATCAATGTAATTATGAAACCTGTGTTACAGTAAAAAAAATATGGCATGATAATTAAGTTAAAAAAATAACAAAATGTGTAAATTAAACTACGGTCCAATTAATGAAATAAAAAAAAATATGACATGCTAATTAAACAAAATTTAATTACATAAAAAATAAATTTCAACTAAGATAAGACAAATTGGTTTTAATCATGTTTTATTAGAAAATGGCTCATCTTTAGGCAGTGAGCCTGTATTAATGGCAGGCAACTCATATGGAGGCAAGACAGTTGTACTTATATCATCTATAAATGGCTCATCTAGTACAATCAATGTAGGAGCCCTGAATGCCCTCACTTTGTGATTTTTAACACCCGACACAACTGCTGGTTCCTTAATGCGTAAAGCAGTGGATGGCTTCTCCATGTTAGATTTTTTCACTCTTACAACCATATTTGGTGATACAGATTCCTTTCCTTTGTCTGCATGATGAGAAGAACTTGGATCATTTTCAGATCTCTTAGGTGCACATAACTGCAACTTTTTTAAAGGATGAGTTTCGGGAAACCCATCCTTCTCCAAGTTTATTATTAAAGGTGTCTCATCCGAGCCAGAGACGGTGCTATTTTGAAAATGTGACACTTGAGCTTCTTGGCCTCTTAAGCGCAACCTTTTCAAAGGGCGTAAAGACCTCCACAAAAAGCAAGATAATCAAGTTACATACACGAGGATTCTTAACCTTCTTCTCGTCATATACAGCCTGAAAGATGATATTGTTTACATATGTATAAAAATATATTATAGTAAAAAGAGAAAAAAGAAAAGAAAAAAGAATTGAATGAGTTTGGTAGTGAAAGAGTGCACCTTATTGTCATCCTCGTCAAAGATAGCATCTGCTAGAACTCTATAGTTCTCTTCTTCAATAAGATTCCAATTCTTTTCGTACAATTTTATAAGTTTCTTCAAGACTGGCTCCGTCCTGTCTTCACCGATTCCAATATCCTTCATTGCACGAGGCTTCGAAACCTTAAGAATCACTGCCATATCTAGTACCTCACCAGTAAATTCTGATCCAAAAAGATAAAAGTTCCTACATTAGTTAGAGAACCGCACTAAACCAACTGATTACAATAGAGAACCACACTAAACCAACTGATTCATTACAATAGAAGCTTAAAAAACCCTTTTTATTCACGATTCAGAAAACAAATTTTCAAAAAAAAAATCATATATAATAGCGATGTATTTCGTCTCTAACTATGAACATAGTGACGAAATACATCGCTAATTGGAAGAAGAATTATATAATGTCCAGAAAATAGAGACGAATTTCGTCGCTAAAATGACTTCAAATTCTAGCATATTCAACAAATAGAGACACATTTCGTCGCTAAAGGGATTTTCACATTCTAGAATATTCAACAACTAGCGATAAAGTTCGTCGCTAATGGGTTAACTTGTAGTTTCCCGAATAGGGACGAAATGTGTCTCTATTTGAAATATCATAAGTTTGAACTTTTTTAAAATATAGAGACGAATTTCGTCGCTAATCTAAATATAAAGGCGCGTTTTTTAAAAAAATTCATTAATTTGAGCGACGTTTTCCGTCGCTAAAAATGAAAATTTAGGCGGAAATTCAATTTTTTTAGCGACGTATTTAGTCGCTAATTAAAAATTAATGACGCGTGTTATTAAAATCCGTGCCTAGATGGCGTCCATTCTTTTCCTTTAGCGACATATTTCGTCGCTAAAATAAAATAAAAAGAACTCTTCACTTTTCCTTTCTCATTTCATTCTTTCTTCCCCCGTATCTCTCCCTCCCTCCCCCTCTCCCAAAACCCTACCCAGCCCACCACGCCTCCCTCCCCCACCGCCTCCCTCCCCGAACGCTCTCCCTCCCACCACGCCGCCTCCCCCCATCGCCTCCTTCCCCGAACCTTCCCCCTTCCCCTGCCTCCCTCCCCCTCTCCCAAAACCCTACCAGCCACCACGCCTCCCTCCCCCATCGCCTCCCTCCCCGAACCTTCCCCCTTCCCCTGCCTCCCCCCCCCGAACTTTCCCCCTTCCCCCTCCTTCCTCCCCCGAACGCTCACCACGACCTCGTGGCCGTCCCTCCTCACTTGCCTCCATTGCCCAAGTCAAAGCTTCGATCAACGGTGATTTCTCTCAGTTTCTCTCAATTTCTCAGTTAATTGTTAATTAATTGTTAATGTTTAATGTTAATCTTAATGTTCATTGTTAATGTATATATGTAATTTTATTGTTAATTAGTTTTATTACTTTAATTAGTTTACTTAGTTTAATGTTATTGTTAATTGGTTTCTGTTAATTGGTAAAATTAAGTACTTTAGTGTTATTGTTAATGTTAATTAGTTTAATTTAATTGGTAAAATTAGTTTACTTAGTTTATTGTTAATGTTAATTGGTAAAATTATAATTAAATAACATGTTAGTTTGTTTAATTTCATTAGTAAATTTTAATTTCATTAGTATGTTAATTGTTAAAAGATTGGGTTGATTAGTTTAATGTTAATTAATTAAGTATGTTATTTATTGATTTCAAATTCATTAGTATGTTTATTGTCAATTTGTAGAAATTAGTGTTAATTGGTATGTTTTTAATGTATTTAGATAAAAAAAAAAAGTATGTAATTTTATATGTTTAATTAATTTACTAATTTGTATGTTAATTGATTAATTTGTATGTTATTTTGTAAAATTAATGAGTTTAATGTTTTTATTAATATTAATTAGTTTAATTTAATTGGTAAAATTAGTGTAATATTGTTAATTGATTTAATTGAATTGGTAAAATTAGTTTAATATTGTTAATTGATGTAATTGAATTGGTCAAATTAGTTTAATTGAATTGTATGTTATTGTTAATTAGTATATTCATTTGTCTATTAGTATGTTTATTAGTATGTTTATTGTTCATATATGGATTTAATTAAATTAATGTTTAAGTAATTAAGTAATGTGTTTATTTTATATATGTTAATTCTTAATTTGTAAAAATTAGGGTTAATTGTTATGTTTTTAGTGTATTTAGTTAAAAAACGTATGTAAATATATATGTTTAATTAATTGATTAATTTGTATGTTATTAGTTTAATTGAATTGGTAAAATAGTGTAATGTTAATTAATTAAGTAATTTGTATGTTTTTTTTTTAATTTTTAATTCAATAGTATGTTACTTTTTTTAATTTAAGGTTTGTTATTTATTTATTTTAATTTGTATGTTAATGTTATCGTAGATGTCTACATCGAGGAGACATGCACCCCGTTCTCAGGAGTTCGATACTCCTGCCACATCTGATAGTGCAGCTGCACTAGGGGATACACATGTGGCCATCACACCTACCCCACTTGTCCCGACCACATCAGCGGCATCGGCTGACACCCCTGCCATCGAGCAGTTGCCTATCATAGGGGTCGTCTTGAGGATGTCGAAAAAGAAGTGAGTGCACTTTCTTTTTATTTTTATTTTTTTTAATTAATAATTTTTTATACATTAATTATTTTTTAACTTATATATGTTTTTGTGTATTTTTTATAGATTGCATCCATCGGGTTGGGTTTCTCGAATTTTCATCGATGTTTACAAGAAGAGCCCCGAGTTTGGAAGATGGAAGGACATTTCTGCTCCCACCAAACTACGTTGGTTTGAGACATGGAAGGTAAATTATATAAATTTATGTAACTTTATTTTTTTTATAGTGTTTTAAAATTCTAACAAATTTATACTTTTGTTTTCTTTTCAGAAACACTTTACGATCCCCGCCGATCTCACTGATGATATCATATACAAACCATGGGACAAAATGGCGGGGAAACGTTATAGAGACACCATCAGTAAGGCGAAGAATAAACCAGCTGAAAAACTATTGTGGATGACTGAGGAGGCTCGTCTAAAGCTCTTAGCGGATAGTCAGACTCCCGAGGAGTTGCACATCTCTCAAATCAATTCAGCCAATCGACTAGCGAACCCGGCTATGCACACTGGTGGGGCTCGCAGCCATGACGAGTACTACGAGATCATGGTAAGTACATGTAGTATTTCGTTTATATATTTAATGTTTTTAATTAATTTAATGTTTTCATGATATTTTATTTTTCTCTTTCTCATTTTCACAGACTGAGGATGGAAGTGAGGTAGCCCAGGTTGAGTTGTTTCTCCATCTGCATACGAAGGGTCACGATGGGGTCACTTATGTAGATGATCGGGCGCGAGAATTACATGTTAGTTTTTTTTTTTTGTGAATTCTAATTTATTTATTAATAATATATATATTTTTATTTACTCACAAATATTTTTGTTCCCTTCTTTTTGTAGGGAAAAGTAAAAGATAAGCTCACTTCCTTATTGCCCACTCCAGAGTCCCAGCCTACTCAGGAAAACCATCACGATGCTTTCCTTCTTGCAGTCGGTGGTGTTCGTTCGGATGGTTCGGTCCCTGGTCTTGGCCCATACGGGAGGGAGCTTTATGCTGACCAGCCGCGTGCTACGAGTTCTTCACGTGCTGAGTCGGAGGCTTTGAGGCGAGAGAACGAATCCTTGCGCCTACAGATGGAAGCCAATGAGATCCGCAGTCAAACACGCGACAATGAACTTCATGCTCGGCAGGTTGCTTTTGAAGAACGTGTGCAGTTATGGATGAACATGAATGCGGATGCCGGTTCCGAGTCTACTTCTAGGCATCCTGCTTCCAGTCATACGAGCCCTCCTTAAATTTTTCTCTAAACATTTGATTCAGAATTGTTTTGGAATACTTTTTTTTTTATAAACAATATTTGTGTGGATGTTTTATATTTTTATTCATTACTATTATCTTTTATTCGTTTTTAAAAAAAAATTAATTTTTAATAATTAATTTTTTTAAAATTAATTATTAATAAATAATTAATTTTATTTAGAATTAATTATTAATTTTTTTTTTAAAATCGGAAAATTTAGTGACGAAATGTGTCTCTATGTATTTAATTAATTTTTTTTCCATAACTACTTTAGAGATGAAATTCGTCGCTAAAGTCAACTAATTGACTTTATTAGAGAACTAATGCATCTCTATTTTAGAGATGAAATTCGTCACTAAAGTCAATTGGTTGACTTTAATAGATAACTAATGTGTCTCTATTTTAGAGATGCAATTCGCTTCTAAATATAGAGACACATTTCGTCGCTAAATTAGAGACGAAATGTGTCTCTAAAATAAGCCTTTTAATCCTTATTTTCAGCGATCAATTTCGTCGCTAAATTAGTCAACATATTTTAGCGTCCCATTTTTTTTAGTCGCTATTAGCGACGAAATGTATCGCTATTTTTCTCAAGCGACGCCCTTTTTGGCGATCGAATTTTTCGTCGCTAAATTCGTTGCTAAATACATTTAGAGGCGAATTTCGTCGCTACAGCCGGGACTCCAAAAACAGTTTTTCTTGTAGTGGGTGGTCTGAGATAATTGTGGAAATCGAAACAATAATTATGTGAAACCGATACAAATTCCTTGTATTAAGAAGAAACGTATCTACTTCTATGAAATTGTGTATACGTATTGTAACGTCCCGTTATTTTGGAGTGAAATTTTTATTTTATTTATTTATTTATTTTATTTAATATTGTTTATTTATTTCAATTCAAGTATATAGTTTAATTATTATTTTGTAATTTCGATATTAGTACTTAAATTTGCCCGAAATTCATTTTTATCGTTTTAATGTTTATTTTTCGCTTCGGTGACATTAATAATTATTAATAGGCCAATTAATAATTATTAATCACCTTTAGATTTATTTAAGAGCTTCGGGTTTCGTTTTATAAGCTAAAAGTCATAAAAGGGCAAAACCGTAATTTCTAAATTACCAAAATATATAATTTCACTATGCACTTATCTTTAAATATCACAATTGCCTTCATCTTTCTCTCCTTCACTTCTCCTTGCCGTGGGATGCTTTCCACCATTGATGAATTTTTCTTTTCTTCGTTTCTCATTCGTTTCTTGGCGGATCGTCGTGTTTTCGGTTGCGTTGGATTGGTAGGGACGAGGGCTACCTATCCAACCTAGCTTTTCGAAGTTTCTCGTTCCCTAAGGGAAGTCCAAAAAAAATAAGTTTTCAAAACTTTTTAGGTGGTTTTGTTCGTTTTTGATTATAAATGAGATTTGAAGTTGAAATCATGAATTTCTATCATGAAAAATGACGATTTTGAGCCCGGATTTTCGAAAAACACTATTCACCCGAAAACACTATTCACCCGAGACACTATTCATCCGAAATCACTATTCACCCGAAATTGCACATTTGTTCGCATATTAGTTATGAATTGTAATATGTTGTACAATCGGTGAATTGTAGGTGCATTTGCTCGGTGGTTGTTTCGTGGAAATTGGAGATTTGGAATTATTTGGCTAAGGTGAGAATAGTTAGAATTTAAAGTATCTATAGAAAGCAAATGAGTGTGAAGGTTTGTAAAGTTTGAAACTAAGAATAGAATCCGAATTTAAGATTAGAGGGTTGTGAGTTAGTGCCCTTAGGATTAGAAGTTGATCCTTTAAGTGAGAACTTAGAAGTTCTCGAGAAAGACTTTGAATCTTAGAAGATTCTAAGTTAGTTTCGATTCGAAACTAAGATTGGATCATTGGAAGTTAAGAATCCAACTTGTAATTAGAACGATTAATAGAACATCGGATTATTGAAAGTTTAGAATCCTGGAAGGTATAGTTAATCGTTTAAGTAATGATTGTACTTTTATTAATGATACCGGAGTTCGATCGACATATCGTTCGTCCGAGGTTACAATCAATTTTTTTACTTAATGTCATTTACTTTATGTCATTTACTTTATGTTCATTTACTTTATGTTTGTTTCAGTTACTTTATTATTCGCACTTTACTTTATTTACTTTTGCAAGTATGTGCGAGCATATCATTGCATCTCGCACCATGGCATATTGCACCATGACATCTCGCATAAAAGAAGTACAGAATGTTGGAGCCTACGGGTATTGTCCGCATTTCCTTCTGAGAAAAAGAATGAAAATGAGAAAGAAAAGAAGTACAGAATGTTGGAGCCTACGGGTATTGTCCGCATTTCCTTCTTCATGCATTTATGCATATGATTGATGAAATTATATATATCCTGGATAGAAGATCGAGATGTTATATTGTTATGAAAAGTTATTTACTTTTCCTGTTTATGTCATAACAAGAATTTGGATGAGATTAAGACTACGAGAGTTAGTAGTATCATCCTTTAGAGAATGTAAAAAAAATGAATTCACCTAGAGTTTGGATGACTTTAGGAGTGTATGGTGTTAGATTAATTGACACAAATCGAAATGCGAATTTGAGGTCTATTCTTACTTTTTATTCTTATTATTCTCACTGGGCTTAAGTTGTTAGCTCATGATATTACAAACATTTCAGGTAATGTTTGGGATCGTGGAAGAGGAGCTGGTGCGCGCTTGATCGAGAGGATGATGATGATCGAGATGGACTATGTGTTATGTAAAATCCATGTACATGGTTTTGTGAAATTTATATCATTTTTGATGATTTGTACTTTGTAATCAGCTCATAAGAGCTTATCGTCGTTGTTTTATGATTATAATCATTTTGAAACTCTTGATAGGAACTTAATGTTCCTTGTGTTTTTAGATGTCTCAATTTAAGATGTAAACAGGTTTTGGCTAGCCTATTTTCAAACATAATCACGCCAATTTTCTTAAAATAAAAGACTTCCGCTGTGTATTCTAATTTAAATTATTTAAAAATGGCGGGTCGTCACACGTATTAAATGAGTTTTCATTTTATTATTTCGATTTGGGAAATGTGAAAGAAAATTAAAGGAAATGATGGGAAAATGGTAATATTATTTTCGGAAATGGGAAAGGAAATTAAAGAGAGGATCAAATGGGAATATTTAAAAAAAATAGAGGGTAGAGTGGGAATGTAAAGTTTCTCCATTTTTCTGTCTTTTAGAAGTAGTAGAGATTATAGATAAATAGAATAGATCAATTGGGTGGGAAATAAAAATACAAGTGTAAAGCACGTGCTTAAATAAAGTCTTAGTATATATAAAATGATGTTTTTTCCCAGGAAAGTATGAAGAAAACATGCTTGGTTGTTGTCAGTTTTTTCATATATTTGTAAATCATTGTTACATAAATTATGATTTTTTAGATTTATTCAAAAATGATATTTTATGAATTGATATTTTAAAAAAGTAATAAAAGTTATAAATATTTTTAAGAATAATATTTTTTCCTTCCTCCCAAAAACAAATGTGAAACCTAACCCTTAAATACAAGTAAACTATCATTTTTTAAAATTTTCAAAACTTTTAATATTTTAAAAATTATCAATTTATGAAATGTCTGTCTGATGAAATTTCTCTTCTACAAGAAACGGAATTTTTCATTTGTGAGCGAAAATAATAAAAAAAGGGCTAGAACAACTCAGTCAAGAAGATTAAAAAGCGCTTCAATTGACATAAATAATACATAAATTATGATTAATAAAATTAAATAAACAGTTAACTTATTAACGTATTTGATAAAAATCTGATTTATAATTTTGTTTCTTTTAAAAAGTATATATAAAAAGAAAAAAAAAGTTAAGAATTGAACTCACCATGATAACATGTAAAATAAAGTGGTAAAAAATGACCATTTGTAACTATAAAATTGGTTGTTTGAATTTTACCCATATAAAAACCTTCTCCTCTCAAGTGAACCACCACAAAAAAAAAATCGAACTAATAAATTGATTAGTGACTATGTATTTATAAATTATTTGTATCATAATCTACTTTTAAACGCATTTTAAAAAACGTGATCAAATTTAAAAAACTAAAACCAATGTTCAAAACTTTCCTCAAAGGGGGTGTTTGGTTGGGGTTTGGGAAAGGATGTCTGGGTTTGTGATGCCTGGGAAAGAAAAGTGTGGATTTGTGATGCCTGAGTTTGTGAAGAATGTGTTTGGATTGTATGAGAATGAATAGTGGAAATAATGTGAGTGCGTTGGAATAAAAATGTCAAATCTAATAATAACTTGGGAATGTGATGCCAAACCCAAGTAAAAAAGAGAGTGAAACAAACATGGGAATGACATCACAAACCCATTCTCACATTCAAATCTCATTCCAAAACCTTCAAACAAACAACCCAAAAGGACCACCATGCTCTTCCTCTCTAGGATGTGTTCTCCATTTCAACCTGTCCCTTCATCATTCGTCAGAAACTTTTTAAGAGGACCTATTTTAGATGAATTGATATCCTCCAATGAACATAGGTCAACCCCCTTCAAAAGTGAATCAAGAAAAAAAGGAAAAAAAAACATGTTTTTGTGGGTGTGGTAGATAAGCTAGTCATATTAAAAATGTATAGATCATTCAACAAATCATATAAGGAAAATTATACCAATTTTGTCAGTCAAAAGTCTGAAAAATAAAAAAATAAAAGCAGAGCTAGCTTCTGGCATATGAAATCTCCATTTTCTTGACATGATATCTTCTCAATCTAACAATGAGAAAGAGTTGATTTAATCAAGCAAAGGATAGGTAGTGAGATCTGAAGGTGGTCCGTGACCGTGATGAATACTCGGTTGGTTCGGTTGCAGGCGCAGTGAAAACAAGCGTGGACATCCATTTGAGAACCCCATTATAGAATCATAATCTCCTCCTCCATTCTCTACCAACCCATAATGTGGATCTTCCTCTGTTGCAATATCCTAAAATCAAAAAATGGATGTTTCTCACCCATCAAAATCTCTTCCTTAACTTGTAAATTTCAAATAATAAAAAACTACATTAATTAATACGTACAAACTCCTGAAGAAGACTCTTGTGTATTTCTCCAACACTCTTTAACTGCATTTAGACCAGAAACAGGAGAAGAATTTGGTGTCAATAAGCTATGATTATACCAGAAGAATGTCGCGAAGAAAACCGACAATTTACATTCTTACTTTTATATGATGAAACTCACCTTGTGGGAAATAATTTTGACATCAAAACTTGCAAATCTAAGTAATAAATACATGGGTGTGAATCTTTGTTGATTAAAACAAACATGACCAGAATTACCTTTTTCTTGTGCGTTTCAATCTGATTTGATATCACCCGATACTGTTAAATCAAAGATTCAAAATTGAATTTGTCAATCTATGTTATACAAATATAATTTATCAGAAATATATGCAAAGATTTGCAGACCATAAAGTTACTACCTTTCTTTCTTTTCTTAACTCTACTCTAAAATAACATGATTGACTTCTAAATAACTGTGATAGGATAGAGCAAGTTATTGTATTGCTAAGACATTGGAGATTCAGAATCATCATAGGCGTTGTATTTTTCGATTAGTTTATTAACTAATGAACACACTTCAAAAATAAAAAAACATGGTCAGTTTATTAACTAAGACCCTACAACACTTAACATCGATAAACTCGTAGAATAATATCTTAGGTATGTGGTCAATATGATTTGGTTGGAAAGTCATTAGGCCAACTCATGTTGGTTGTTTCGAGAGTATTTTTTCAACTCGCTTACAAGAAATTTGATATAGACCACAATCAAATGATTATGGTTTACTAGGATACAATACAATAGACCATGTCCGTTGAGGTTACTCATGTCAATGTAATATATTCTTAAACCACTTTAATGTTGACTGAGGTTGACCTTTCAATATATTTTATATGTAACTATGGTTTACGGTTTACACTTACAGATCATGTGTTGGTTTTTAGTACTTTTGGAGGAAGCCAGTGTTTTTTACTAACAATACTTTCAAAAATTTATGGTGCTTTGTTTAATATCAAAAAGTATTTTGTAAAAGAAGCACTTAGTCATTTTTGTGTTCAAAAGTGTTATTAAGAGAAGTATCTTATTCAAAAACACTATTTAAAGTTTTCTTTGAGCACTATTAATTATTTTTTCTTGGGAGTAGTGTTTTAGATGGAACACTTACCATTTGGAATAACGTTTAAGAGCGTCTAAAAGTATTTTAGGGCAAAAATTCCTAGCTTTTTTTAGCCTAATAACATTTTAAGCCCACCTAAAAGTTATTCCCAACGGGGAAAACTATACGAGTAAAACTTAAAAGAAAAATAATAATAAAAGTACTTCCATAATAACCACTTTGAAAAGACCCAAGTGCTTCTGAAATTCTTAAAATTATAAAAAAAAAATTAAATGATATGTTGCTAAATAATATAAAGGATTTAAAACATGTTTTTAAGTAGTCAGAATGACTTTCAAGATATTAAAACACAATTTTTCTAAAAATGTTAAAAGGAAAAAAATTAGTAAATTAAAAAAAAAAAAACATGACTTTAACAAGCATTTCAAAACACACTATAAACTATAAATACAAATTACTGTCTGATTTGTATAATAGTTCATTATTAAAAGTTCCAATAGTTTAATTGAATAGATACGTATATATAGAAGAACCAAGTTAGTAAATCAACATTCTAATAAGATTAAATTGAATATCAATTAAACTATAGATTAAAAAACACAACAATAGTAAATCACAGAATGAAATTAAACAAATAAAAATGGATGTAACACCTTGCGTTCACGGATAATCCTGACAGCATTATCCATATCTTGCTCAAGACATCGCAGTTCCTCAAACCCCAGATCGTTCATACATTCTCCCATCCTTTGCCTTTTCATTAAAAAAAAAAAAAACATAATTGATTTAAACATTAAAAAAAAAAAACAAATCAAGAAAAATCGTCAAACTCTCATGATATACCTTATCTGTCTCCGAAGATTTCTGTTTACATCTTTCAGTTTCTTCAGATTCTCTTGCATTCTCTATGAATATAGATTTATCAGTATATAAACATAAAAATAAATAAATAAAATGAAAGACCTCACCTCATAGTGAGGGATCCATAGATCAACTCCTAAAGTTTTCTGGTAGTGATCGAAGATCTCCTTAGTCCTAAAACGAAAGAAATTAAAAAAAAAAAAAAATGAGGGCAAAAGAAGAAAGAAAGGTAGGGTTTTTAAGGATTATGGAAGCATACGAGGTGGCGGGGCTGATGAATTCATGGAGTTTTCCAGTACTGGAAAACATGATGATGGAAACCTTAGCATCACAAAGAACAGTGAGTTCATTAGCTTTCTTGAACAAACCATTTCGTCGCTTTGAATAAGTAACCTGTCTGTTTGTAGGGTTTTCAATCCTTCTGATCTGGATCTTCCCTCGAGCCATGAAAGATTAATTTTTTTTATTTTCTTCTCTCTGTTTTTGTTGAAATTTGATTGTTTCTTTTCTTTGTGGGATATGGGAGAAGAGAAGATTGAGAAAAGAGAAAGAGAAGAGAATGCCGGAAATGGAAAGATGGGGCCTAAATTGGTGAAAAGGTGACACTCGGATTTACCCAAAATGAATATGGTAATGTCTTTGTTATGCTTTTTGCTTTGATCGAAACCCACCCCCACCCGTGCTTCCAGAAGTGGGCTCCATTCATTATTACTTACTTCTAACTTTCCATCTTCTTTCCTTTCCTTTCCATTTCTCCTTCCCTTTTTATAAGTTAATTGCCTCATATTTTGAGATTAAATAGTTTAGGAAGTAACAACCCGAGCTTGAAGATTCGAGTCTCTCAAGTCTCGGACTTATAGTAGGTAGCCATATGTTAGAGGGTACAATACAATACAATGCTATTTTTTTAAAAACAATATATAAATATGAACAATATTTGGGTACTCACTTAATTTGTACTCATCATCTTAAGTGTCACTTTTCTATAAAATAATTATATTAATGGTAATAAATATATGAATTTTTTTTAATAAATATATAAGTCCACTAGTGTTTTATCGAATAGGAAAGATACAAGTACGACGGTGAATACAAACTAATACTCACTAGTGAGTATCTAAATATTCTTCTATTTGTCTTTCTTAGATGGTTTTGAATGTTGATCTTTTTTTTTATGTAATTCTCTTATTTGTAATTACATATTTAACTCTTTTTTTTAGTTTTGTTTAATTGTTTTAATCTAATGATATTTCTAACAAAAAAAAAAATAGTTTTGCTGAATTATTTTAATTTAATTATATTCTTAAATAATATATTCTAAGTAAATTTAGAGGATGAGAATATTAAAGATAATTTATAAAAATATGTGAAAGAAACACAGCCTTGCCTTTAAGCCATAGTGTGATAGCTGATTGGTTGCGAATCCCAAAGAGAAAACGATGTGTGGTGTGGTTAACGTTGTTGGGCTCCGAAGTCCGAAAAAAAAAAGTGTTATTACGTCTAATCAAAAACCCTAATATCCTTCAGATTCTACCACATTTCCTCCTCGTAAATTCCTCACACCAACAACGACCTGTCTAAAGGCGGTTTAAACCATATCTTTTTTTTTTATTTTTTTAATGAAAACACAGTTTTAATCTTAAATATCGGCTGTTTTGTGTTAATCTTTTTTAGTTGGACTTTTAGAATCTTTTGACAAAAAATTTAGATAATTGTTTTTTTGGGTTGAAGACAAGACAACTTATTTAATGTCTTGATCTGGACGGATGTTGTCCAAATCTGAGGGATGTGACACGAAGCGGAGAGGGAAGCAAAGTTAGCCAAAGCCCTACGTTTAATTTAAATTTTAACAATGAAGAAAGTAATTAGAAAATTGGATATAATGCAAATAAGACTCACGTGATTTTTGTTAAATGCATGAACATCTCATGTGATTTAAAAATGTCAAATCAAAACCCTGTAATTCTAAATTATCTCAATGAGATCCCTTTCTTACAACGCTATAATTTTCTTTTAGTCATAACTTATTCGTTTGAACTTTAATTTTGGATGATTCAAGATGTTTTGAAATCCTCATTTCGGGATCTAAGTTATGGTCAGTTCAAAACTTGTAAATCATCAGTAACCAAAATTGTTAATGGTATAAATCATACCTAATATTTTGATGATAATAAACTATTTTATTTATAAACAATTTTGAAGTTTTAAACTTACCATAACTTAGAGCCTAAAATTTAGATTCCAAAACATCTTGAATCATTCAAATCGGAATTAAACAAAAAAATTATGGCTAAAAGAAAATTAATGGTGTTGAAGGGGAGGGGTCTTCTTATTGAAATAATTTGGAACCTCAGAGATATGATTTGCCATTTTCAAACCACAGGGAGTGTTCATGCATTTAACGAAAACTATAAGAAGCTTATTTGCATTTTACTCTAGAAAATAAGCATTCATTTCATTGATTAAAGTGACAGACCCAGAATATAAAGACTCTTGTAGGTTTGGGATAGTTTTTAAAATTGTTTTTTAATAGTTATTAAAACATTCATTTTATTCAAAAACTAATTTAAACGCTTTCAAAAGTTTTCTCAAACATACACTTAGTAGACACTAGAACAAATTCCACATAAGATAACACTAGGTGTTTTTAAAAGATGACACATATGGTAAAAGATGACATATTTTAGTTTTTCAAGTTCAATTTTTAAAATTTACTAAGCGATGACATACATTAAATGCCATCTTTTGTTAAATAAAATTATAAATTTCGCTCCCGAGTTTGACGTTAATTTTTCGGAAAAAGTGTTATCTTTTGTTAAATAAAATTTCAATAATGCCAGTTTATGTACGTCATTTTTTAAGTCTGTCATTATTTAATCAATGTCAGGCCTTGTCTGTCATCGTTTCTTAATTTTTATTTTAGGCCTAAGTAAAATCAGTTTTCTCGATCCTTGGCAAAACGCAATCCTTAGGGTAAAACGGTGTTCATTCGCAAAACACAATCCTCCGCCGATCGTTTCGCTCATCAGTCGTCCTCCGCAATCCTTCTCTTCATCATCTTCGTCGTCCTTTGCTATGAGGTTCGTTCTCTCCAGCGTACTCTGTCGTTCCATAGCTATGCAGCACATTAGGTTCATTTAAAATCATGTTGTTTCAATGGTGATTTAAGGTAGGTGAGAAAATATGAGTCTGACAATGAAATTTATAAGTTTTTTTTTATTCTAGTAAATTATTTTCAAATTGATTGAGATAGGCATGAGTTTGTCTTGTTTGAGGAGGTTTTGATTGTTGGGGTGTAAAAGTCATAAGATTGGTCATTTCGAATTTAGTGGATGGATATAGCCAGTGAAAATCAACTACATCAAACTTGTAATTCCTTACAAATTCGCTTAGAATTACTTGTGTCAACTCATTTTTTGTGTTTTTTTTTTTAATTTCAATGTCAACATATGATGAACAATGTTAGTGAAAGGGGAAAGAAAAATTGAATGTGGTGACATTGTTTTAGTATATAATTATGAATTACGAGTAAGACTTGAGAGTTTAAATTTTTACTTCTCTTCTTATATTTTTATAATGAAAGATTGAGACTTGAGAGTTTGTATTGTGCCCTGGAATTTGATTTTCTCATGTAAATTTCTCCCTTTATTATATGAATGGTTGGTTTGATGTTTGAAGCCTCTACCACTTCATCACGGGTTTTGTATAAGGAGTTGGTCAAAGGAGTTCATTCTTCACTTTGCTATTTCGTCACTTAAGCAATTTGTTTGTCCAAGTTTCAGGTTTTTCATAACTTTTTTTCGCCGTTCTTCGATATTATTATATGCAAGTATTGGTTACAATTCGATTATATTTTAAATAAGTTGGGCTCTGGCTATCCTACAGTTACGGTAGCGATAGTGAATTATATATTTAAGCTAATTCATAATATAAGAGTGAAAAGTTTAGCAAAATTGTTCTTTTATTTTAATTGTAATTTCAATCTATTTCAAATGTTATTGTTTTATATAGGGCAATCAAACTATATCAATCTGAAAGTGGAGATCAAATTCGAAAAAAATACTACTTGGAGAGTTGTGAAGGTAAACTATATCAAACTTTTTTACTACGTTTTTCAAATCTATAACTTTTTGTTCTTTTTTTACTAAACTTTTCTAAGTTATATTTTTTTTTCATTTTTTTATATGTATAGTGTCCATGCCAACCAGGAAATGTGGAGTGTAGCTATTACGTGCCTAATTTTTTTAGAGAAATTATGCACAACCATGATGTTCCCATTACTAACCTTGTATGTATGACTTTTATAGTTTACTTACCTTTCATTTTTAATGTATATGATTATTTTGTAATAACCTTGTATGTGCTAATATTTTTATGCAGATTACTTAGAAGAATCCATATACCTAAGCACAACTTGACGAGCTTTGAGTAGAATGAGCTGAGTTTGTTAAAAATTCATTTAAGACACGGGCAACAAACATGATTGATTTTATTTTGATAAGCTTAATATATATTTTGTGAACACATGCCTAACTCAAAATGGCAACAAACATTTATGATTAAATTTCATTCGTACTTTTTGAATATGCATAGCTATTATTATTTTGTAAGGATGACGTTTCGTATAAGTTTTAAGATGTGAATTGTAGTTTGTGTTCTTTTATAAAGAAACACCAAACTTTTTTTTGTTGAAATTATAGAAATAGAGTTTGAAATGTTGAAGGTTTAAGTATATTTCATGGTTTAATTTCTCTGGAATGTGATGGATGTGATGACTAGATTGTAGATATTCAATTATTGCAGGTTATGACTAAAATAATGGGAAATTATAAAAATGACATTATTGCGCAGCGTCATTGTAACTTATGATGACTAGTGGTAAAAAAAAAATGAATATTCGTTATATAATGACACATATAAGACGACATGTAAAAAATGACATTGTAAATGCGTCATCGTAAGTTAAGATGGCACTCACAGTTATGACACTTACAAAAGTGTCATCGTATTATTACGATGACGGTTTTTGTCTGTCATTAAAACCCAAATTTATTGTAGTGAGAAGTAATACTTTTTACTTCAAAAAAAGAAAAGAAAAATAGAAGTAATACTTTTAGAATGAGACCTTTGACTTCATTAGTACAAAACCCAAATAGTTAACATTTTACGATATATTTTGGAAAAAATCTGGATTTTTTTTAATAATAATTCTAAATCAATTAATTACAAAAAGTCAATCACTAATCAATTTTAATAAATTATTGATTTAACTTTGAAATAGGATTATTATTTCATGTGATAATCATTAATTGACAGTTAATCACTTATTGATGGATAATAAATCATTAATTGATATGATCAATAAAAATAATATATTAAAAAAGAAAAGGAAATTTACAACAAACTCATAACATAAGCATGCTTAGGTGACTCATTACTCATAGGAAAGCCCACGGTGATCAGCAATCGGGCTCCGTCCCTGTCTTCTTATAATGTTTGGGCCTCCGGGCCACAATTGATACGAATGATAAGCCCTGTGTGATCTTAGCAATCACGTGATGGGCTGATTCTACATTTTCATGTGATTGAATAATGAGAGGTTTAGGTGTGTAACCACTTTTTAGTAATCATGTGTATAGTTTTTTTTTTTTTTTTTTATCAATCATGTGTATAGTTTAAAATATGTGAATAATTTAATATAGTTTTAAATAAAATGGTCATGTTTATAATAAATTAGAGAATAAAAAACCCTTTATATAAAATACCATTAAATCATGAGAAATTTCATTGAATGACAAATTTAATTTGATGTAATATTTGCAAAAATAACAGTTTTAAAAACTATTGGTAAATATAGTAATTTTTAGTATGTTAATCAATGATTAACAATTATTAATGTGTGTATCTGTGATAAACCTAGTGTAAAAATATATAATTTAATGTTTATCACTAATTCACCGATCAAAATTTATTATATTTTCAAATATTTTTTAGAGTCAGTATTTTTACAAATATTACTAAAATAATTGCTAGATTTAGCTGTGCCCCTTGAATCATTCATATGTTTTCTTCATCTCTTTATTCCTAATTATGCAAGCAACCCTTTAGGAGACGGCTTTTAAAAATATACAATAAATGACATAAATTTAAATATTAATTATTTTATCCATTCAAACTTACCCCATAAATATGTGGTCGTAATCCTTTAAAAACTATTGTTATTTTTTCTTGATCGGGTCATCATATCATTAAAAAAAATGACGTATGGTTACACATAGGGGTGTGCATGGTTCGGTTCGGTCGGTTTTTCCATAAATTTTGAACCAAATCGAACAACGCGGTTCTGCTAAAATCAGAACCGAATTAGACATATAATTTGACAGAACCGGCATAAGAACCAGACGGTTCGGTTCGGTTCACTGGTTTTTGGAAATGTGTTTGGATTATGATTTTATTATTTTAAAATCATTCTTTACAAAATAATTTTAAAGATATTAGGCTGCATTCCAAGTATTTTGCGCCTTCTTTCGAAGATATTAAAATAACTACATTCAGAACTAACCAAATATATACATAAAAAACACATTCAACAATGATAATCCATATATAACTAAATATAATCATAGTCTGCAGATTTAACAAGGTAAATGTTATCCAAAATATACCCAAACACCTATCATCTTACCAAATAACCTATACCCAAAATACACCCCAAACACACCTATCATCTAAATTATACCAAAAACCTATACCCAAAATATACCCAGGAGGCAGAAACATGTATTCAAAATATACACAATAACCTATTTCCAAATATCTAATGCCATGTGCTTTACATCAAAAAAATACCCAAGCAAAGCACATATTCTAATCACAGGTTAAAAGTCCAATGTCTTTGGTTTCTCCAACTCTTTGGCCACCCTAGAAAATAGATGAAAAAAGAAAATAAGGTCATATAATTCAACATTTTTTATAAAAAGAAATAATATGTTTAACACAAACAAGATAAATCTACTTACCAAAAAAGTCAAACTAGGAAGTATCTAACTTCTTTAATCCACATCCATTTTTTATTTTCCATTACATTCTACAAGCAAGAGAAACAAAGATCAAACAATAACAAAGTAAATATATTTAACACATTGTTAATCAAAATATTAACTTGTTACCTTCTTCAATTTTTTCAAGTTCCATCTCATCCATTTCTTCATTGGTAGAGACTTGTGGTGATCGAAGCCAATTTTGCAAACAAACAAGAGCCTCCACCGAGCTTGGAGTTAATGAACTACGAAATGGATCAAGCACTCGACCACCGGTGCTAAAGGCGGATTCAGAAGCAACAGTTGATAAAGGAATAGCAAAAACATCCTTAGCCATTTTTCCAAGAATTTTATATCTCGAAGAATTCACTTTCCACCAATCTAATATATCAAACTTATCATTGGCTTTTTTAAGAGGCTCACATAGGTACTTATCCAACTCAGTTTTCCTCTCCCTTGTATCTTGTTGACTCAAATGTTTGGTAAACTTTGAAGTGTAGTCCTCATCATCATCCTCAACCTCATCACTCACAAACAATTGATCCATAGATGTCAAATCAATCTCATTACCTATATTTAAAGCTTCATATTCAGTAAACAAACGTCTTGTCATATCCTCAACCTTCTTTCCAATATCTCTTGACACCAAATCTTCATACAAATGTGAAAGTGTGAAATTAACAAAGTGAAGCTTGAATCTAGGGTCAAGCACAATAGCAACATACAAGAGAAAATTTGCCCTTTCACTATCCCCCCAATATTTTTCAAACTTTCCTTTCATGTTTCTTGCCATGTCACATAAAAGAGGATCGGTTGATCTTGAATATTTTTGTATTTGTTTTTGGATTAAACAAATCTCATGAAAAAATCTATTCGATGTAACACAAATTGATCCCGAAATCCTCAAAGTTACTTCATAAAAGATTTTTAAAAACTTAGAAAACACACGAGCATTGTCCCAATCTTCATTAAGAGGGGGACCTTTTTTCTTCTCACTTCCACTAAGCTCCAAGCAAAAATGTTCATCTTCAACTTATAACCTTTCAAAAGCTTTTTGAAATTTTTGGGCGGTGTCCAACATAATGTAAGTGGAATTCCATCTTGTTGGAACATCTAAAGAAAGAAGATTTCTACAGGCTATTTTTTCATCCTTCACACAATTCTTAAACATTTTCAATCGTGAAGGTGATGATTTAACATATTTAATAACATTTCAAATCTTAAGGATGGAATCACTAAGTTCCTTCAAAGCATCATGCACAATAAGATTAAGAACATGAGCACAACATCTAACATGCATAAATTCACCATTAAGTATAGCTCCCTTCCAATTTCTTATCTTTCTAACCAAGTATGTAAGAGCTACATCATTAGAGCTTGCATTATCTACCGTCACAGTGAATACTTTCTCGATTCCCCAATCCAATAAACATTTTTCAACACTTTTTCCTATAGTATCCCCCTTATGATTAACAATCAAACAAAAGTTCAAAATTCTCTTTTGTAATTTCGAATCCTCATCGATGTAATGTGCAGTGAGAACCATGTAATTTAAATTTTGAATTGATGTCCATGTGTCGGTAGTTAAACAAATCCTATGATCTTTTTTCACTATGATCTTTTTCAACTTTTTATTCTCTTCTTCAAAAAGGTTAAGACAGTCCCTAGCAACAAATGTACACGAAGGCAAAATGAATTTGGGTTGCAAGGTAAGACAAAAGTCTCTAAAACCTTTAGACTCAACAATTCTAAAAGGCATCTCACCCATGACAATCATCCTACAAAGCATATTTCTACACCTATCCTTGTCAAAGGTAGTGGCAACTAAACTACCACCTCCTCCCTCTTTTGATGGACCAAAACATAAGGTTTTCTGCTTTAAGTCACATAGTCTTCCAGGAAACTTCTTACACTTTTGTTCTATGTGTTTCAACAAGTTGGTGGTGCCATTCTTATGAGGATCACATGCATAAGTAGTTCCACAATAATTACATGCAGCTCTTGGAAATTCAGAATCCCCACCATCAACTTTAGTAAAATGCTCCCAAGCCCCAGAAGTCTTACCTCGCTTGCCCTTTTGTGATGGATCATCAATCTCCACTTTGTTCTCAACTATACAATTCTCTCCTTCGTTCACAACTTTGCGCTTTTGTTCCTTAGTTTTGAATTTGATGGCAGTAGCTTTAGCATCACCACCCATTTTCCTAGCAAAACCTACCATAAATTACATGAGTTTAACTATTGCATATTAACATAAAAGTTAATGCAAAAGAAAAAAAACTACATTACAATAATTCAAAATGAAATAGATTGTACAATCATAACAAAAATGAATAAAAAAAACAATAAACGTCCCTTTAATCTCATTAACACAAAATCTGTTCACCCATTATTTTCATTGACACAATTATACTCCAAATCTATTCTATCATTTACTTTTCATTAAAAAAAGCCTCATAATTGGAGCAAAAAAAAAGCCTTATAAAAATCCAGACATAATGCTTCTACAAAAAAAAAATTATTATGAAGTGTAAAGCATTCACATGTAGGGCATTTCAATCAGACAATGTTAATAGAAACTAATGTTTCATATCTATTACTAAAAAAATACATGTAGATAAAAGACATGAAGTAAAATACAAAGAAAACCATAAAAGAAGAGTGGTTGATTGTAGTAAAGTAAACATGAAAGTGAAAGAAAAAGATAAGAAAAGCAGATAGTAAAATACCTTCAGTTTGGAGGGAGACGAGATGCGAGAGTGAGACTGAAAGGGAGAGAGACGAGTTGCGAGAATGAATTAAAAGAGACTACATACTTTTCAAAGATTGAGACACAAGAAGATGAGAACTTTTGACTGAGATTTGAGAAAGGAGATGAGACTTTTAGAGAAATTTTGCTAGGGTTTCACGTAGAAGAAAGAAAATGAAGGGAGCGGCTGAAGGATGAGAAATGAGATCTCAGATTATAAAAAAGAGGTTATATACCTAGGGTAAATGGACAGTTCGGTTCGGTTTATTTACGGTTTTTTAATATGTAAACCAAACCAAAACCAGTTTAGGCGGTTTTTAGATATTACAAACTGAATAGACCGGCAGTTCTTATATAAAGGGTGTGAACCGGTCGGTTCGGGCCGGTTCATCGGTTTTTTGAATATTTTGAACACCCCTAGTTACACACACACAAAAAAAAAAAACCGTAGTCCTGAATGCACTAATTTGTTTGTTTTATTTCTTTATATGATATTACAAAAAATATATATATACTTGAGACAATATTTAAGTTAATAAAAATTTTGGTAACATTGACAGTCAATCCACCTTGTGATAACCATTGGTCAAACAACTATTATCTTTTTTAAATATTGAATAAGTAAGGAACCTCTTTATATTTATATACAAGAGGAATTTTTTGGTTTTTATCAATGTGAGACAACTATCAAAACCACATAAATGGCATTTCATTGTAGGTATTTTGAAGTCTTATTCCAATTAATCTAAACATATTTAAGGCATAATAAATGTTCATATTCAATGACCTTGCATTAAATATTAGTTCCCAATTTATTAATTACATTAATTAGTATGGGACCCATAAAATATTATGCCTCAAAGTAAGCCACTTAATATGTTTTTTTTTTCCGACAATCACTAAGCTAACGTACCGCCCTACTATATTATTTGGTTAATACACAAACTTACAAGTGATGCATATATTATACAATATAAATTTATTTTGATTTAGTCATATTAATATGAAATTCGAATACATGAACTGAAGTAAATTGAGATTAGATACCTATAAATAAACCTTTTTGAAATCCAAATTAATTTTAATTTCTATAAAAAAGATATGCCATTCCAAATTAATTTTGAAATATAGATTCAATAAAAAAAATTCACTCATTAAATGTATCATTATTTGCGTCCATCGTCAAAACATCATTGTTGAATCTGACCATGTAGTCCTTAAGACTTTCCCCCGACCTCTGGTGGATTGTCAAGAGATGAGTAACGGGCATCTTAAGGTCTCTCCTTCCTATAAATTGAGTTACAAAGGCTCGGGTGATCTCTTTGAAGGAAGAGATAAAGCGAGTCTTGAGCTGTCTGTACCACCCCAAGAAGAGCGCCTAGTGTGAGGGGGGAACGTGTAAATTCTTATTTTTTTAAAAATGCATGTTTGGCTTTGGTTGACACGTGGCTGATAAGGTGTCAAAAAAAAATACAAAACACGATTTTGTCTTTAAAGCAAAGTAGAGCAAGGAATGAAGGAGAAGGGAAAAATAAAGATAAAGGAAAAAAAATTGGAAATTTTTATAATAACATCAAATTGTGGAGTTTTTAGCTTCAATTTATGGTGAAATGGCTTATTGGTAAGTAGTTTCTTCAACCCAACTCTTCTATTTAATGGATTTTAGTAGTTTTGCTATGCATCAAGGTTGGTTTATGGGTTTTATGAGTTTCATTGTTTATGGATTTTTAAGAGAATTGATAAAAGAATTGAACCTAATGGAGAGGTTGGTATTTAAGGAATGGTTAAGAATAGTGTAGAAATGAAGTTTTTCCATATTTTTGATGGAGTTGCTATGAAAATTGTATGAATTAGGAAGAGGATTGGTACGTGGTTTTTGTTCAATTTGAGTTGGGATTATATGTTGGGAAGGATGAAGAGCAACAAGTTGATATTATCTGGCTTTGAAAAGTACATTGGAAATGTAGTCAATGAAAAATATGAAGTTTTAGCCATGGGATTTTAATAATCGTTTTACATATTTTCAACATATTTTTCTAACATATAAAAAGTACTAATAGATTTTTAATGGTTATGTTTATTAAATTAATATTTCAGGTGATGACGAGGTGTAAACTATTTACGATTTGGAATGTTCACAGCAAAAGTTTGTGAGTGCCTTTCTATTTTAAGATTTATGATATTATCGGGATTTGGATTTTTGAAATATAAATATTTAGATATTTAGCTATAGATTTTAGAGAATTAAGTTTTATGATATATGTATTATTTACGAATATTATGGACACTCAGTTATGTTTTTAGAAACAGTTATGTACGAAAGGTTTGAAAATTACGTTAATAGTTTAAGTAGTTTATTTTCAAACCGCTAGCAACAGTACTCTCAGTTATCAGCTTTCAGCTGGTCTTTGAGACCCACTTTAGCATACACATAGGATTTGGGCCGTATGTTAGGGTGCATAGCCTTTTGGGGGCAGCTCTGCGCGCGTATGACAAGTTTTAGTATATTTAGTTGCTTTGCTGCATAACTTGATTTATCTTGTGTGTAGTATGACCAAATGTGGATATGGGTTTAGTGTCGGTTTTCTCCTATATGATTATTATATGATATTAGTACATGAACTCACTAGCTATGAGTTTTTATTATGTATGAAAAGTGATTTGCTTAGAAATATATTCGTTTGCTAAAAGTCATGTTTTCTACGGTATTTAACTTAAAAGTATATGTTAGTTTATAAAAGATCTCACTCATTAAGTTTTTGCTCATGATTTTCCATGTTTTGTTTTCCCCCTTCCAGGTAGCTCTTGAGTTTCGAGGACAAGCCTTACGAGACATATTTGCACCACCAATTCTGGTTTCATCTTCATCTAGCCTATGTATGACATTTTGTGTGTGATTGAACATTGTTTATAAGTGTCGGTGATTTTATGACTTTGAGGCTAGTCGAGTAAGGTAAAGACCCGACCTTTCAGAGCATTAAATATACTTAATTAAAACAACGGAAGACTCAATAAATGTCCTTTATTGAAAACATGCAAACTTTCTAATCAATAAATGTTTAAAACAAAACATAAACTCCGGAGTTCAAACTTTAAAAACAAAACAGTAATCCAAAAACATAATCTCAAATTCAACAACTCAATTCATAGAACAAAGTCTCAATGACCAAATAAAATCCCAAATAAAACATGTATTTTATTCATAAATATTAATAAATAAATAAACGGCGCCGACATGATGCAAACCTTCATCTCTTCCACTTCATCAACTGCCACCTCTCGGTTCATTATTACCTGAAAAGAAAATAGATAGCACTGTGAGGCTAAAGCCAGTGAGAAAATGACTTAATCAAAGATGAAGTCTAAGATAGTCTCTAACAATTCAAATCGAGTCCCAAGCACTCAACACTCTTCCAAAGTCTCTTACACACAAAACCGTCACTTAAAACTCAATCTCAACCCTTTACATGAATAGATATATTTCACTAGATTCTTATCCAAGACAACCCAATCAAACATTCTCACAATCTTTATAAATTCCCGAATAACTAACATACTTTAACTTAACAAACAATATAATTCACAAAAATCCATTAAGAAGGCGGTTCCTCGGAGCTACTACCACTTCTTAGTACTTGGTTATAGCCTCAACTATAACTGATATTCCTCTAATGTTTCATTCATACGAGCAATGAACATTGATACTCGGTTATGGACTTTACCATAATTAACGTGACTTAGTGCTGAGCTCGTAGCCTCAACACTAGTAAGCAAATTCAAGATGGCCATAAATATCAACACAAACTTCATTATACACAAGATAATGATACATGAAATTCAATTAAAAGCATGAAAATACAGCAGCTCCAACTCAATATATAAATTTCCGAAAACTGCCGAAACATGGAAAATGTACTTTTATGCTCCCTAACTCAAAACTCAAGGCATAAAACACTAAATATCTCCAAATAATTTCAGATTTAAACTCATAATCAATCAGATGCAATTTGAAACTAAAAACTTCAATTTCCGTCGAAAAAGCCTAAACTAGTTCTAACCGAATATTGTTTTCTTCCAAGTGAATTTCGGTATTTCCAAATGTCCGTTGTCATCCTAACTTTCCAGAATATCATAATTAAATATAATGAAATGAATAAACTATGGTAAGAGCCTTAGATTTCTCTAAAATCCCACCGTTGACTAAAACGTTAACTCACCTTATCTTTGCTAAAATTCCAATTTCCAAGCTAGTTTCCACCACCAATCAGACCTGAAACAAGGGTCCTAAACATTTAATTTACATGCTAAAACAGTTCCAAAAGGTGTTAAAAAGATTGGGGTTCAACGGCTCGAAGATCGGGAAAAAAGAAAATGGCGAACGGTCGCCGTTTGAAGGAGACAGCAGCTACGACGCTGCTGTCTTTTACCATGGCTGAACCGTGGCTTTTGCGTCACGGTTTGGTCTCGGTTTTGGGTTCCCAATGATCGGTATTGATGGGTTTTGATTTTAGGAAAAGGGGATCAACACCGATTAAGTTTTAGGCGTACTATTAAGTAACAAAAGGCAATATGGAATAGGTTTTTGGGCAAGGTTCAAGAACATTAAATTTGATAAATAAAACAAAATTCCAGATTTGAAAAGAATGAAAAACCAATCTAAATACTCACCCAATGATAGGAAATTACGGATTCGGACCACGAACCTTGACTAACGAATTCCCACGATCAAAACGGATACCTATTAACAAGAATTGACGAAGAAAACAACTCCTAAAAATCCTAAGAGGGGCGGCGACACTAGGGGAAACCAAGGGGAGAAAAATTACCTTTTTTGATTACAAAGGTAGTCCCCAACCACTTCGAATCTGAGATCGGAACACGGATTAACGTCCAATTGATGAAGGAAATCGAGCAAACCTTCCGGGCATGCACAAGGGTGACGGCGGTGTGAGGGAGAGGAGAAGAGAAAGAAATTTTCTATTTTTTTCTTATTTTTTGACAAATGAGGCAAAACCCTAGCCACCTCTTCCTATCTTTTCCTTAATTGTTTAAACATCCTTCCAACCAAACAAATTGTCAAAGAGTCATTCCCTCGCAATTTGTCTCCCAACAAACCTACGAATGCAAATAAGAAATTTTAAATCGAAAAAAATTCAAAACTCAGTATTATTAAATGAAAATTAATTCTTTTACCGCAATTTTAAATTACCTTGTAATGGGGCGTTACAGTAAGTGAAGATGTTTACAATGGAATAATCGTGTAAAGGTTTCTCTTAATGCTGATAAATTAAGAATTAGCGTGCAACTGTTTTTGAGTTATTTTGCTGAGGGCAGAGCCCGTTATAGTATGTGTATATTTATGTAAAGGGTAATTAAAGGTTGGTTTACTTATTTTCAAACCGCTAGAAACAGTACCCTCAGTTATTAGCTTTCAGTACTTTAACATACACATAGGCTTCGGGCTGTATGTTAGGGTGCATAGCTCTTTGGGGGCAGCTCTGCCCGCGTATGACCAGTTTCAGTATATTTAGTTGCTCTGCTGCATGCATCATTTCGCTCTACATTCAGTATGACCAGTTGAGGGTACATTTTTAGTTTTTTTTTTAACACTATGATATAGTATATTAGAAGTTTCTATTGTATATATATTTACGTACAATTATTGATCTAGTTTCATCAGCTGAATATTATGATTATTAATTTTTACGAATATTAGTTTTGAACAGTTTTATGAATTTGGAAACTATTATTTATTATGTAGTTTTAAGAAAATATTAGTTTAATAAAAATTCCACTCACTGAGACTTTTTAGGTCATTCTTTTCAAATTCCCCCTCTCCCCAGGTAGCTTTCAAGTTTCAGAAGGCGATCGAGCCTACGACGAGTCAGTTTAGTTTGAAATAATTTTAGCACAGTTATGTTTAGTTTGCCTTGATGGTAGGTGTTGCCGTTTAGCTACCGCTTGCCACATCGACACATGTCTTGTCTCGGGTCTATAGGTAGGTCTTGGGGCGGGTCATGACACAACGCCCTGCACTTGATGACGTCCTGGACTCCCTGGAGCTTCATCCATGTTTAAAATGTGTCAATGTGCTTTGCTGGATCCTTAGAATTGTCGTAAGTGGTCATGATCGACATCTTGAACTTAGAAGGTAGCTTGACTTCCATGATGTCGTTGGTGAAGGGAAGCTCGGTCTGTTAGGAATGGTGTCCTAAGAATTTGTAATTATTAAATTCAGATAATTTATTTTGAATAAGTTAAATAAATAAAATCAAATATCTTTTTTTTTAATCTATATTCACTATAAGAATTTTATGAAAAGGTGACGCTTTTGAATAAATTAAATAAATAAACTCAAATATCTTTTTACCCTAAACCTAAAAGGTGCTCGAATTGGTGACGGTCATCGTAAAATCGTCACCTTTTAGCAAAGGTGATGGGGAAAAACCATCACCTTTTGTCTAAAATTTGAAAAAAAATATATTTTGATTATTAGTTGATTTCAAACAATATTTATAGTACACCTATTAAATTTTACTAAATATTACAATAAAAATTAAAATATTATGTAATGTCAACATGAATCATAATATTTGTAAACAAAAAAAATATATTACAACATACTTAAACAAATAATCATAATGAATAACAATTACAAAATGTTGCTTTTCTTGTCCCAAGATCATCAAACACCGAATTCAACTTCAAGATCCTAAAATTTTACATTATAAATTAAGGTTAAATAAAAAAGAAGGTTTTGATTCTAAAGCTTGCTCGTCTTCATCTTGGACGCTGAATCATACTCATCACTATTGCTCATGAAAATAATCGAACCAAATTTGGTAACGCTATTTCTTGTTTTTTTTTCCTGAAAAAACTATGCTCGTTTCGATTTCTTGTTCGTCAGGTGGCATATCCACTCTACTTGTTATGTTAAAACTAAAAGACAAAATCACATGTAGGATGTAAAAATGAAGTTGAATGGATAAGAAAATTATTAAAAAAAAGGGTTACCATTCAATACTTCTCAAGCCTTAAACACATAAAGCCGCCATCTTACATCAGGTTTTCTAGCCTTTGGAGGTTCATTAAACAACAATGTAACACCTAACAAAATGACAGCATATCAAATTCTGTAGTTTATCTAAATGTAAAGGATAGAGAAACAAAATATAATTTTCATTTCTCCAGGAGGAACAAAGTTCAACATAGGACTTCCGTTCCATAAAACACTAATTTAAAAGGGATACATATGTTCAATAATCTCACCCCGTACTCTATTATTTTATACTACAAGCTTTCTTGATAGCTCGAATGAAGGTTCGTCTTGCAAACAGAATGGAAAAAAAAAACAAGATGAACTACATTAATGAGTTCCAACTCAAAGAAAACCATGCACACCAAAGGTAGAGTCTAAAAGAGATTACAAGAGACATGATGAAATTTGTAAGAGCAAGTAAAGAATAATTATATAGATAAGAAGGCTGATAACACGTAATATAATTTCCAGCAAAACATTTTCTTTTCAAAAGCCTAGCAGGAAAAGCTAAAACACACCTTCTATTTGATTCTAAAGCTTGCTCTGCAGCCTTCATCTTGGACACTGAATAATCCTCATCACTCCTGCTCATGCAAATAATCAGAAGTGAATGAGAAGATGCGAAGAAATAGATATAGATGATTCTCAGTAAAAAAAAGGAGATAATCTAAGAAAGACCGACAAATATATAGGCAACAACTAGGTTCTACTCATCAACTATTAGATCTAGATTTTATTAGAGTCTCAGTTTGATAATATATTAAGATATTCGCACTAAATTGAAAATGTAGCAGATTCAATTTCAGACAATAATATGGGTTACATGGTTATCTTCGTCTCAACAATTTTTGGCTAATTTTGCATATGTATTAAATTTTACCAACATTGCACACAACACAACCTGCAAAATATATAAACAGACTATTATCATGCAGAGTATAGTAATATATCAAGAGATTTGATATTTTCACATAGAAAAAAAAAACAAACGTTCATCATGGATCTCATCAGAATGTTTCAGAGGAGTTCTACACTCTAGAGACTAGAGAGTACTATATATTCCTTTCAAAATCAAACATTATAATTATAAGTTAGTAAAAGAGAGTGTGCAAAAGCAGCTCACCAACTATCAGCTCCTCTCGAGTTTCTCACATGAAAATTAGATAATAATTAGGCGTTGCAAATAAATTTTAAAGCGCATATAGTAACAAACTTAGATATTTTGAATGAAAACATGCTAATCACCCCAAAATTAACTAATGAAACCATTACCTGACATTATGAGGATATGGGGATAATTACTATGATACATATATGAGGATAAATGGGTGTATTGAACCTTGTATTCAGTGGGTGAGATAATGAGGTAACGGTTAGACTGAGTGAGTTTTCATTACCTGACATTATTCACTAGAGGTGGGAAGATAATTATAAAAGGTTATGTATACTTTGATTTGGAAAGCGAGATAATGAAGAATTGTTAGACTGAGTGTGCTTTCAATTTTGTCATTATAAGCATGATTTGATGGTTATATTAATGTAAAGACCGAGTGTACTTTACATAAATTGGGTGAGTTAATGCATAATGTTGAGACTGCGTGTGCTAACATTATTGCATTAATCGCAAATTATGATTGTATATTAAGACCGAGTGAGCTTAACATGATTTTGATTATATTAATGTAAAGGCCGAGTATACTTTACATGTATTGAGAAAGTTAACAAATAATGTTGCGACTGCATGTGCTAACTTTACCGACATTAATCGCGAGTTATCTTGTTGAATATGTTAAGATCGAGTGAGCTTAGCATTAATTATTAAAAATAAAGGAATGTAAACCTTATTTTATAGCCTAAGTTGCTATAGAGAAAAGAAATGAAATATGATGTATATCCGAGTGCTATAGGAAAAAGGAATGAGATTGAATTGTATAGTGAAATACAATACTTTGAAATGCTTAAGAGCTAATTCTTGTTCCTTTGGAAGATCTTGAAATTGAAGATTGTAATATTTTGATGTAAACCTAATGTATAGTATAAGATAGTAAAGAGAATGAAATAAAATGTTATGTGTGTTATGAAACGCGTCCTCCTAAATGCTTGAAAGCTAGATCCTTGATTATTTGAGAGATTTGGTAAGTGAAAGTGGAATACTTGATGTAAATTCCTTTGAATGGTTGGGTAGCAAAGAGTAAGTAAGTTTTTGGACACAAATCCGGATACGGGTTTGGAGTCTAATATTACTTTATTTTCCGTTTATTTTTGCTGGGCTTTCTTTTAGCTCATGATATTACAAAAATTTTAGGTATCGACCGTGATCGAGGTTGTGAGAAAGGAGCTGGTGCTATTTGATCTTGGATGGCGATGATGGTAACATGGACTAGAGAAAGTTTATAGTCTTTGGAGTAATGTTTTCTTTATGTCTTTCATCTTTTGATGCATGTCTGTATATAAGCTCATGAGAGCTTTTGTTTTTAGTCTTATATAGTTTTGAAATTTCTTTTGAACTTTGCTTCAAGAAATGTGCATTTCCTTGTCTTTACGATTTTTCTGATTGTGAAAAATGTAAACATGTTTTGGATAGTTCAAATTTTAAACGTATACTTGCCATTTTTTTAAAAATATTAAGACTTCCATTGCATTCTGATTTTAATTGATTTAAAAGGAGTCAGGTCGTCACAAAGTAACTTAAAGTGTCTACAGTAAATGGATAACGTTTGGGAACCTTATCCTGGTAACACTGTTGATAGCTTGCCATTTTATTTATAGATAAATGATCTAATCATAATCATTCATATGGGTGACATGAAATGGAAGTATCATATGCAATGTTGATTGTATAAGACAGAAGCACGATATTTGATCAAATTTCTCATTAGTACCCTCTACGAGAAATGATCAAATATCAAACTAAGGTTATCAACCGTGATAAATCTCAATCCTGGGTGAAATGTGGCCTTCTATTCATAGAGTTATGTTCTTTGATTCACATGGTTGAGAGAGATCCGATATGAATGCTCAATATACTCTTGTTTTGGGAACATAACGAGATAGTAGCTGAGAACACATTTACCCGAGATGAAATTCATAACTTTCCTCTAAATTAACGGTATCAGTACGATGCCTAAACATTTTATAAACTTTAGAAAACTCTCTTGATGTACTGATTGAAGACATGAACAAGTGGCGTCACGACTTCTATTTATCACATAAGTATATTATCTGTAGTTTGACTACAAATAATGTTCATTGGAGAATCAACGGGAACACAAGAATAAAGAGGTAATTACAGAGGCAAAACGGTAAATTTATCCACCTGTAATTATGAGGGTTCCACGTAAAGAATATATCACAAATATAAATAAATGGTAAACTAAATGGACATAACTCATTTATAGTGAGGGGAGTTCAGCTATGAATCTATAGTGGAATTATTCATAGTAAAATAATAAGTAATTAACTCATTATGAGTTAATCACTTAATTGACTGATTATTAATCCCATGATCTATAGGTCCATCAGGTCCCTATGCTAGCCCAAATATCGTAGTAGCGTAATCAAATTGAAGAAATGAAAATTTTAAGTAATGTGAATTACTTAAATAGGCAATGTTAATTGTTTAAATATTGAGTATATTTAAACGGTAATTAATAGAAATATTATTAATTGTTTAAATGAAAATTAATAATTAAATATCATTTGATAATATTTAATCGAGAGAAAATATTAATATTATTAATTGTTTAAATAAAAAAATTATTTAAATGGTAATTAATAAATAAATTAATTAAGTTGGACTTATTAATTTAAGAGAGTTTCTAGCCCAATTGGATTAATGAACCCAGTTGAGATTAGCTCAAAATAATTAATTAAATAAATTTATTTATTAATTATTATATATAATTTCAGCTATACATATTATTTAAGGGAAAATAATTATTTAAATTACATCCTAAAATAATTATATAGATTTATTTACCGAAGATAAATCAAATAAAAGAAAAGGAAATATCCTTTTATTTATCTAAAGTATTTTCGAAAATACCAAGATAAAGGAAAGAGAAAAAATCTTTTTCTTTCGTATTTATCTCTATGGAATATCCTAATTTGATTAGATTTTCCATTAGTCTATAAATATGAGGCTTGGGTCATAAATAAATCACGCAACTCAATTCCTTGAAATTGAAATTCTCTCTTCCTCTTATCCCTTAGCTCTTGCCGATTTTCCCTACATTATTTAGGAAGAAACATATTTTTTTCTTCTTCCTAAATTCTTCAAAAGTTCAATCCCACAATTGGGTTTTGCTTGTTCGATCGATGATGTAAAAAAACCTCCACTACAAAAAAAACTGCCAAATTGCGACCAGTAAATTGCGACCAACTGGTCGTTTTTAACCTAAAATGCGACCAACAGAGTGGTTGCTAAAAAGCTGGTCGGATTTCAATTGTGCGACTGCATGGTCACAAAAATTCGACCATATGGTCGCAAAAAATTTTGGTAGCAAAAAAGTCAAACTTTTGAAAATGCGACCAAATGGTCGCATTAAAAGGGACCATATGGTCGCATTTTATCTTCAATAGAAGTGACCATTTGGTGACATAAAAAGTGACCAAATGGTCGTAATTTTTGTGACCAAATGGTCACTTATTGGCTCAGTTAAAATACGACCAGATGGTCGCATTTTATGCGACCAAATGGTCACTTTTAGGCTCAGTTAAAATGCGACCAGATGGTCGCCTAAAAAGTGACCATCTGGTCGCATTTAAAAAAGTGACCAAATGGTCGCATTTTATGCGACCAAATGGTCACTTTTAGGCTTAGTTAAAATGCGACCAGATGGTCGCCTAAAAAGTGACCATCTGGTCGCATTTAAGAATTTTTTTTTAAAATTTAAATTTCAATAATTAGTTAATTAATTATTAATTATTAATTATTAATTATTTATTAATTATTAATTAATTATTTAATTATATTAATTGAACTAAAATTAATTGAATTAAACTCAAATTAATTTAATTCAATTAATTTTAGTTTCAATTAATCTAATTTTAATTTACTTTAATTCAAATTAATTGATTAGTTTATTTTAGTTTTAATTAATTAATCTTAAGTTTAATTGAATTAATTTTAGTTCAATTAATCTAATTTTAATTTACTTTAATTCAAATTAATTGATTAGTTTATTTTAGTTGTAATTAATTAATCTTAAGTTTAATTGAATTAATTTTAGTTTCAATTAAACTAATTTTAATTTACTTTAATTCAAATTAAATGATTAGTTTATGTTAGTTTTAATTAATAAATCTTAAGTTTAATTGAATTAATTTTAGTTTCAATTAATCTAATTTTAATTTACTTTATTTCAAATTAATTGATTAGAATACTTAAACAAAATTATTCTAATTAATTAATCTAATTGTACTTTACTTTAATCAAATTTTAACTAAAATTAAGTAATTAAACAATTTTTATTTATTCATTAAACTAAAATTAATTAATTAAATTAGTGTAATTAATTAATTTAAACTACTTAAGTATAATTGAAGTTAAACTATTTGAATTAATTACCCTACTTTAAATTAATTGATTTAATTAAAGTAATCTAAATTACATTAATTAAACTAAAATTAAAATTTAAACTAGTGTAATTATAAATTAATTTAGTTTAATTTTATTAAATTAAAGTAAACTATCTTAAATAAACTAAATAAGTAATTAAACTAAATTAGATTAAGTAATTAAATTAATTACTACTTAAATTGAATTAAAGTAAACTAAGTTAGATTAATTAAACTATTAGATTAATTAAACTAAAATTACTTAAAGTAACAAAATTAAACTAAACTAATTAATTAGTTAATGTAAACTAAAATACTATGAATTAAACAAAAGTAAACTAAGTAATTGATTACACAAATTTAGATTCATTAAACTAAAACTAATTAAATTAACAAAACTAAACTAAACTACTTAATTGAAAACTAAAAACTAAAACTAAGTAAAATAAATTCTTAAACTAAACTTCAATTTTATACGAAAACTAACCTCGTAATAGAAACCGGGATTGGGGTTTGAGGGTTTTAGATTTAGAGTAAGAACGGGAACGGAACGGGAAGAAATAACGGGGAACGGGAGAGGGGAAAGAGAGAAAAGAACAAAAAGAGAGGAAGAAAAAGAGAAAGGAAGAAAAGCAGAAACAGGGGGAAAGGAAAACTGATGGGAATTTAAATCAGATTTTGCGACCAAATGGTCGCAAATATGTAATTATGACAAGAAACGAAAAGTCGCGCGTGCTGGGGAAAATGGCGACCAACTGGTCGCATTTCTTGAGATATTTGCGACCATATGGTAGCATTTCATGAAAAGCGACCATATGGTCACCACTTTACCATGATCCATAACAGCTGTCATATCACGAGTCCCATCAATAATTGCGACCATCTGGTCGTAATAATGAAATTCACCGCCAAATATTGCGACCAGATGGTCGTAATCTTTAAATTTACCGCCATAAATTTCATGGAAATTTAAATTTACCGCTCATTTTTGCGACCATATGGTAGGCCACCGCCAAATATTGCGACCAGATGGTCGTAATCTTTAAATTCACCGCCATAAATTTCATGGAAATTTAAATTTACCGCTCATTTTTGCGACCATATGGTAGCCATGTTACTTATATTTTTTAAAAATATAATTATAAAATGCGACCAAGTGGTCGCATTTCACTTCTAAATTACTACCATGTGGTCACCTTTTGTGTGAAATTGCGACCACTTGGTAGCAAATATAAATTTTTTTTTTTTAATCTTTCCTTAAAAGAAATAGTTTTAATTAATTAAACACATACACACACATTTGAATAATCAAGTTAACGAAATATCTCATTCATCATCGTCTCCAAGTAGTCCGTCACATACAGTCTTCTTCTTCTTCTGTTTCTTCATCGATTCATCGTCTCGAATAAAATCCAGCATCAATGTCACGTGCGTGAGAAGTGGAAGCATGTATATCATCATCATCATGCAATGTTATCGTTCCATCGTTCAAAGGACGAATAGTACTTGCATCCTGACCATCGTCGATTGCACGAGATCGTATCTCATCTTCTTGAAAAGCAACAGCTTCCTCTGCGTGGTCGTCTTTCTCGGACAAGTTTTCTTCTACCTGGCGTGGTTTAACTTTACAAACAACTAACCAATGGCCGGATCTCGTCTATTAATCGGATAGTTCAGGTAATAAACTTGAATCGCTTGTGAAGCCAGGACGAACCTATCGGTGCGCATATGCTTAGACTTCTTTACCTCAACGATTTGTAAATGATCAATCTTACGGACTCGCCTCGCCTGGTTGTCTCGAACCAAGTGCGATGAGAACGAACAATGCGTTTTAGCGTCGGACTTGCGTATTGAATCTCAAGAATCTCATCGATTACTCAAGTAATCGTCTTCGTTTGTCTTGAACACGTGACCTTTTATGCAAACACCACTATTGTTTGTTGCCCTGTTTCACCGAATGCGCCTTCGTTTGAAATCAGAACCGCTTTCCGACGTATCCACCATACGACCTTGCTATCCGTCCAGGTCCCTTTGCTAAAGAAATGATGCGAGGATCATCCACCAGGTAATGTAGGGGAGTCAACTTGTGTCATTGTCCACATCCAGGAATGTTAGGAAGATAGTAATTGTTTCAACATAATGCAACGGTTGTTTGACAATTTAAAATAACTCACGTATGACTGAACCAAGAACGAAACTCTTTGTCGATTATTGACCCCTCCTCGGCCTCGTAAGACCAACTCGTGTCATTCTAATGTATATGTTTAGAAATAATCAGTATGTTACAAAAATAGTTAGCAAATAGTTTGTAATTGTTTATGCGATGGAATAATGTTAAGTTACAAACTCACTCTATGTAAGGATCGATCTCTGCCAGTTGCATAACACGTATGTCCGCATTACGTGATACTCGGGAATCGGTCAACGGCCTTCGTGACCGATCTTCCAACTGTCATGCCAGGTTTCGTAAAAATCGGCAAGTCGTTCATGTCAACACCTTCAAGTAAATTATCGACAACGTTTCGTTTTGACCGTGAAATCGCTTCCGCAATGTGTTGATCAAAGTTGTATGAACAAAATGTGGTAGTCTCTTGCGTCAGTGCACGCACTAGGATAGATCCTTCTACTCGTGATCTATTTCCAACCATCTTTTTCGACCGACGTAAGTACTGTGGGTACAAAACATTATTAACATTCGATGATCACTGTACTGATTCATACGCGTACATTACAAAATAACTGTGCTTACCTTTCAAATGGGTACATCCAGCGGTAATGTACGGGACCCCCTAAGAATGCCTCGTATGGAAGATGCACTGGAAGATGCTCCATGGAGTCAAAAAAGCCAGGTGGGAACATTCGCTCCAACTTACAAATAATAACGGCGATCTCCGAACTCATTGCAGAGACAGTAGCTTCCGTCAACTCTGTACATGTCATGTCCCTGAAAAAAACACTCAACTGGGCAAGCGGCTCCCAATGTCTATTCTCTAGGAACGGTCTGAACGCGACGGGCATCAATCGTTGTATGAATATATGACAGTCGTGGCTTTTCATCCCGAACATGATATGTTTTTTACTATCTATACACCGACTCAAATTCGAAACGTATCCGTCCGGGAATTTGATGGATTTGATCCACTCAAATAATGTTTTCTTTTCATCCGTCGTCAACATGTACTTTGCTTTTGCGTAATTATCATTGTCGCCAGGCTCCAACTCAGGACGGTCACATATCTCCGTATATCATAACGTGCCTTGATTGTCTTTCGTTTTTCCGTAACGTTCAAAATCGTATTGAAAATGTTGTCAAAGAAATTCTTCTCGATATGCATTACATCAAGATTGTGTCTAATCAGTAGATCTTCCCAATACGGTAGATCCCAAAAAATACTTCGTTTCTTCCAACCCGTGTTTTTTCCAGCCGCATTGTTTGCACTCTCCGCACCTTCCACCGGTAATCTTCTGCATCCCTATAGTATCTATACCGGGCGTAACTCGTCTTCCACTATACATGGTCGGGGGGGTTTGTTTTCTTACTCGTCGACCCTTCTTCCAGTCCACGCCGTTTGAACGGAAAGTGTGATTCAAAGGCAAGAATCGACGGTGGCAGTCAAACCAACAAGTTTTCCGACCGTTTTCGAGATAAAATGCATCCGTGTCTAGCATGCAATGCGGACATGCGTATGTCCCCGCCGTACTCCATCCTTTAAGAGGAGGAGATTGAGGTTCACACAATTAACTACAATGACTAAGGAAAGCAATAACAAAAGCTAAACACCGACTCAAAAATGTATATGAAATCAATTAAATATCAACATACCTGGACAAGATTGAATACGCAGGGAAGTCAGCGATCGTCCAGATTAACGCGGCGCGCATCAAGAAATTTTATTTCTTGAAATGTCGACGTCATAACACCGTCGACCCACAACCTCTTCAACTCGCAATAAGTGGTTGCAAATACACATCCAGGTCTGTTTTGGACTTTTCGGCCCAGGTACGATCCACTGTTAGAAAAATCACGGTCTCGCATGCACATCGAGGGAGGCAAGTTATACGGGGTTACCATGCTGGCCAAACAGAATATTGTGCCTCGGATGCCCCGAACGGGTTGAAGCCATCCGTGCATAAGCCCAATCGGCGTTTCGGATCTTGTGCAAAATCCAGGATGACAATTATTTAAATGCTTCCATGCCGCAACATCCGAGGGATGTCTCATAACACCTTCATCCCGGTGAATGCTCGTGATGCCATCTCATGTGCGAGGCGTCACATCCGATGCATACAACCGTTGCAGGCGTGGGGTCACGGTAAATAGAACATGCGGGCATTCGAATCAGTGCGTTTCCCTTGTTTGTATCTTGGAAGAAAACAGGATTTGCAATGATGCAGGTCCTCATCCACATCCCGTAAATCATGCATCCGTTTTGACACGAATCTATTTTCTCCACGGGTAATCCAAGTCCCTCCACTAGCTTTTTCGTGTCGCACAAACCGTGGGGCATATTATTTTGTTTCGGAGCGCATCGACGAAACCACGATGCAATCGCATCAAATCCTCTACCCGGTATGTTGTATCGCGCCTTTATATTTAAAAGTTCTAGAGCGTGACAGTTGACTTACCTCACACCCATCGTACAATGGTCAGAGGGTCGTCTTTAGCATCTCATGCATCTTACGTGCTTCCGGATTCATTTCCTCTTCTACAACCCGTTCATCTTCGCTTCACGTTTAAACTTTCACGGAAATTTTCATTGCCCCCATACCCCGCACCATCAATTATCATTTCGTCGATCCGACAATACCGTTGTTCATCATTCCGTTCTTCGTCAACAACCTCTACATTCGAGCCGCTACCTTCGTATCGTCTCGATTCCTGTAATGCCGTCGAACATTTCCTGTGTTTCCCCCCCGAAACACCCAGGTGATAATAATTCGCACAAACCCCCAAGTATAAAGATGCACCTTCAACTCAGAACTGGGGTATGATTCTCCTATTGTCACATTTCGCCTTGCAGCGGCGTAGCTTTCCACCATACTTTTCATAATAGACAGTTGTCATGCAAAACTCAACAAACTGTTCAACCCCTGCCACGAACTCATCGTTCAAATACCCGTCTATCAAACGAACATACATCCACTCTCTCATTTTCTTTTTTCTTAATGCTAAGAAACAATGGGTGGAGGGGTTTTTATAATGGACTCCCTCTGCTCATTTGCGACCAGGATGGTAGTATTTTTGCTACCACCTGGTGCAGTTCCCGCCAAATTTTCCCGTTATTTTCCTCACCGCCTGGGTCACATCAAGTCGAATTTACGACCACATGGTCACTTTTTGGGTGACCACTTGGTAGCTTTATCCCACCAAATTCTTTATCAATTATTGGTCCAATAAAAATCACATAATTTGCGACCATCCTGGTCACTTATAATTGCGACCAGTTGGTAGCTTTCTTCCCTCCAATTATAAGCTACCACCGCTCACTTTGGGTCACCAAAATTGCGACCATCCTGGTCACTTATAATTGCGACCAGGTTGGTAGCTTTCTTCCCTCCAATTATAAGCTACCACTTGCTCACTTTGGGTCACCAAAATTGCGACCATCCTGGTACCTTTTTATTGCGACCATTTGGTAGCTTTCTTCCCTCCAATTATAAGCTACCACCGCTCACTTTGGGTCACCAAAATTGCGACCATCCTGGTCACTTTTTATTGCGACCATTTGGTAGCTTTCTTCCCTCCAATTATAAGCTACCACTTGCTCACTTTGGGTCACCAAAATTGCGACCATCTGGTCACTTTTTATTGCGACCATTTGGTAGCTTTCTTCCCTCCAATTATAAGCTACCACTGCTCACTATTGGTCACAAAAATTGCGACCATCTGGTCACTTTTTATTGTGACCATTTGGTAGCTTTCTTCCCTCCAAAATTACGCGCCATTTTTTGCTACCAAGGAACATTTTAGTCACAAAAATGCGACCATATGGTCGCAAAAAAACACTTTTTATTGTGACCATTTGGTAGCTTTCTTCCCTCCAAAATTACGCGCCATTTTTTGCTACCAAGGAACATTTTAGTCACAAAAATGCGACCATATGGTCGCAAAAAAACACTTTTTATTGTGACCATTTGGTAGCTTTCTTCCCTCCAAAATTACGCGCCATTTTTTGCTACCAAGGAACATTTTGGTCACAAAAATGCGACCATATGGTCGCAAAAAAAGTGACCAAATGGTCACTTAGAGTCAACCTTCAAAGAAAGTGACCAAGTGGTCACCAAAAAGCTACCATATTTTTTTGGTCGCAAATTTCTGGTCGCATTTTGACAGTTTTTTTGTAGTGCTCCAATCAATTATCCATTTATTACCTAATGTAAGTTAAAAGGCTTTTAATTTTCGAAAATTAAGCATGATTTACATGTACTTCATGTTTTTATCACGTATTGCATGACATTAATAGATCCTAAATTAAGTGTTAATTTGTTTACTAAATAAAATTCCGCTAATTTAGTAAAGTAGTCACTTCACAAATAACAATATCAGTTCATCATATCAATATCCCAAAACAACAAGAAATCAATCAAATTCCTAATCAATTGGAAGCAAAACTCCAAAAAAGAGACAAATAATGCATGGGAAGAAATTAGTGTTACGAAAACAAGAACTCTGGAAAGAGTACCAGCAAAATTAGAGCTTCATTACAAACGTTAAGTTGATTTGCAATCTGGTCTGGAACAATGTCTACATTTATGTCGCCCCGAACAACCTAAATGAACGACAAGAATCTTATACTTAATGATCTACTTTGGCTTGTCTCACATAAGAAAAAATGGAACTGGGGTGTTAGAAGAATACAAGGAAAACTTAACAAAAAATGTAGTATGGCTTAGGAACAAATAAAAATGATAGAAACTATTTGAAAATAATTAAGATAAAAAATTATTCAAAGAAACAAATCCTACACCACAATTTAAAAAAGAGCAATATTACTTACTGTAGCAGTAGATCACAAGTCTCATAATTCCATCATGATCAGGAAACATGCTTACACTGAAACACGGTATGGATAAAGCAACTGGTAAAAAAACCTAAACAGAATACTACTTTCGCCTCATGAAATTGATTTGTAAATATTCTCAAGATTCCACTACACTCGGGACTAGTCGCACTCAAGCCCTCCGACTGAATTCTATCAAGATCAAAATCTTTCAAGCACATAGCAGTGTGTTGGGGAGCTATTTGCAAATCTTCTCCAACAGAGACTAAAAGTTCCTTTGCTGATTACCGATAACAAAAAATGTAAATGTAATCCACATCAAAGACTAATCATCTCTAGCCATTATTACATTAAAACCACAATCCTAGTAAAATAAAAGCAACACAATAAGTATAATTCGTAAAAACCATACAACCAAGTTGCTGATATAAAAGTAAATGATGAAATTTACATATCAATCTTCAAAATTAAGTATAATTTAATTCTAAAAAAAGGTATTTTGGACCAGCCCACCAAATTAAATTGTAGAGAAAACAGAATCAGTAAGAACCCACCTTGAGTTATTGAAGAAAGAATACGGACAATGAATGAGATTGAAATCCATAGCTGAATTTGAGTCCACGATCAAGTAGGCTTACAATTCCGCCATTGCATCCTATGACCACTTTCCCTCTACTGCTAGAACAACATTTGATCTTCTTGTCTATCAATTCCTGTGGAGTAGTGTATTTTCCCGCTAGTTTCTCGTCGAATAACTCAAATTAATTAAAAGTACATCATTGATTAGGTTCAAAAAAGAGAAAATATTAAAAGCGAAATCAGGTTCAAAAAAAAAAAAAAAAGATGAAGTAATAAAGAACGGAATAGTACGGAACCTGATGGTATTATTGGTCATCGGACGAATCTAGTGAGGAATATGCCTGTTTTTCCTCATCTTCTTCACCAAATTCTTCTTGATTCTAAAGGTCTTGTGAGACGACTGAGCAAATTAAACAAAGAAAAACAAAATCATAACCTCTTAATTTAAATCGACGATTATGAAAGAAATATGAATTCAATAAGTGATTACCATCTTCGAGCTTCTGGATCGCCGCGAGGTCTTCTAACAATGAGAATCCGATGAAAACCCTAATTTCAAAGACACTAAAATAACATTCATTTCTAATTTCATAAACAATTACTAGAAAACTCAAACTCAAAACCCAAACACTTTCTAAAATTTGAAGGTTTAAAGGTTTAGAGCTAAGATGAAAACTTCTAACTGGAAAAGGGCTTGGATGAGAAAAATCAAATAAAGATAGATTGAGTTGAAGGGAGAGATACCTTGATGAGAATCAAGTCGTAGAGTCGAAGTTGAAGACTGAAACTTTGAGAGAATGTTTGATTTTCTTCTTGATTTTCACTTAGGGCTTAATGGACAATGAACGATGAATCAAACTAAGACATCGAGACTTCGAGAGACAAAGAATCAAAGGGCGATGAATGTTGAATCAAAGGGCTTGATGAACAACTGAGAGCAATGAGCGAGAGCGAGAGAGAGGTGAACCAGTGAATTCGTTTAAGATGAGAGTTATGAGTGTTTGAGAGAAATTTTGGAGTTATGAGCGAGAGAGAGAGAGAGAGAGAGAGATAATGTGACGTTTTTTTAAAAATAAATTTCACTATTTTCTCCGGTTTTTAATAAAACCATAACCTTTTCTAATGGATGGTGTCACCTATTATCAAAATTCTTATAGTGATTGATTCATCGCCGATATAAGGAATATATTATGTATTCATATTAAATATTCAAAAGTAAAACCGAAAGTTACTTTTATGAAGTCACGACTGAGTATGTGAGTCATACGAGAGAATTTAAGTCGAGATAGGTAACTTAAAGTGTCTATAGAAAATGGATAACGTTTGGGAACCTTATCCTGGTAACACTCTTGATAGCTGTCCATTTTGTATACTGTACAAATGATCTTATTCAGATCATTGATGTGAGTGACATGAAAGTGGAAGTATCATATATACAATGATGATTGTATAAGACAAGACTACGATATTTGATCAATATCTGAATTGTACCGTTTATGAGAAATTATCGAATATCAAACTAAGTTTATCAACAGTGATAAATCTCAATCATAAGTGAAATATGAACTTCTATTCATGGAATTATACTATTTGATTCACATGGCTGAGAGCGATATGAATGAACACTCAATACACTCTTGTTTTGGGAATATAACGAGATAATAGGTAGGATCACATTTACACGAGATGGAATTAATAACTTTTCTAAACATGACGGTATCAGTGCTATACCTAATGATTTTAGGAACTTTAGAAAACTCCATTGATGTACTGATTCGAGACATGAACGAGTGACGCCACAACTTCTATTGATCACATAAGTACTTTATCTCTAGTTTAACTACAAATAACGTTCACTGGAGAATCAGCGGGAACACAAGGATAAAACGGTAATTGCAAGAGTAAAATGGTAAATTTATCCCATCTGTAATTATGAATTTTCCACGTGAAGGATATATCACAGACTTAATAAAAGATAAACTAAATGAACTTAACACATCTATAGTAAGAGGGGTTTAACTATGAATCTATAGTGGAATCATTCATATTTAGATAATAAGTAGAGTTAATTACTTAATTGACTAATTATTAAACTCATGATTTATAGGTCCATCAGGTCTCTATGATAGCCCAAATATCGTAGTCGCAAAACCAAGTCATTAATTTGACTATTGAAGAAATAAATAATTTAAGTAAGTTAAGTTACTTAAATAAACAATATTAAATATTTAAATATTAATTATATTTAAATGGTAATTAGTAATTTAAATACTGTTAATTGATAATTATTAATTTTTTAAATAATTAATTTATTTAAAAGGAAATTAATAATTAAAGTAACATTATAAATTAATAATAAAATATTATCTATTAGTATTATTAATTAATTAAATAAAGAGTTTATTTAATGAAAACTAATAATTAAAATAATTATAAATATTTATTAATTATTTAAATAATTAATATTATTTAAATAGAAATTAATAATTAAATATTATTTAAATGGAAAGTAATAATTAAATATTACTTGATAATATTTAATTGGGAGAAAATATTAATATTATTAATTATTTAATTAAATTATTTTATTTAAATATTAATTAATTAATTAATTAATTAATATTAAAATTAATAATTATTTAAGTTGGGCTTATTTAATTTAAGAAAGATTTTCTAGCTCAATTGGATTAATGAACCCAATTGAAAATGGCTCAAATAATTAATTAAATAAATTGGATTAATTAATTAATTAATATAGTTTTTTCTGGTCATATATGTATATTTTAAGAAGATAATTATTTGTATTATATCCAAAAATATTTATATAGATTTTATTTATCAAAGATAAAGCAAATAAAAGAAAAAAAAAGTCAATTTTTCCTTTTATCATAGTCGATTTCAGCCATATGAGATAAAAAAGAGAGAAACATATTTTACTTTTATATTTTTCTCCCTGGAATATTCCTAATTTGATTCGATATTCCATTAGCCTAGAAATAGGAGGCTTGAGTTGTTCATAAATCATACCAATTAAATTCTTTAAAAATTGAAAATCTTTTTTCCTCTCTTCTCCCTTCATTGCCAATTTTATTGTGTTAAAATACGAAGAAAAATTCTTGCCCCCCCTAAATTTCTTCTAATTTCAATCCCACCATCGAGTTTTGTTCGTTTGATCGGGATATAGCGTAGAAGGCTTGATGTTGTAAAGAAACCTCCAACTAATTCTCCATTATTTACTCAATGTATGTAAATATTTTAGTTCTTCGAAAACCTTAAGTTTTTAGTTTAAGGTTTGATCACAATTGCATGATATTAACGGATCCTAAATTAAATTACTAAATAAATTCCGCTAATTTAGTAAGGTTAGAGGGGCTTTGCCTCAGTACTCTTTCTTCATGTGACCAAGCTCCTCCTGGAGCTTTCTATGCTCGGGCACCCATGGTTGTGCGCTCTCCACAATGGACCTCACAGCTTCTACATTCACCCTTCTCTTTTGGTCGAGTACTTCTCGGAGGTCGGTCCCCACTGGTACACTAGAGTACCCAGGGCGGGGAGCGAGCGCATGTCAATTGCTCGACATATACTTTCCCCCTTTGCCCTTGTCGTTCCGTGAGGATCGAGGCGGTTGATTGGGGACTCTTGATCATACTTCTGTGTAAGTATCTCCAAGACCCTTCTAAGGTCTCGGTCTGTGTTCTGAGCACTCTCTTCTAGAGCACCAATCCGGTCAGCCTCTGGGTGGACTCTCTTTGCCCGTTGTTAAAGGTCTTGTGTCGGCCCCTTTATAACCCGAGGCAGGTTCTTCCATAACTAAGGGAGATTAGAGCCCCCCCATTGTGGTGATCAACATGGCTTCTAAAGCACATTCTCGGTTGTAGGGCACACAAATAGATATTAGTTCCCCACAAATGACGTCAAATGTTATTGCGTAAAAATGGGGGATCGGGAACTGATATGGAATCAGTTGTCTCCCAGACCTTGACAATGCAATGAACTCGAAAGAAGAAGAGGAATGAGAAGTGAGCCGAGAACCGAGGCCAGATGTGACCTGCACAAGAAACAACTGATCACTGGTGTGGTGCCGACCTATCTACTCGGATGTCCATGTCAGACCAGAGGTGGTACCGAACAGAGTAGAAGAAGGAGTAACGTACCTCAACAGTGGCCTCCCCTCCGATATTTATAGGAAGGGTGCAATAATGGTCCTAGTGTGTAGGTTCCAGGCATAGGCTAGACCACGTGTCGACCCCAGTTGGAGGCTAGGGGCGGTTCCTTATTGGTTCTTGAAATTTCACCCATAACAAAAGTTACTTTTCCTTCTTTTTTTTTTATGTAATAACTAATTTTTTATTTTTTTTATAAAAAAAACTATATTTTCTTCTTTCAATTCATTCATTTAGAACAAGAGAATAAATTGAAAGATTCCTTTATATCTAATTTCAAACAAACTAGCTAATTGAAAGGGAAGTTCAAAAAACCCACCATTAAGATGGCACGGTGGCAAGAACTACCAGTTAAGGTTCAACCCTCAAAACTTTATATCTAAAACTTTATATTTTTTTTATATGATTTTCTCAACTTTTTTACTTTTTTTACATAAATATTTATTAAAAAACAGCTCAGTACATTTTTTGCTCCCCTTTAGATAAATTAGTTTTTACCACGTGCGATGCACGTGTGTTATTATTTACTATATTTTTTTTTCATTTTATTATTACGTATTAATATTCATCTATGCTTTTTTTCTATTTCTTTTTATTTTTATTATATAAAATAAATCTTTATTTAATTGTGGTTTTATAAGGAATCTATGTTGTTATTAATTTCTTCGATGTATATATAGTATCCCTTTTTCTGTTTATATATATATATATATATATTAAGTGCGTTTTTTCTTAGCTGTAAAATTATTTTATTTAAAAAGTGTGTTATGGTTGTTATTATTGTTTTATTCAATTATAATATTGCCCATAAATCTTGGAATTTAAAATTTGTAATTGATGACTATAGATTTATCATGAGAATATGAATGTTGCTTAAATATAGTACACTTTTTTTTATTACAACAAACTCGAACAAAGAAATAAATTAAGACAACAGTGCTTGGAGCCTAATAGGAAAGGGGAAACACCAATTTCTAGAAAAACCAAAATTTACAGCTTCTTTAGCCAAAAGATGAGCTAAGACGATTGCAAAGGTGACTTGCATGCTTGAAGGAGACGATGTTGGAACGCTCCGATAAAGCCCATGGTGTCAGAAACCTCCGTTAAGTCTTGCGAAGATTTGGATCAAATTAATGGCTTCAGGGCTATCTAATTCAACAATTACTTCTGAATGAATGATTATCAACTTTTGATAGAGTAATTTCCTTTATAATATGTATATTTTTTCATATTTAAATCAATAATTAATTAAATTTCATTTAATTAATTCCATTTTAAAAATAATAATTAATTAAATGGTAAAATACTATTTCTTTTTTTACTCTAAAAATTAGATTAAGATTTTAAAATGTAGATTACAAAGGGAGATTTGTATAATGAAAGGCGATATATGGAGAGTTTTTATTCTCATCCTCGTACTTCTTAATAAGAATATAATTTTATTAAAACCAAAACAAAACAAAAAATCAGATCAAATTTGTGAAATTGTATTTCAAGTACCAACCTAAAACCAATTAAAAAGGCTACCTAAATTTTACATAATTTGAAACATTTAAAAATAACACAACAAAATAATAAATTTAGAGAACGATTAAAATATTAAGAATTTAAATGAAAATAAAGAAAAGTAGAAGACAATACACCAAATTTTTAAACATCCCCACGCCATGTTCTTCCCCACATTTTGTGCTTCAACACTGCACCCTGTGTCTGGAATTCCTTGCTCTTTTTACAAGTGACACAACTAATTTTTCATCTTCGTTATCATCTTCACTCGTTCAAGCTGTATATGATAAGAGACAAGGAATTAACCCATATTAATATAAAGGAAAAATAGTAAAAAAACAAAATCAATTGATCCCAAAGTCACAAACCATGAATCCTCCTTTTTTTTTTCCCTAGAATTTAAAAATATAAAATACCTAAATTTTAAAAGGAAATCAGAAGTCACGACAAATTTGTATCTGTACATGAAAAGTGATCCCAAAATCATCAAGGGAAAATAGGAACAAACCGTGAATCCATCCATATTGAGGAGAATCAAAATTTACCATAACCATAATTTCTTTCTCAATTCCAACGGGTTGTGCACAAAAACTCCGTTTAAATACAATAAAAAAAATTTACTTGATTTTCGATTACAAATGTTTCATAATCCTTAATGTCTTTAATGATAATATATGGAATATGTAAAGTTTATCAACCAACTTGATTGCATTTAAATTATAAGTAGATGGAGAAGTTGGAGAGCTACATAAAACATATATGATGTAAATTTAATATTGAAGATGATTTAATAAGAGGTGGAATACTGGAATGTTATTTGTGAAAATTAAGTTTAAAAAAAAGAAGATAATATCTGTTCAAAATATTATTACATAACGACAAAAATGGTAATTTAATCTATGTAAGTATATTTAATTAATTTCAATAATATAATTATCCTACCATTCCTTAATGTCAGAGTTAGGAAATTTTTACTGATTTTGTTTTTTTACTTTTTGTAACTATAAATATTAAATAATTTATAATCGAAATAAAATATTTAAATAATTAAAATAAAAAAAATTATAATGAATATGAGAAGTATATTCTAATATGAAAATAATGAATGTGATTAATTGATATTTTTAATAAATTTTTAATAATGATAAAACTAAAATAATTTTCTTAAATCTAAACAAATCCATACATAAATTTAACTTTACTTTTAATGATTTATGACTATGGTTATGATTATGATATTAGTTATTAGTAATGTTTGAAATATATTTTTATGTCAAAAATGTTTAAAATATATTAAATGAATATATTAGAGATTAAGGAATGGCATGTTTAGTTAATTTAAGATATGGTGAAAGGTATTATGGTCCAAAAATATTTCTTCAAGATAGCCACTTTTAATATAGTAGAGATTTATATATCTGTCCGTGTAAACGAGATTTAAATCCATCTAACACAATTTATCGTTAAAAAAAAGTGGTTCATAAAACAATATCTCAGTGAGCTTGTTATACAACTGCAGTTAAAGCATCTCGGTTGATGGACACTAGAATTGAAAGACCTTATCTTGTTTGGGATAATTTTAAAAATTATTAATTTTTAATGATTATTAAAAACGATTTTAAATACTTCTAAGGGGGTGTTTGGTTGGGGGAATGGGTTTGTGATATCTGGGTTATTGATGCCTAGGAATATGTTGGATGGGAATGTGTTGTCTAGGTTTGTGATGTCTGTGTTTGGATTGTATGGGAATAAGATTAAGATGCCTTGAAATATAAAAGTGGTGTTTGGTATGTAGGAATGGGATTTGTTGATTGGATGTATTTAGGTGCTTTTAATTATTATTTAATATTTAATAGGTTATTTATTTGTTTCAATATTTTAATGTACTAAAATATATTAAATTTAATAATTCCAATTGAATATTTTTTTAAAAAAATTAATTACATAAAAATACTTACAAACAAATTATTCATTTAATTTAGTTTTCAATAAGCATAAAAATATAAAATCTAGTAAAATTTTACTTATATATATAATCTTAATTAAAGTTTTAATTATAAAAAGTTGTATTTTTTTTTGGGGTATATATCAATTATTCATTCTCTCGTTCTCTATGATGCAAGAAATAAAATCAAACATTTTAGACCCATTGAAAATAATTTGCACAGTAAAGATTTTTTTAGGCAAATGAATGAAAAGGGGAGAGCGGGAAAATAAAATTCGAAAGAGAGGGAAAATAAAATTGGGATGAGAGGGAAAAAGATAGGAGAAAAATTGGGAAGAGAGAGTGTAACAGCCCGAAATTTTCCCAAACATGGAAATCATAAATCAAAACAGCGGAAGCTTAAATTAAACAACTTCAGTTCATTTTCATTAAATTTCAATGAAAAATTTGTTCAAACATTGATCGCGATCTTTATTCAAAAAATTAAAATCAATGTACTTTCTTATTTCAAAGTAAATGAACTAATCAGTTCATATAAAAAAATGGTAAAACAACATCATTGTTAAAAATCAAATCCCAACCCAAAATATCTAAGAACAATAGAATAAAAAGTCGCCGGTGTGTAAATCTATTCCAACCAATCCACTCGCCTTGAACGTCATCAACCACCAAGCTTCTTCTTTCATTTACCTGAAGAAAAAAAATGTAGCATCATGAGGCTACGCCCAATGAGTAGGAAAGAGTTAAAAATAAAATAATGCCATAATCGACCTCACCGACTTCCGAAAATTCACTTTCTCCCAAACACACAGAGTCTAACTCATCAAAATCAAACTGTCTCTAAATCCGCAAATTTAAAGAAAACACCCTCGAAACAGTTTTAAACATTCTTCTCTCAATTTAAAACTTTTCGATTCAAGATCCTCAACAATACCTCTAATCTCCTCTTTGTCCGCAAACAAAGAGAGACTACGCTCGTTAAGGAATCTAAACACACTTTTTCACAATTTAAATCCTTAAGAGAAAATATTCTTTTCCATTGTACGGATGGAATGAACCTGCCCCGTTAAGTGCTATAGAGTTGTGCACAACCGTATAATCTCCCTTAACGGTAATATTCTTCTTTAAGCAAGGCCTTTGCTTAAAGTGAACCTACTATCACGTTACCCGAGGTATTTGAGTAACATGATCCAACAACATCACTACCCATGATGCTCAAAAAGCTTAAGCTTATTTTTCTCAAAAACACCCTTTTTAGGCCAAATTTCCCTAAGAATAAATTCTGTAAATTTACCTTTAAATCACTCTAAAATGACCCAAAATCACCCAACAAATCACTTTGGGGTCACTCCCAACAACTCCCAACAGTTTACAAGTCTAGAAGTGAAACTAGCCTAAACTAGTGTAGTTTCGCTCCTTTTTCGGACCCTCTAAATCTACTATTTTTCTATCTAAATTTCAACGCCATAACGGCTCTAAATACACTCCCAGAACAGCCCCTACACATATAGATTCACACTATAATCGATTCAGAGACCAACAGTCAAAAATACTAGCCACCTAAGTTAAATTTTCCGGCCTAGTGGACACTAATCCTTCATATAAGGCATATATGTCCAGCAACTTATTTCACCTTAAAACACCCTAAAATATGCTTAAAACACCCAAAAACATTATAGAAAATATGAAGTTTCAGTT